>CM021108.1:40113712-40479548 GCA_007115665.2 Sequoiadendron giganteum
GTTCTTCATATACAATGCAAGCCTGGAATGATTGTGAGTCAGGGGAGTGGGTTGACAAATGGTTGACAAGTTATCTTAGCCCACTTCACACGTATCGCCCTTCGACGGAATTGGAACTGACACAGATGGAATCATCGGTCGACTTTGACCACATATCAAATTTAGTTCAACTAGGTGATATATCTACTTGCTTAGTTGCTGAAATTCCATATCGTTATCTTACTTTGTACTATATTCTTAATGTTGACAAATGTCAAGATATTTTTTGCACATATCAATGCAGGGCATGTTTATGCAGTTATTGCAGATGAAGATAATGAAGAGGGAACAAACTATTACTTGTGTTATTGTGTTGAGGCCAAAAATAAATTGGAGGCCCCAGTTATAGATGGAGAAAACATCGAATACCCTACAGGCTTAGTTGTGGTTACTGGAACATGGCTTAGAAGGTACCCATATTCGAGTGTTAAACATTGGCTATTTCAAGACTTTGACACGCATCGTAAGATTCTTCATTACTCAAACCTTGTCGTGACATCCAATGTTGTTTTGACCAAATATGGGGGTAGACCTTTGAACAAGACCTTGTGGAAGGTTTGTGAGCCTGACATGAGGCAATACTTGACACAATAAAGAGTAGAGCAGACCCAGATGGTTCGTTGGATTAATTTGTAAGTGTATGCACATTGGTTCTTATTAATTTATACTTGTATGCACATTAATTTTTTTGATGCCAATGCTATCATCTTCTTTTACTTTGCATATTTGTAAGTAACATACTAAACAATGATTGGTGTCCCCTTACAAAAAATGCAGATATATGAGCCATCCAAGAGAATGTTAGCTAGAAAAGCAATGCAACATCCTTATTTTGATGATCTTGACAAATCTCAATCATGATTTTAAGCCATTAGAAAAGTGTGTGCAAACCTTGGTGAGGGAATTTCAAGTTATTCATTTGAAGTTAACCTTATCATGAGCAGCTATGATGTAGACATTATAAGAGCATATGAAATTTCAACTTACTCTATTCATGGGAGGTTTTGTGTGCAATAGGTATGTTGGAATTCCCAGTGAAGATGTATGACCAGGAGTGACTAAGTTGTGAGACATGCATGCCTATTTGTAAGTGCCTTCCATCTATTTATTTCATTTCCATTTTGGATGCTCTTTCTTTTTCTCTTTTACTTTGCATATTTGTAAGTAAACTACTAAAAATTGATTGATCTCTCGTTGTAAAAAATGCTGATTTATGAGCCATCAAAGAGAATCTTAGCCAAAAAAGCAACACAACATCCTTATTTTTATGATCTTGAAAAATCTGAATTTTGATTTCAAGCCATTATAAAAGAGCATGTGAAGCTTAGCGAGGGAATCTCAAGTTACTCAATTGAAGTTAACCTCATAATGAGCACCTATGATGTAGACATTTAAAGAGAATCTTGAATGTATGAGTGACATTGTAACAGATCTGTGAGAATGAAGTACCTAAGGCATTGTAATGAGATTTACTTACATAATAAGATTTACTCAAATATTTTAATTTTGGAGTTCATGTTTGGTGTAGTAGCACCTTGTTCTATAAATGCCTTCAATAGGAAAATTTGCAAAATTTGAATTTTGAAATGTAAACAATGTGAAAAAGGTCATGTAAAGGTCATATGTAATGTATTCAAAGTCTCAAAGAGGTCATTAGGTGATTAGAGAAGTGATATAAAGCATGTAAGGTTGAATTAGGATGTTTTAGGTGTGTGCATGTTTAATTGTGCAGGGGAATTCAAGAAACAAAGTTGGAGTTGCTGCTAAAGGGTTTTATGATAAATTTTCAAGTGAAAAGAGTGGCTCCAAGTGGTGTTTTGAGGAAATATTCTCAAATGACTTCACAAAAAAATGACTGATCTAGATAGTTATTATTGAGTTACAACACATACTTCAAAATCAACAGTGACTATCTTGGAACATGTGCATAAAAAATGACCTTCTTTGCTATCCTCATTAGGCTAACTAGGCCTAATTTACAAAGGAACATACCTTTAAACATCCAAGAACCCCCTTAACTTGTTGGGGCAGCAATTATCATGTATCCAAACCCTTAGATCCACAATTTGTCTCAGGATAAACTCACTCCACCATTCCAAACCAAAACCCTTATTTTATGCTAGTATAAGGAGGGTTTATTGAAAGGAATGGTTCCACACCTTACCAGAACATGCCACCACCTCAGAAATTCTTAAAATCACCTGCACAAACTCAAAAGAGAATCACCCAACCTCTACATGCAATATTCTATCAAACCCTAAGGTGAAACCTCATTTTTCATGCCCTTTTCCATCAAAATCTATGGGGCAGCAACACAAACCCCATTAAAATTATTCCATTTCACTTAGAAATTTCTCATCTGATCCAATAGGATCGCATTGGGCCTCTCTAGAAAAACCTATCTCAATATTGGCTATCTCGGAGTGGTTTTCCTATGGCGGCGGATTTTCACTTGATGGAAAAAGTGTCAAATTCAAGTTGTGCAAAGTTGCAAAGTGGTGCAACTTTTGATCTGCAACTCATGTCACCAAATTAACTGCTCCAACACATCTAAATAGGTATTTTTATGCTAGGCATGGTCTTCTTTCGCACCGAAACACGCGGAATCGCTCTGAGCTATGTTCCACCAGATTGATCCCTGAAGGGTCCAAAGTGCAAAATGTCTGCAAACTTCAACATGCTATTACTCAGATACCGTGATGCTTAGAAAATTATCATCTAATCCTACAAGATTGCATTGGGCCCCTCTACAAAAACCTCTCTCGGTTTTGGCTATCTCGGAGTGGTTTTCTGATGGCGACGAATTTTCACTTGATGGAAAAAGCATCAAATGCAAAGTTGCAAAGTGGTGCAACTTTCATTTTGCAACTTATGTGACCAAGCGGACTATTCCAACATATCTGAATAGGTATTTTTATGCTAGGCATGGTCCTCTTTCACACCAAAACACGCGGAATCGCTCTGAGCTACGTTCCATCGGATTGATCCCTTAAGAGTCGAAAGTGCAAAATGGCTAAAAACTTCATCATGCTATTACTTTGATACCATGATGCTTAGAAATTTATCGTTTGATCCTACAGGATCACGTTGGGCCCCTCTACAAAAACCTCTCTCAGTTTTCGCTATCTTGAAGTGGTTTTCTCGTGGCGGCATATTTTCAATTGATGGAAAAAGTGTCAAATTCAAGTTGTGCAAAGTTGCAAAGTGGTGCAACTTTCAGTCTGCAACTCCTGTGACTAAGTGGACTATTCCAACATGTTTGAATATGTATGTTTATGCTAGGCATGGTCCTCTTTTGCACCGAAACATGCAAAATCACTCTGAGTTATGTTCCACCAAATCGATCCCTTAAGGGTCCAAAGTGCAAAATGGCTGCAAACTTGAGCATGCTATTACTCGGATACTGTGACACTTAGAAACTTCTCATCTAATCCTGTAGGATTGTGTTGGGCCTACAAAAACCTCTCTCGATTTTGGCCATCTCAGAGTGGTTTTCCTGTGGCGGCAGATTTTCACTTGATGGAAAATGTGTCAAATTCAAGCTATGCAAAGTTGCAAAGTGGTGCAAATTTTGCTCTGCAACTTGTGTGGCCAAACTAACTGCTCCAACACATCTGAATAGGTATTTTTATGCTAGGCATGGTCTTGTTTTTCATCAAAACACACAGAATTGCTCTGAGCTACGTTCCACCGGATCGATCAATTAAGGGTCCAACGTGCAAAATGGTTGCAAACTTCAGCATGCTATTACTCAGATATTGTGACACTTAGAAACTTCTCATCTAATCCTATAGGATCCTGTTGGGCCCCTCTACAAAAACCTCTCTCAGTTTTGGCTATCTCGGAGTGGTTTTCCCGTGGAAGTGGATTTTCACTTGATGGAAAAAGTGTCAAATGCAAGCAGTGCAAAGTTGCAAAGTGGTGCAAATTTTGTTCTGCAACTCATGTGACCAAGCAGACTATTCCAACACATTCGAATAGGTATTTTTATTTTAGTGATTGTACTCCTTCGCACCGAAACATACAAAATCGCTCTGAGCTATGTTCCACCGGATCGATCCCTTAAGGGCCCAAAGTGCAAAATGACTGCAAACTTCAGCATGCTATTACTTAGATACCATGATGCTTAGAAACTTCTCTTCTAATCCTACAAGATTGTGTTGCGTCCGTCTACAAAAACCTCTCTCAGTTTTGGCTATCTCAGAGTGTTTTTCCTGTGGCAGCAGATTTTCACTTGATGGAAAAAGTGTCAAATTCAAATTGTGCAAAGTTACAAAGTGGTGAAAATTTTTGTTTGCAACTCGTGTGACCAAATGGATTGTTCCAACGCATCTGAATAGGTATGTTTACACTATGCATGGTCCTCTTTCACACTGAAACACACAGAATCACTCCGAACTACGTTCCACCAGATCGATCCCTTAAGGGTCAAAAGTGCAAAATAGTTGCAAACTTCAACATGCTATTACTTGGATACCGTGATGCTTAGAAAATTCTTGTTTGATCCTACAAGATCGCGTTGGGCCCCTCTACAAAAACCTCTCTTATTTTTGGCTATCTCAGAGTGGTTTTCCCATGGCAACGGATTTTCACTTAATGGAAAAAGTGTCAAATTCAAGTTGTACAAAGTTGCAAAGTGGTGCAAATTTTGTTTTGCAATTCGCGTGACCAAACCAACTGCTCCAATGCATCCCAATAGGTATGTTTACGCTAGGCATGGTCCTCTCTCACACCCAAACACGTGGAATTGATCTGACTTGCATTCAACTGACTTTATCCCTTATGATGGCATGCAAAACACTCGAAAAGAGAAACATACAAACAATGGTTGAGAAGTTCGATTATTCAACACAAAAAGTGTATGATCATTGTTGTAGAGCACCTTGTTCCTCCATCTGATGAAGAAGGTCTAATTCAGTGGTTTTAGTGATTATCTGATGATGAATAGGTTGGTCAATAGGTTGTTGTGGGTATTTTAAGCATGCTTTGTCTTGAATAAGGTCAATTAAGAACATAAGGTATGTTTTAGGGTGACTTTTGGGTCTAGTGATAAAAAATGTGAAAATTTCAATCTTGCACTAGAAGTTGTCTTTGTAGCCTTTGAAAGAAAATTTGTGAATTTATATATGATTGTGAAAGAATGGAATTTTTTCAATGTAATAAGGCTATTTGTATGCCATTTGTGTGGGTTTAGAGGTCATTAGATGTACTCATTAGGTTGGAGGAGTCTAAAGTTGTTTAAAGCAACAAATTTGAAATGCAACAGTTACTTGTTTTGAAAGTTGGTTTTTAGATAGTTGAGGGCATGGATCAGTTAGAGAAGGGTGTAAAACACTATGTAAGCCCTTGAGAGGCTCGAATGGAAGTTTTTGATGAAATTTTGGAGAAGATATAATAAGAATTATTCACATTGTTCTCTATTTTTTAGATTTTTGATACAAACTTGTTGATCCCGTACTTGGTACGACCTCCAACTTTCCTGTACGGTCCCAAGGCTAACATGGATTGAAAGAGGGCTGAGCTGGATTTCTTTTGATGGTGGTTTGGTGCAAAACCATAAAGGAATAGGAGAGTTCTTAGCGTTGATTCAATGAATGTTGGAGTCTTAGTGGGCATATTTGAGAGAAGCTGTGTCAAATCACAACTTGGTTGAGCCACTCTACATCACCAATGGTGCTTTTCAATTCAAAGAGTGATTAAGAGCGTGTTTCTTTGTTAAATAGACCTATTCAGGGGTCTAAGACAATGTTGAGTCCATTTCTTATTTGTATTATAAATTATAACTTGCTTTCTCCCGAGTCCATTTCGTATACAAGAAATAATATTGCAAAAAGTTGACGCAAAAGTTGACATATAAATCTTTCGATAGTGACTCATCAAGAACATATTGGAATATTTTTATGAATAATTTCATGGAATGCCAATTGTAAAAGTGTTTTTTTCTTTTAGATAAAGTTGTTTAGCATCAATCAATTAATATTCAAGACAAATCATGAAGGAAAACAATGATCAATGTTAGGGTTAACCAATTAATAATTATACACGTGAATAATTCAAGCATGAACATGTCAATAAGGGAAGCACAAGTACTCAAACACACATAAGCCTCAAAAATTATACACACGAATACATAGTATACACAAATTAATACAAAGTATATGCACGAATACAAGGTATACTCATGAAAACACGTAAGCCACAAAGTATACATTCGAACACACGTAAGTCACAAAGTATACATGTAAGTTGTAAATTATACACTTGAATACATGTAACTCATATCTATTGAGCCATCAATTTAGAATTCAAATATGGGCAGGCATCGATAAAAGATATTTGTATTAACCAAACAGCCATGTAGGCATACATCAATATATGTCGGTATAAGTATGAAATATATATACAAAATAGCCATATAGGCTTACGAGAATCCCATATAGGCATACAATGTCAAATATGTCCAATAAAAATATGTACAAAACTGCCATGTAGGCATACAACAAAGGGCTCTGGAATCAAAAGCCATTGCTCTCCATGCCCTAAAAATAAATTATTTCTCTTTCCTTTTCAATCGGATGGCGATAGGTCTGTCACTCATTTTTGCTGCAATCGAGGAGTGCTCCTGCTGCTCCTCCTAGGGTTTATTTCATGGTGAATTTCTAACTGTTACAATAAGAAGTAAAGACATGAATATAAATAAATTACATTATAAAAAATGATATATTTGACAAAATAATCACTTACCGCCATCTCATGATCTCTCTCTATGGGGGAAATATTCTCACACCCATTCTTAGGCGTGCTCAAGCCTTGTATAAACCATACAAATAGAAATTAAACTACGTGAATCAATAATGGTTTGATTTTTCACTAACTAACATCTATAACAAAAAATGTAAATTGAAATTTACTAATTTTCCTCATACCTCTCCTTTCAGAGCCATTGAGGATTATATAGCAGATGACACACCAATATCCATTTCCCTCGTCACATTCGTAGGTGTTTCGGCTTGCAACATCTGAAAATAAAACAAAAACTTATTCAACGTAATCAACGATGTGCATATAGACTACACAAATCTATTAAGTACTTGATTCATTAGTTAAACTCTTTATTCTATTACCTCTATGTAGGTTTGAGTAAATCCACCGCCACTGGGAAGTGTTTCATCAAAACCTCCAATATTAGTCTATTCAACATCCAAAATCACATATTAAATTACCATTCGTAAAACAATGTTATTAACATGCAATAACTTTATAATTGTTTACTAGTTACATACCCCAGCGATAGGTGTACTGCACAAATAAGTTGGTGGGGGGCTGATGTATCCATTCTCAACACTATGACCTTACAATTTTATTAAAATCATAAAACATTTTTAGTTAATCTTGCATTTCAAAATCAAAATTTAATAAATTAAATTCAATGAACATGCACTAAATTTTACTTGAATATCAATGCCATATGCCTCATGCAAAATGTCAGCTACCCTCTCCATCTCCATAACTGTAGATGGATCCTACATACCAGTATCCTGAGTGTCGGTGGGGTCATATGAACAAGTAGCCCCGCAAGATTGACACACATGTGTTCGAAGGCAACCACTCGAAGACTCCCCTGGATGGCACTGTAGAATAGGGCTAGTATGATGGATGACACTCTGGGTCAATGTGTTGATCGCCTGCGATGTCTCTACGTCAACACTTTCCTTCATAATGGAAGGCATAACAACGTGCTTATGAGGTGGCCTAGCAAGAGCTTGTCTACCTTGTCACGTAGGATCTGACTGTGCACTGGGTCTATCTTGAGCTGACCCCCCACCTCTCCCTTGGAAATCCCTCATATCAAAATAATTTGGGATTTGTTCAATATGAACTCACTATATAGTTTCCTAAGGAAATATTGCGAGACCTCGCAATTGTTGCACAGTGGGTAATCGAAGACCATGTACCACCTATCATAAAATTGGTCCCTAATTTTTTGGTGGTGGCACCAATGGATATGAAATATCTTCGCATTGAGGGTAAGATTTTGATTTGTGCATGGGTCGGTGAGTAATAAGCACAAATCACCTTTTGTAATTTTTAAATCCTTTACATCTTTGTATGATAGTTTATTTGCATAATAATCCCTAGTCACCTGCCTCTTAACTTTCCATCCAGTTATTTGTTTGCTAATTGAATCTACATTTTTTAACATATCTTTCAATGAATTTGCTAGAGTCATTCTTTTTGCAGTTGAACCATTTGCATCAATCAACCTACTGATCAAATCCTCAATTTTTTTTTTGTTGTTCTCAATTTCACTCATTAAATTTTGTTTAGTGCCAGGAGGGGGTTGAGTGATTGATGGAGGAGGTTGTTGTTGTGGTTGATTTTGATCTTGAGGATTTGATTGGTCTTCCTGTTGAGGATCTTGAGGGTTTGTAGGTTGATTTGCATCTCCTAAAAATTCAAACAAATATATATCAAATTCAACCTAAAACTAACAAATTCAACCTAAATCTAACCAATTAAAAAAAAAACCATAAAATCCTTACCTCTCACACCTCCTCCTTGTCGTGGCGCCATCGTTGCGAAGAAATAGAAATTGTTGGTGAAAATTTTTGTTGAATTTCTCCTCCTAGAACGCGAGCGTGAAAATATGGGGATTTTGGCTGTGGCTACAAGAAAAAAATAGTCGAAATAACAATGACAAGTTTTCACTTTTTTTTTAACTTTTAACAAGCAATAACACAAGCACGTTATTTCTTTTCAAAAGTTTTTTTGAAAGGTGTCCATGAAATTGCTACCCATTTCCATGCACCCGCCCCACTATGAAAAATGATAATGGCCTCAGACGCAATAGGAAGTTTACAAAGTTGGTAGAATCTTATTCTTCCATCTTGCAAAAGTTGTTGAAGGATAAGATCATAACTTTGGAAAACCCTCAACCTCTTCAAGAACTTTATCATGATTGGTATGATGTGAATGCTTTTTTTCAATACCATCGAGTTAGCGATCATGATACCAAGTGTTGTATGTGCCTACATCATGAGATATAGGATCACATCGATTATGGTACGATTCATCTCGATGGAACAAAACAAAATGCAAAAAAATTAGTAGCGAATGCCAATAGTGAGTTGCATATTTACACAAACCCATTTTTGTCTCATTCTATGAACTTGATTATTGATCCTTTTGATGCTTCTCCTCAACCCTCGATGTACATCAACATGGTCATGGTCGCTCATTCCTCGTAGCCTGCGACTGGCTTGCTAGATGTGACATTCACCTCATAGGATTTTCCCTTGAATAACAAGCCCTCTCCCCTATGCATTCTTGCTCACCTCAATGGAAACATTGTGACAGAGTCAGGAAAATGTCTTCATGAAGGAGACACTATGGCTAAGTTCATTACAAATGGAGGAGTATGAAGAAACCAAGTCTACCATACGTATGAACGATGGTTTCTCTCTTAAACTGTATGGCTCCATAACCCTTTCCATCCTAGTTGGACCTAGGGTTGTGGATACAGTCTTTGATGTTATCCTGAAATTGGATTTGTTTAGGATGAAGTTGCACATCCTGTGGCTAACTTCCATGAACGGAATCACTTCCGTTATTTATAAGTGTTTAAAGTTCTCCCATGAAGGTGTTGTGCACGTCGTGCATGAAACTAGATAACAACCATTAGCCTACCATAGGGGTTATTCATTAGATCATTTTTGGCCCACCCTGATTGATTCGCTTCCCCTAGAATGAACCTATTTTATCAAAACTACATAAAGTAAAAAACCAAGGGAAAAGGACAGTCAAAAGTGACTCCTCCAATAGCATAGCAACAAGCTACCTCCTCCTATCGAAAGGGGAAGGAGAAGCCTGTATGCCCTCAGGGTGCCACTTCTGACTCCCTTTCTAAAAAAAGAGTTTTAGATTACTACTCCTGGCTTTCAAATAAGAAGTCTGACGATGCCTACTTGGAATAAAGCCAAGATTAGGATATCAAACCTTCCTATTGTACCTCTTGGAACATGGCCCTGCCTATATGGTAGAAGGAAGGGTCATTGTGGGGAATCTTCAATGTCTCGGCCTCCATAGCCTCCTACCACTCCTGCTCCTAAGATAATGAATGGGAAGAGGCTTGCCACTAAGGTGCTAGAGCCAAATCCCCCATTGTTTTTCTAACCTCTTCTAAGTCCCTCCCTCCTGCTCACATCCAGGATTCTCTCCCTCTGCTAGAGATGACTGTGATGGAAACTCCTATGGGTGAGAAAGAGCCTTTTGTTCCATCTTAGCTCCCACCCTCTAGCTCCCAGAGTCGCAAAAACCACCTTGCTTGTGAGCACAAACGTCAGTGAAAGGATCTAGCAGCCAAGCAAGCTTCTTTGCAGAGGAAGGGCGGGGGATCAACCACCCATGTTTCAAGGCCTCCTACTATGTCCTCCTCTCCCGTCCCCTCTACTTTGGTTCAATCAAGTTATGTTTTTCTTTTATCTCCTACTACGAGTGTGAACACCCCTGACCCTAAAAAGGTGCAGGTGTTTATTACTCCTTTAGTTGAGACACCTCTCTTGATGTGCCTCCTAGACATCCCACCATTCCCTAAACTTGTGGACATGTCGAACACTTTGGTGGTGTCTGCTATGGTTTTCTCCTCCCCCTTTGTGCCTCTTGTGTCATCCATGGGGAGTTCACATCCTTTGTTGAAGTAGAAGGTAGAGGTTGGCCTTTCCAGTGATGGAGGCTATAAGAGGAGTAAACCTTCTTCAGAAAGTGGTCCTATGTTGGCATGTTTCATCCTAGTGACAGATCAATTTATGCCTTCCCTTGAGTTTGTCACTACTCCCGAATCACTAGGTGAGCCTAGTAATGAATCTTGGGCACCACCTCCCTCACCCATTGAGATAACACATGGTACTCCCATGAAGTTCATGTTTAACTCTTTGGATGAGGTCCCAACCTTGTCAGTGATATTTGCAAAGTCATTGACCTTTTCTCCATAGGAACTAAGTGCAAGAGACCTCAAAGAGTCTCCTTCCTTGGATCTTGTTGTGGGGGTCATTCCCCCCTTAATATTCCACCACTACAAGATCATTTTCCTTCCCTATATAATGATCTAGATTGGGTAGAAGATGACCTCTTGGCCGATGAGTGTTTGGGGGTTGCCTCATCTTTAACTTTAGATTAGGTGTCTATTTTTTGTGATGTGTTCCCCCATGTTTGCATTATGTGCTCCTAGATGACCCTTGTCACACTCGTAGCTGCTTGGATACAAGAGTGATTATATGTCATAAAACTTCCTCTATATGTATCATCATTCTTCCTCTATTATGTGTATTGATTTTTGGCAAATTGGGGACGATGCAAAGTGTTGGGGGCATTTAGGATTCCCTTCCATGTTGACCCAATTTTTTATTTTTACTTTGTCTTCTCGAGCATTATTCATATAGCGTGATATAGTAGGGGGTTTATGACAGTTCATATATATACTAATACTATTATAATTATTTATATTTATGACCAATTCTAACCCAAAAATATTAGATTTCCCTTGTTCCTCTTGTCTATGATGTCATTATTTATTTTTACATTTTTTCTATCTTTCTCTCTTCTTTTCTTGAGTTGTGATGTTGTGGTTCCTATGAGTTTCCGCTCATGTGTGCAACAACATCACCACAATGACATCTTGTTATGTCTCGCAGGCCACAACACCACTTTTTCATTCTTGATTTTCTCTCCTTAGGTTGTCATGTGACTCCATTCAGAATGCACCACCCTAAGGGTGGGCTACCATATCAAATTTGATTTTTAGAAAATGCATTCATAACAAATGAATGTTCTCTCAACAATATTTACAAACTTTTTCTAAAATAACATTCTCAACAAGGACCCTTGGCAGAATGTGTTCCCTTCATCATGGGTTTGCAAAGAAAGAACTTGAAGAACTTTCCTCCAAAGAGAGAGAAACTTTTCCTACAGGAAAAGCCTTGACCTTCCCCTTCTAAAGGTGCATTTTCTTCCTTTCAAATTCCTTGATGAAGTGAACATATTTCAAAAGGATTCCTTGATGATGAATTGATTTGTGAAAAATTAATCTTGCACCTTCAAATAGCGCATCCCTCAAGCCAACCCCTCTTCTTTTGAAGGGTTTCTAGAGGGACCCCTTTGAAAGCCTCTCAATTTTCTTTATTGTTTATGTGAGTGTCTGTTTGTTTGTTTGCATGGCTACTTTTTGTTCTAACATGTTTTATCTATGGATTAACATGTTGCTTTGTACGTGTGCTTGTGAAGCTACTTTCCAATTTGACTCTGTGGAGTCCCATTACATTGGGATTCCTTCATGAGAGAGTACTTGGGGGAATGCCTTCTTTGTAGGTTTGAGGGCTTGTGAAGTGCTTGCATCCTGTGAGATTTATCCATTGTTGGTCTATGGGCCTTCAACATACTTTGTTCAACTTCGTAGTTCCATGGAGCTATGAAGTCCTTTTACTTGAACCTCCTTAGTAGAGAGAACCTGTGGAGTCCTTTGCTTGCCCTATGCTTTCTAGTTTTCCATGTCATGGTCTACTTCCTCGATAGTTCGGGTATACATTCCTAACTCTTTGATCTACTTTAATGAGCACTCATTGATACTCGTGCTCACTAAAGTGGGGGAAAAATGTGTAGGAGTGAATTAGCAACCCTTGTGTAAATTCCCCTATTGAATACCCTCACCTTAGAAAACCAAACCCGAAAGTGTAATTCCACATCACCCACCTACCTTCCATCCACTTGGTTTGTGTTGTGTGTGTCAGTGGGGGAATTTTCATCAGGGATGCAAGTGCGATGCATGGATGTCTATGTGGTGCATTGTCATCCCTAATAGATTCCTACCTCTGGAGTTCGTAGCGATGTTACACTCCTCATTGGGGACAAATTGTAATGCCCCTATGTGACAAATCGAGCTGAAAATGGCTTCTTCTCTTCCATTTTGGTCTTCAAATGCATAAATCTCACTATCAATTCATCCTCTACACACTCATTCATCTATTCTTCCAAGACTTTGCAACATTCTAACACATTCTCTCAAGCATTCTCACAACTCCATTGATCATTGCAGAAAGTAGCTTGTTACTCCATCAATTTCATCCTTGTATGTGTGGTGTTACTATAGAAGCTATGAGTTTGGAGTCTTGCGAGACCTCCCTTCATCACTGCTATGATCGTGTTGACTTTTACAAGCTCATTGCTTGTATTCTCCCTTCATTGGCCTTGAGAGCATTTGGGTGGAGGTGGTAAAACTTCATTTTCCCTTTGTGGTTTGATAGAGTAGTGTAGCATCTTTCATAGTGTTCAATACTCTCCTTTCTCTTTCCTTTATCGTACTTTCTACTTCATGCCTTTTTTGGCTATCCATGGAGGTGGAAACATCAAAATGGGGGTTTGGCTGAGGCAAACCCTTATAAAACCCAACATTTTCCCCTCTTTCTTGTGTGTAGGTGAACGTGTGTGTGGAGCTCGCTAGAAAACTAGAGCTTCAGTGAGTTGATATTCGTCACCCTTGTCTTCATCCACTTACCTTATCTCTTATGTAGTTACCTCTCATACTTCATAATTCTATTTATTTCATTAAAACTAGTCATCTAGGCAGTTACTAGGTTTTTTTGGTGTTTTACCTTGCACTTTATGTTTTCTAGCCATACAGATGACAACATGTCAAAGAGATGCCAACACTCCACACTGTCACCCTAGACCTGATCTGTCATCCTTAGACAAGGAGTTGTTTGAGGTACAATTTAGACTCCAAAAATTGGCTCATTTATCCCTAATTATATTTTTGGATATGTCAAGTGATAGAAGCACTTGAGAGTGCTCTTTATTCTTGATTCTTGTCCTAAACAACCATTAGCTCAAGGTAAGTTAGGGTAGCTCTTTGCTCTTGGCTCTTCCTGACCTAGAGTCTTGGTGTGGTTGGTCCTCATCTCTTACACAAAGTAAGCAAATATGGAGTGATAAAAGAAATCCCCACTAAAGGATGAGAACCTATATCACAAGATAGAGATATAATAGATAGGAGATGTGAGAAATCCCAAGATGCTCAAAGGTGCAAGGCACAAGGTAGCTATTATGTGCAAGGCTTAGGAAGCCAAGGAGAAAGATGGAGCTGCGAGAGACAAGATAGTTGCAAATGGTGTTGTGAGAGCTTCAAAGAATGTTGTTGTAGCAAACAAGGGAGTTGTGCAAGATTGAGAGAGCAAGAGAGAAGAGAGAAAATGCAAGAGAGAAATGTCGATAAGAAAGGCAAATGGATTGAGAAGATAGCTTTTAAAGGGAGAATAGGAGGGAAAAAATATATTTTGATCTGTTACAAGTCGTCTCAGGCTGTTACCATTGATAAAAGTAGCTGACAAGTGGAAAACATGTTAAAAAATGATCATTTGAATGTCAAAATGTCACAGGACACTAACATGACACACAAACATTAACACACCACACTAGGGTCCAGACACATCACACTACAAAATGATGAGAACAAGAAAAGCACAAGGTTTTACGCAAAGTTGGCACATGAAGATAGCTACTAAAAAGGGGTTTTGAGCATCCTAAGAGGGGAAAAAGGCTGAGGTAGGGGCTAAAATGAGCCTACACATGTTCTAATGGAGTGTACAATAAAGCAGATAGAAGAATGTACGTGAAATTGCAAGGGGTGCAATTTTACGACATTACTGTATGTATGTATGTTTGTATGTATGTATTTACATATATATATACATATAGACACACACATATATATATACATACACATATACATACATACATACATACATACATACATACATACATACATACATACATTCTTTAATAGTAAATACAAAGTATCAATTGGCACAATCAGAATGGGTTCAATTAAGTGAAGCCAAAATGAACAATTTATTTCTTTGAAGGTTTGATACAAAAAAAATCTTCTATAAAGATTTCTTGATACAAAATAACATCCCCTTACCTTGCAATCAAGAAGTTATTTCCTTATAGAGAGAAATACAATCCCTCTAATAGAAATGATTTGGTAGATGTTCTAGTTATGATGAATGGCACTAGTAAGGCAACATGTACAAAGCATGGAGCAATTGTATGAAATCTACAAATTTTATTGCTTGGTGTTGTGTGATTTCCTTCTAGTAGTTATAATTCATAGTTACACTAAAAGAGAAATATGATCCTCATAAACAATTATGTTTGATGGCTCCTTAGGATGATTAGAGTAACCATCATATTTATGCTACCTTATCATTGTAAAGATATCTTACTAAAGTTTTTTCCAAGTATTGTGTTTTGGATACCTCGTTTTTATACAGTCCTCAACACTATTTTGTGTGAATATTTGGCTAAAAGAGTACAAAAAAATAACTATTAAACTAGCACATCATAATAAGAATTCAATGATTCCATGTGGCACTTAGAAAAATGACAACTTTATTTCCACAATGGTTCCATATGAAGAGCCAAGATGACCCTTTAAAAAAATGGTGACTATACAAAATTATTAGATTAACAACATTCATATGTCATGTGAATAGTTGATTTGAGAAGTAAATAATAGTTCTATGTAATCCTATATTTATTTGAATTATTTGAAGGAGATGGACCCACTCTTGACAACTAGGCTTGTTATAGCCAATATCATGACACTAGGGACTTGTCATTTGGAAAAAAATGAAACCTTGCATACTACTACCACATGACTTTTGTGACATCATTATCCTTTCCTCATTTAACCTTTTCAAAATTTATGAAGGCTTATCAAAAACATCAAGCTATACTATTTTAGCCTCTAGTATAATAGTTTGTAGTTGTAGGACTAACAACAAATTCATATATCATAAGAAGATGTTGTTTAGATTCTAACATTGAATCCATGATGCAGCCTCACTTTGGTTGTTCCTTTATGAGACACAAAACATTGAGCCAATAACATCAATTAATAGTGCAACCTTTTTGTTGCCATTCTAACAAGCTGAAAATAATTTTGAGGATGATTGTTTTGAAAGAGCATTAAATGGCATCATTCAAAACTAATCCTTGAAATAAGTGAACCTCATGAAATCTTAAAAGATATGAATTGTAGATTGAATCAAAATATAATGAATCCATCAAAAGAATATGAAAAAAGTTGGGTATGAGGTAAAGCAAAAGAATATTGGTTACATAATAGAATGATCATGACTTGAAAGGAAAATAATGATTGAGTTCAATAATTCATCGTGGCCTATTATGGGATCCTTATCCACAAGGATGAAGCTATAAATCTATCCATTGGTCATATAGTTTGAAACAAATGTAAATCAAAATAACAAAAGAATTAGCTACCTACATCCTTTCCAAAGCCACTCTTAGAATTTCTCATTTGGTATGAATAGGACATACATTTCTCTCTAATGATATACTTCTGAGCCTCTCCACTATGGATTTTGTCTTGGGCTAATGGCCAAAGGATGGCCTCAATCTTTGCAATACCTGGAATTTTATCCTAGCCACTAGATAGTCTCTATTCTACTTAAATTCTCACAAGAATTTCTTTAAATGCTTCATCCCCTAGCACTTTATTTGCATCTTGAGATGGAGAAGGGAATCCATGTTGAATCAATGCTATGATGTGTCCTCATGTTTTCTACATAGCCTGAGCCAAGGCGATGGACTGGGTGTTGGATTTTAGTACAACCTTATTTTTGCTTAGTAGCTCGTTTACCCTAATTGTAGCTATCCTTGTTAGCGTAGATATGATTATCACATTTTTGAGTTAATTAGTTCAGGTGAAGGCAGCTATATCAACAGTTGTACACCCGCATACTCTCCTCCTATAAATAGTATCCATTCATAAGGAAAGGAAAGGTCCTTTTATAGTCCATGATACCAGGTGATCTGTTTTTGGGTCTACAGATGGCTTACAGTATATGGGACTCCTCATACTCCCAATATGAAGGAGGCACCTAACTCGTGCTCCACAATACGAGGTGTACATACCTTACCCCCTACAAGATTTGAACTTGTGACACAAGTTCTCCACCATTAAGCCAACTCAGGTGTATATAATAATGATAGATCAATCAACTATTCACCTTCATATGGTATGAAAACAATTGATATTTTTGTGCCTATGAAAATGTTGCAAAATTTGTTTTCTACATAGAAGGTTGCTAGAGATGGTGCAAAGAATGGCAGTGTATGGTGTTTGGGGTGTTATCCAAGCAAGAAGAGTTCTTGAGAAAACAAAGGCATGAAGGAGTCACTTTTGTAGGTTTTATTCTAAGTTAAAGGGCCCTTGTTTGGTATAATATAGGAGGCGTGTAAAGAAGATTACCAATGCTACATGTGGGAAAAACCAGACCACCGTGAGAAGGCATTAAAAAACGGTACTTAAGTATTAAAATTTATTAGTCCCTGCCTATTATAGGCGGAGACTAATGTTTTCAGTTTACCTTCTTCACTATTAATGTCTTTTGGGGAGTCGCAATAATAGTTTAACCTATGATCGATAAAAAAAATCTTATTGAACTGTAATTTGAACACTTTATTCCAAATTTTCTATTGGCAATTCAAAATTTTGCCAGGGTTTTCGGCTTTTTACAGTTATAAATTCCTAAAAAATATAACGCAACGAATCAGATTCGAGTAGGTTGTGCTGGTAAAGTTTAAGGTAATGTTTTTTATGAATCATATCCTTATAAATTTGCATAGGAGCTAATGTCTTTCTAATGTCTTTCTAATGTTTTCGCTTTTTTTTTTTTTTGGCAGGGATGGCACATGGACTGTAGCTGGTTGCGTGGCATTCTACAAGAGGTTCACGTGCCTTGTCTATCTTTCCACATTTTGGATTCAAGCATACCAGGGCAGTTGCATTGATAAGAACACAAAAATCTCTGTTCGGGTTTAGTTCTATAGAAAGCTCCATCAGGGTTAGTTCCAAGAACATGATAAGCTTGTTCAGTGCCTTGCTATCGCGGGTGCAACTGGAACGTTTGATGCTTGTGTCCATTGTGCAGGATGGGATCTCCATTTCTGTAGCTAGGTAGGCCCTATCTCCATTCTGGCTCAGGAGGATTGATTGATGGCTATTAAAGTTGGCTTATTACCACAATCTGGATAAGGTTTGGATAGCAGGCGTCTCATTTTGCAGCAACTTGAAGAACCTTAGGCTTCCTGGTCCGGTTGAGCATTTGGGTTATTGCCCTGCACTTGGTCATCATTGTTGTTGTTTTAAGAACAGATATGCAGAAAGAAAGCAATCATAAAATGCAACACATAAAACAATGAACACAACAAGATACCCTGGGAAAACCCTCCTCTTGAGGGAGAAAAACCCAGCAAATAGTCTCTCTATATGATGAACAATAGTAGTAGAAATCTGCTTACAACTCAGGCCCAGCAATGGCCAATAGTGAATGCAATGAGGTCACACCTCTTCTAGATACACAAGATACAAATGAGTAAGTTCTTCCTTGAAATCGGACCTACTTTTCTAAAATGCGAATTCTACTCTTGAATATAAAATGTGAACTTGCTTGAGATGGAATAATTACAATGACAAAGTGACCTTGCCTTTATACAAGTGAGGCACCTCTTCACTTAGGTCAGTTCACATAAAGGAGTCACAATAAAATAATAAACATAATAAAATCGGCCTTATGCATTTATATTATTTGTTTGATATAAATTAAATAGCCTAGAGGCTATACATTTAATTTATTCTTTTCTTATTGGGAAGTGCAGACTGAAGCTGTCATAACATCAACAATCACGCCTTTGTTGTCCTGTGCCGTCGCCGCTCCCCCCACTCGTCCTGAGCATTAGGAACAGGAGGAAGCCCCTATGTGCAGTTTACCTCTTTAATTGAGGAGAGTCTTGACAAATTAGATTCTAACAAGATTAATGGTGGAAATGGCCAGTTTACGAGCTCATTTTCTGACATGTTCGAGAAAAAAGTAAGTCGATTTAGCACTTTTCTTAAAGTTTCTAGTTTTAGGTATGATAATGCATTTTTCTGTTTCAGAGTCCTTTCAGGGTTAGTAGATTACAGTGAACTATGTCTTCATTCAAGAGTTGGAAAATTCTGAAATAGGGCTTTTGGAAAAATGTCACTACCACGTTGAAATTAAATAATGTTAACACTGCTTGTAATATGACTAATCTCCTTTCAGTGAGGTTTAGAATTAATATATCTACAATCAGAGCTTTCAAGAATTTCTTTAATTTGTGCATCTTATTTTATTGCTATTGCTAATGAAGACAGGATGCTAAATTTTTGCAATTGATTTACTGGAAATTTGATTTTTGCTGCGGTGAAGTTAACATCTCACAATTCTGCACCTGATCATTTTGTTTATCCTTCTTTAACTCAATTGGATGAGGATGAGTGTTTTGAATCACCAGTAGTTCATGTGGCTCGTTTCTGCCACCACATGTTGCATACATGCTTAAGCGTCATTTCAAAGCTGGTGCGTAGGGCTTTTATGTCAAAGGCAGGAGCAGTTTCTGTATTCATCCACCACCTCCAAATTACCCTGTTTAATATCAGTTGTAGGTACATTTAACCTTGTTCCTCTGCCTCTCATCTTTTTCTCCTCTTTCTGTTCAATGATTGCTTCTGCATGTACAAATACTCTAGATAGGCTCTTGATCCACATGTCTAGATGTTTTTGATGCCTTTATTTTTTAAAATTTTATACCCATTTAAACAATCTGTGTAGGTGTAGCACAGGATCTGAAAGAGAACATCTGAAGGAGCTCCCAAGGCTGTAGATCTTAGGTCAAGCAGTCTTATAACTCTTGTTGGAAGTTGGTTTAGGCGGCGGTAAGTAACAGACACAATGGTTGCAGGCAAAGGTGCCAAATGCCTTCTCACAGGAAAATCCTCCACCCCTGCCTCTGCTTCTGCAAATAATGGTAATAAGTCTAATAGTAATGGCAAGGCTGATTAGAAGAAACCCATCTCTCGCTCATCTCGTGCAGGCCTCCAGGGTTTCTACTTTTTTTTCACTGCTTATCCTACTTCTTGCTGCTACTGGTTCATTAGTTTAAGTATATGCATGCTAAGGCCATTGATTCTTTTTTCAAGGATGCCTCTCTTTTCTAGCTTGTAGATAATTCTATGTTATCTGTAAGCCTTTCTTGGTTCATTATCTGACCAATGGCGTGAGGATTTATAAAGGGAGATGCGAAGGAACCTATCAATTCAACTGAGAAGACAACTTGGCTTGATAAATCTGATATGGCTGTTGAGTATATCGGCCTTAATGAAGGATGATTAGTCCGAGAATACTTTCCTACTCATGTTTTTAACAAATTGTGAGAAAATTTCTGTTCAGAGCAAAAACAAGTAGCAACCATTGTAATCACTTATTTAAAGTTACCCACCATTGTTATCATTTTCAAGTGTCTTTCTCCAAATCGTAAATCAATCTGGATTGTTTTAATTTCCTAGAATACGAGCAAGACCAAAGTAAACACAATATACTATAAAATATCCAAAGTTGACTCGTCGAAAGGAGAAGTATGAAATATTAGAATGCAAGGAAAATGCACATTTGCCACCGACATTGAATATCTGAAAAACAAAATGATAAGAAACAATTTTTTCAAAGATATGAAGACGTGCTACAAGTAGCACCATAAGCTTTTAAACCCCAAGTATATCTTCTCATGTATTATCATACAAAGAAAATCTCCAGAGATAAAGCAATCACTATTGTGGATCATCAAAATACTCACTAAGGACACCCTATGTAATATTGATCTCACTATCACTTGCAGGTTTCTAGTCTTTACTAGAATAATCAATTCTAGCTTGGCTTAAAATGCAACACGATCACCAAGATGACCTTCAGTTGGAAAGATTACTTTTACAGATTCGTTTTTCTCTTAAGAGGGCATGGATGCAAGGTTGTTAAGTAATTGGTACAGCAGAATCCGCATGACCATGACTACTGATACAAAAGAATTTTCCCTTGCTCTAAAGATTTATTTAAGTGATGCCCTGAACCAGGTCCAATCATTGTAGTTCTATGTCAAAAAATGCTAAATGCTTTTAATAAAGCTAAGGGAATAATTGGTGGCACTTCTATTTCCAACAAATTGATCTATTCACTTGTTGATTCACTTCCATTATCAGGAGGTAAAGAAGTCTCTGAAGCACTGTCATCAATAACAAGATTTTAAATTTGATATAGTGCCAGTGATACGTACATTATCACTGGCTGAAACAATTGTAGAAGTGTCTTCACTGGCTTGTTTTGTGAGACTCCAAAGCATAATGCTTGCAGTCAGAGTAAGTATTATTTTTGGATTAACAATTTAACCTGTATGCTCATAAAAGCAACCAAAATAATGATTTAGTAATAATTGATAGAACAATGATACCTGTGGGAGTGTTTACATTCATTAAAATTTTAATACCATTTCTACAAAAATGGTAAACAGCTCCAACAATATACCTCAGCAATGTCTTCGGGTAGAAGGAATATTGAGCACCCAAGCTTCCTTGCCACACTAATTATGTAGGTTGCATTTAACTTCTTCTCGTCATCTGAAAAAATGGCATAGCATTTAGCACTTAGAATTATAAGAACCTGCCCTAATTTTGGACCTTTAAATTTTGTTTCATATAAGGCTGAGATCTTTAGAAATCACATCACTGTAATTTTCCACTGCTCTGTTACTTTTTGGCAAACACATCATTTATTTAAGTAAAAACAAAAGATCCCAATCTTTGTGTTTCATTACCTCATAGCTGATTTAGAGGTGATTTGATTTGTAGCTAGGAAGAGTAAAAGGTCTAATTTCCTAATATTATTTGTTATATGGAAGCCAGCAGCGTTGTTTTTTCTTTGTGTTCTTTAACTGGGCTTGCTTTGATTGTTGCAACCATGGTTACCAGGAAACTTCATATACAAACAAGGATTGGGCCTTGGTAACTACATTTATATATAATATATCTGCAACCTTATTCATTAACTCACCAATCCTAATTTCAGTGGCATCTCTATCCCTGTTGCAGTGCCCAATGTCTCTAGGTAACAATTGCTGTAACTGGCATAATATCCAAAATTCTCCAACTTTTTAGAACCTGTTGGGACTATTCTATTCTGTGTCAGCATTGTAAATTTGAAATTTTATTAACAGTTTCATGGCTTGTTTGTGCTGTTCAGAATTGATGCAGGAGCATGCTTTTGAGATTAGTGTAGATTTCTGGCCTTCGAAATTCCCCATGTTGGTACAGGTTTGCAAAAAAGTGTAGATTTGAATATCAACAATTAGTACTAAGATCAAACCTCTTTATTTCAACTATACATGATTTATTTCTTAAAATTTATCATCGCGATCCTGACCATTCATTAGCACATTGAAGTTTGGTACCTTTGTTTTCCTTACTTTGTAAAAGACTCTTGCTCAACTCTGCAATCCTCAGTGTGCTGATGAATGATCTTGGGGATTATGATGATCGAGAAATTTTTTATGCATGTCAGGGTGAACTCAGAAAGTGTAGTCATTCTTGAAAAAATGAGTCATGTTTCATGATCTCTGCAAGTCAAGTATACTTGATGAAGCACTCTGCTTCCTTAATGGTTTGCCACTTTTAATTTCCACTGTCTATTGTCTTCTATAGTGTTTTGGTTACATACTTGTCTTCATTACTAACTGACCAGCTGCAATTGGATGGTGTAGAGTGTAGACTATAATATGATTCTACATGCCATTCTCTTTGGCTGAGAGTTGTGGCTCTAGAAACAGCTTAACCATATTTTCCTTGAGAAGCAAGGCAATCATGTGCAAGAGCATTGTAAAGCTAATGTTATAAACAATATTTTAGGAGTTTTCATAAGAAAATGTTCATTTGGAAACTGTAAAGAATTAGTAATTTAAACTGATTTTATACCTGATCTAAGATGAACATTCAGTAGATGTTTTATAGGTTATCTATTGGGTGCATCATTTGAGGAGAAACAATTAGCTAGCTAGCTTACTGGCTGTCAAAAGTTTCTGTAAGATCCTGAGCTTTCTTCTTTGGCAGATATGCACAAGCTATGGAAAATATGTTTTCCGTATGTATTTACAAGGAATCATTTTTATGTATTAATGTTTTAAGAAATGATTTTATTGGGTATGTACTGTTATCTCAATTGTTGTTGGATAAGTTACTTTCTATCCAATTAAAAAAAATTGTAGCCTCCACGGGGAAAAGTCCTTTTCCCCTGCCACCCTAACAAGGACCTCTCTTGAAGCCCTGGAGTCATGCATACATCCTTGATGAATACCATTAAGCAGGATATATCTCATCTTTTACTATTAATTAATTTTATCTCATCTTTTACTATTAATTAATTTCCTTGTCTTTTCTCCAATTACAGAGTTTTGAATTTACATCCATGCTGTGCATTTCCAAATTGTGTTACTGTATTCTCCTTTAAATTTCTGTGCCAATGTAAATTGTTTTCTGCAAGACTAATACAATAATATGATATATTTCAGGGTATTAGCTATGTCAGGCTTGCCAGTCTGCCTCCGATCATTGGCTTATGTGGGTGCTTTATGTTGGAAGCTGTGAGCTAGTCCTTTATGATTTTACCAGATATCTATTTTCATCGTGGAATTATTTGATTGTTTTGGCAGATTCAAATTGTAAGTGTCAAACATCAATACAACTTCATTGTTTTATGTGGGTAATTTCTGAACATAATATTTGATATATTAAATCTAGTTTTCCTATCTCTGCAGATCGGTCACTTGTAGAAAGGAAGGCATTGTGGAAGTGAGAAATTTGCAGTCCCTAAGTTAGTTGTGGTCACAGCTGAACATTGGTCTATGCCTATTCTATTGCACATTTAAAGTAGATCATAAATTAGTCTCTTAATATCTTTCCACAGGGTTTTTTAATTCTTTTCTGATCTTTTAATTCATATATCCATTGAACATTTCTGGAGTCCTTATTGGTGTAGTAGATTCTATAAGTCGGTCCATCAATTACTTTATCTTAAAAGGGTGTAGATAGAATTAAAATACAAAAATGGATTGAATGTTTTGCATTGGTTTAAATGTTTTTGCATTTGTTTTCAGTGTATTCAGATTTTTGAAACAAGTAATGTGGTATTAAAATTTCATCTACTTTTGTGTCTGCCTTGTTTTGCTTGGTTTCTAGGATGAAGGGTAACAAATCTAAACAAATTAAAGAGGATGCCAGAGAGTTGGAGCAAAGCTTTAACTTGGTCAAAGTTCCTCTTGTCATGCAAGAAGATCTTGGACTTACCTTGCCAAAGAAAACAGAGAAGATGAAAGTTAAAGTTTCCATTTCCAAACAACAGAAAGAACCATCCATGGAGGAGTAATGGTGTCGCCATGCTAATCAAAAGCAGTTATTTAATCTGTAATATATATTATCTTCTTAATGAATCCGAGTTACAAATGTGATGCTCGGGCAAATTTTGATTTTGTTCTGATGCACTTGGTTTGTTTGAGTCTTTCTACTTTGAAGGCATGTGGCTATGCCGTGTCAAGATTGTTTCTGAACTTGCAACCTGCCTCTGATCACATATATCTCTTTTAATTTTAGCATCTGATGGTGACATATTGTTACTCTTAAAAGTATAGAGCATTTTGTTTAACTTAAAACCTCAAAATCGAAAGAAATCTGGATATGTTATCATTTTTTTATATAATTATTAATACTTTATTTCTTGTCTTCTTTAAATGCATTTTTAAGTCTGAAGCAGATATAAAATCTGTTGTAACAGTGTAATTTAATATACTTGTCAATAATTATAAAAATTCTAAATTTTCATCTCTGGAAGTTTTATACCAAGGTTGCCAGGATTTGTGAAGGGCTGGTGTGGGTATGTCTATGCAAGTTCTGAAATTAGTGTTTGAATCAGTATTCATAACGTCTGAGAACAATGAACATGGGAAATTAATTAAGCTACTTTTGCTCAAAAACTTTGCAGCCATTGCCAGCCCTGTCAATGAATCTATAAATTTGATAATCAAGGTTCATGTCTATCATTAGCACATAATAACAATCTGAGTGTATGCATGTGCATAGGTATCTGCTGAGTGTGTATAGAAACCTTGACACGCTCATTAGCACACTCTGATTTTCAGTAGGCTTCTACAGCTCTGCTTTTCCCATTTAGCAGGGACTCCAGCTGCAGCGCAGCTCTTGTTTTATTAGAGTAACCGTTTCATATCTGTTTTGAAGCGTGTGGAATGAGATAGGGGACAATGCACTATACACAGTTTCATATAAGGGGCAAGAGAAGAACTTTATGAAATTTGAAGGAGGCAAACCTGGCAGTTGATTTTCACTATAGATCCTCACCACACCAACAAATAAGGTCATTCATTTGTGTTGTTGTTTGTATGAAAATTGCAGGGAGATCATGTTTAAATTACTTTGAATAGAATCGACTTGATTTTGCGCAAGATTTGAGTGCAGAATTTGATTATTTATGTGAGTTTTCATGCTCATATTTGAAAATAGGTAGCACAACCAGCAGTATAAAAGACAAATTAGCCACATGCCAACGTCTGAATTTGAAATCTTTATCCTTTCGATGATCTGGAAGCACCTCACAATTTTCTCTAGTAAATATTGTTTTAAAATAGATTATGTGGACTGGTTTATGTGTTGACGCCTTATTATAGGAGTGGAAATAGCTGAGAGAATAAGGTACAGGTTCATTTTCGAGAGCTTCAATATTGCAACATAATCATTTGCATCCATTTCTTAATAGTAGTAATTTGGAGGTAGGTTGCTTTTTAAGAGAAGATGCAATTGAAATTAGTTTTATGAGCACTGTAAGATATCAAGCAGTTGATATATCTTCTCTAAAATGTTTCAATCAAGTAATTTATCTTCTTATTATCGGTGTTTGGGAAAGTGCATTCCAAAACATAAAAACAATTGTTGAGTATCGTCGAGATGAGTTTATCAATGTTACAATTGATCTTCAAAGAGTTATGCTTGGACTTTCAAGGCTATCTTTGCTACACCTAATGAGGCCTCCAAAGACTCATCCAAGACATCAAACGGATAAAGTGTAATAGGGTCATTTTGGAGGTTGGTGGCATCAGAGGACGGAGGAATTTCCATCATCTCAAGTCAACTTCTCACTTTGAGATGGTGCTTTGCATGAGAAGCATTTTTGCTTTCTTTCTTGTTTTCCTTGTTGATGCTAATGAATTTCAAGAATACATACATTGTCAAGTTTGATTTTTGGAGGCATGCAAGGGATTTGGTGTTTAACTCAATATGAATTGTTGTCCAATGAGTTAACGAGACAGTGATCAAGAATTATACCCTTTCGAGGGTTATTAGACAACTTGATGGATCCCTATGTTTGCAGAGCTCAATATGGATTGTTGTTGAATAATTCAAGAATTAGTGATTCAAGAGTTTGGGAAAATGGTAGTTCAAGAACTCGGGAATTCAACTCAAAGCTACATCCTTTTGAGAGTCACGAGGCAACTTGATGGAGTTCCATTTGATTCACGATTTGTTTCTTCAAAGGAAAATCTTCTCAAGGATGTATATCTATTTTGTAATCAACAAGTTTTGTTATGTAAGCCTTAAGGGGGGGTCCGTTGGCAAAATGGATTCTATGTTTTCAGGGGTACATTTGTAGGAACGATGTAATATGGGGGGAATGCTAATGTAGATATGATTATCACATTGTTCAGTTAATTAGTTAAGGTGAAGGCGATTATATCAACTGTTGTACACCCGCATATTGTCCTCCTATAAATTGTATCCATTCACAATGATGATATATCAATCAACTATTCACCTTCAATCCTATGGTTGTCAACACTAGCACCCCAAAGAGCCTCGTCAGATTATATATCTTGTTAACCATAGATTTATCTTGGGAAACCTTGGGAGACAACGAAAGGAAGGAATGATCAACCACTACTTTGACCTATTTATTCAAGACCTGAGCCAAAGCAATGAACCTTAGTGCAGACTTGAGACCCACACTGCTTGATGTGATCTTGGCCTAGTAGGAAGCATACAGCTTCTTCAATAATAGGACCACTCCAGGTGTCTGACTTATTTATAATACCTCCTAGTACAATTGTTGAATTAGTTGATCCTTGGTTAGGACCACCACTTTTAGTGAATCCATTGAACTTACGATCTCCATCATTTTAGAGTGCAACTAGGTAACCCTTTCTATTCTTGACTTGTCTTGCTCATCGCCTATATCCTTCCAAGGTGAGGTTTAATATGTTTCTCTGATTGCAAAGTAATTCTGGATATACAGTGCCTCGTCCTATAGCTGTGGGTGAAGTCCGGTGAATAGCTCCCCCGATCTTTACTCTATGATGGATTCGGGGGACTGCCACCTTCACTTGAAATATTTACTGACTGACATGCAACTCAACATTTTTGACGTTTAGATGCCATTCAAATCTTAACGGTTGCAAAAATCTAAGATGGATTCGGATGAAACCCCTAAAAAATATGTAAAAACATTTGAAATGCACATTGACTGACATTCAACTCAAATTTTTTTACGTTTGGATGTTATTTAAATGGTAACTGTTGTAAAGGGAATGTTTCTGAGTTTTGGCCACTTTTTCTTTGGTGTAGTGTATCTAAGAAACTTTTACGCCTTGTTTTAATCACATGTTTGAGTGTAAGGTTGTGAAAGCTGCCCAGCATTAACTCCATATATTCCTTTCCTCCTATTCTCAACTCGGAAGAGAAGAATAAGAATGGAGAAAGAGTTGAAGGTCAGGACGTGCGAGCCAGTCTGTCTTATTTTCCTTTCGCTGGGCGGCTCAGAAACAATGAAAATGGGGAGCTTCAAGTGATGTGCACAGGCGACGGTGCTCTCTTTGTGGAATCAATGGCGGATAACAATCTTTCAGTCCTTGGAGATTTGAATGACGTCACGCGATCATTTCAACAGCTACTTTTTCACTACTACTATTGAGAACTTTCATCTTCTGGTTGAACAGGTAATTCTTACACACGATGGATTACTTTATCACATCCAGACAAAGGTGGTTGTGGCATGATAAATAGGAGGTATTTTTAACAGTGTGTCAAATTATGATATTGCTATTAGGATTCAATCATGTTATTTTTTGAGTCAAACTCATTGACCCATGTTTCATGAGTAGTGGTTCACAAGAACCCATCTTTTATGATAATTAATGGTCCATTTAGCACTCATTGCATCTAGGTGATGCTCGCAAAAGTGAAGTATTGAGTCTTCATGAAAGGTAGGTCACCCATACTAATATTATTCCAACTCAAACGCACTTAACCATAGAATTATCTTTAAATCACTATTATCTTTAAATGATACATATTTAATGTCAAGAATAGTGACATACCAATCCACATTAAACATGAGTAAAAAATATAACAATATACTTGCATTAAATAAGTAAAAAAATGATCGAGATTTAATGAAGTAGACTTTGACTTGAAAAAATATAGAAAATATAATTTTTCTACGATTTTGAAAAACAAATTAATTGTAACACATTATTTAATCTTTGTCCAACCTCCTATACATATAGCCAACAAAATCAATATACTAATGTGCATGCCCGTATCAATAACCAAAGCCTTCAAAATAGGAGTGGAATCCATGATAAACCAACGTATGGATAATATGATCCAAATCACATGTTTGGCCTTGTATTTTCAAAATTAACATTGCCCAATATTCTAGGTAAACTTTAATTGACAACTGTCTCATGTGTAAGATAGCTTTTTAAAACGTCACGCAATTGCTATGACTGACTTCTAAATGTAATCCGTGAATAAAGTAGGCCTGTGGAAATTTCAGTCGAAGGATTGGTAGGTCGGTCGAATGATTTGAAGCAGTGTGGAGGATGGAGCATGCAAAACATGTAATATGATTACATGCTACACAGTAATCATGAGCATTTACCCACCCACTGCAATGACCCGATCAAGACCGCTGGCCCTATTTAGTGATTCTCTTACACCTTGGTTTAATCACACAGTCTGAGTTTTAGTTTCCATCCCATTCCTTCCTATTCTCAGTATCAGAAGGAGAAGAATAAAAATGGAGAAAGCAGGGCCAACAGAGTTGAAGGTAAAGAGGTGTCAGCCAGTCATGCTAGCTCCCTCTCTGTCTTCACCCAAAACTATCCTCCCCCTTTCCTCCATTGACAATGTAATCAATTTCAGAAGAGATGTTTATAATTCAATGTTAGTCTACAATGCCCGTGACGGTATTTCTGCTGATCCTGCAAAAATAATTCGAGAGGCTCTATCTAAAGTGCTGGTGTATTATTTTCCTTTCGCTGGGCGGCTCAGAAGCAAAGAAAATGGGGAGCTTCAAGTGGAGTACACAGGAGAGGGTGCTCTCTTTGTGGAAGCAATGGCGGAGAACAATCTTTCGGTCCTTGGAGATTTGGATGACGTCACGCCATCATTTCGCCAGCTTCTTTTTTCAATTCCACTTACTACGACTCCTATTGAGAATTTCCATCTTCTGGTTGTTCAGGTAATTCTTAAGCATGATAAATTACTTTTATCACATCCGGATAAAGCTTCTTATGGCGTCTTTTTTAATTCTTGATTTATTCACAGTTCTAACTCTATTTTAATATTAAAATATATGATAAATATTGTCTTTCTTCTTGTTGTATTTGTTTCATGTAGGTAACTCAATTTATATGTGGAGGTTTCGTTGTGGGAGTAAGTTTTCACCATAGCATATGTGATGGACGAGGAGCGGGTCAGTTTCTTAAATGCCTTGCAGAGATAGCAAGGGGAGAGGTCAAGCATTCTTTAGAACCAATATGGAATAGAGAGTATTGAAATCAGAAGACTTCATACATTTCCAATGTTATCAGATTGAATCTAATCTAGATAACATATGCAATCTACATCAACCTCCAATGATAGATGAATTGGTTCAAGCCTCTCTATTTATAAATTCTAGCATAATAAAATTTATTAAAAAATATTTTATGGAAAAAAGTAAAGTAATTTTCACTACATTCGAAGTTGTTGGAGCATTGGTTTGGCAAGCGAGGACAAAGGCTTTTCGGATTCCAAATGATCAAAATGTGAAGCTTCGTTTTTCAATGGATATGAGGAGATCAATTAATCCTCCATTACCAGAAGGATACTATAGTAATGCAATTGGTATGGCATGTGCAGTAGATACTGTGCAAGACCTCGTAAATGGATCTCTTTTACGAGCTACAAAGATTATAAACAAATCAAAGTTATCTTTAAGGAATGCATATTTAATGCCGAACATTGCAACATACCCATCCACTCTAAACACGAGTATAAAAAGAGACAACATGCTTGCATTAACTGATTGGAGGTGGTTGGGATTTAATGAAGTTGACTTTGGTTGGGGACATCCACAAAATGTAAGCTCTCTACTACCTTTGGAGAAAGGGCTAGTTGTAACAGATTATTTTATCTTTTTCCAACCTCCTAAACACATGCTTGATGGAATCAAAATACTAATGTGCATGCCCATGTCAATGGTCAAAGCATTCAAAATGGAAGTGGACTCCATGATAAACCAATACATGGATAAAAGGGTCCAAATCACAACAATTTAGGCCTTGCATTTTTAATATAAAGGTTGTTTAATCTACTAGATAAAGAGGAAAGCATTTCTATGTATAAATACAAAGTTATTCAAATATTTTAAGGTATGAGATGAATGCTATTGACTAGAATATTTAGTGAATGATAAATAAAAGCTCCACTTTTGATGAATACCATAAAATATTTTATATTTATTTTATTTAGGAATATCTCCTCTATGTTTAAATGATGATTTACAATGTTCATTTGTTATTATCGATAAACTTTTAAGTTTGTATTAAATGCTAAATCAATTTTCTCTCTTAATGAAATTTCTAAACTATGGAAATTTTCGATTAAATAATTCCACATAAAATATATATGGATCTTATGATGGTAAAGTATGTAGAACCATTAAATTTCATTTATTTTTGTTTGTATTGTTGTTGTTGGATTTATTACATCATTAGATAGATATTAGATTAGATAATAATAAATAAATTAACATGTAAATGTTAATTTATAAATAAATGCTAGTTATTAGTTTTTGAGAGTTACTTTCCCATAAGTAGTTTGGGTAGTTAGTAAGGGAATAAAAGGATTTAAATACAACCATGATGTATTGTATTGAAAATTATCTTGAAGAGTTCAATTAATATATTATAGGTTTTTGTTTTTTAATATTCATATGTAACAATGATTTGATATTTGTGTACATGTTCACCATTTTAACTTGGTATTAGAGCGATTATCTTTCTTGTTGCTATGAAGAATGGAGATTTACTAAGGTGTTTTTAAAGTTGCAAATTGCATTCACAGTAAAATTACAAAACTTTTTCATTTCTTAATAGAATTCAATAAATTTAAACTATTCTATAAAGCTAGTGAAGAGGGGAACATAACTCAAAAATTGTTTGAAGATATTCTTAGTAGTTCCTAAGCAATTTAAAGCAAAATTCTGGAATTTGAGTGCGAATGGTGAATGATGTTTTTTTTTAAAGATAAGAGGCCCGTATAGCCTATATATATTAAAATATAAGTAGATATTGTCATACATTTCATCATGCCATTAGAAAATTTGGAAAAACCATGAAAAAAGAACCCTGTACTAGTCTATTTGTAAGTTGCAATATATTGACTTAGCTTAAAAAAGCCCAACCCTTGACTGCTAAGACAGTCAAAAACTAATTATTATGTAAACAACCCCTTAACACCCACTGAAATAACAACTATAACATCAAAAAACCCCTAACTATACCAACTAGTCCCATAACTATAAAATTCAGATTATAGTTGTAGATGTTAACAAAAATTTGCAAACAAGCTTAAACTATCCCACACATTAGTATAGTTAGTAAAGAAAATTCAATTTAACATCCCTATGAAATACTACAACAAACTTCATAATACAATCAAGAGATCAAGTAAACCAAATGAAAACATGAAAAGAAGTCCAGTACATACCTATTCCATAGTGGATTGGTGCACCTTTGATATGTAAAGGAACCCTTTCCCAATCCTTGATAAACCTCAAGATGATGATAAACAAAAGATGAACTCCAAATGCCTATAGTAAGAATGCTCAAATTGTGGATGAAAAATGAGAAGAAAAGTCTTGAATTTATACATGAGATTGAGAGAAGAAGAGGCAAAGTGGATGAATGTGGGATCAATCATCAACCAATGGATACATGCCACTTGTCAAGATGTGAGAGGATGAAGAGTGAGCACATTTTTCTCTTTGTGCAAGTAAATGCTTATCAAATGAGTTTGAAATTTGAAAAATAGCATTAAATGCATAAGGTTGAGAGATTTGGGGGGGAAATTTGTTTGGACAAGAAAGTCAAACAAATGGAGTTAATGAGGGAATATTCCTTGGGAATATGTCTTGTGAGGGAAAATGGAGATTTAATAAATCAAAATAAATGATTTATTGTGCAAGTGAGATTATCTAGAGGATGCGACATGGATTAGAATTAGTTTTAATCATGATTTAATTAATTTTAATGAAGGTTAGTTGATTGTGACATTCAACTTAAATATTTGGATTTATTTAAATTAAATGAGAAGATAAAGAACATTAGAGATTTAATTAAATATTTGGATTTATTCAATTAAACGAAAGAACTTTAGGAGATTAATTAAATAAAATTGATTTATTTAACTACATAAGAGAATATGATTTAATTAAATAGAATGAAGATGTAATTAGATTTGATTTATCTAATAAAGGTTGATTTAATTAAAGAAGGGAAGATGATGAATTTTAATCAGATAAAGATTATTTGATTAAAATGGTTTGAAGAAGGATAATTAAAGAAGAAATGAAATTAGTGATTCCCGATTAGGTTCATGTATATTTTACATGCCTACATTTTTCCCCTCTTTGAAACAATGTACTTGTTGCATTGATTCAAAGAATGATGCCGCCAAGATCAAAATTAAAAAAAGAAGTTTATGATTTTTTCGGATGCCCCAGCGGGAAGAAGTACATTGGTACATTGCCCCCTCAAGAGATTGAGCAGCAAGTTTAAATTGAGGGTCAATCTCATGACAAAGAGGTTCAAGATGGATGCCCGAATGGTTAGACTAACATATCTATATGATAATGATGATGAGATATTTTTAAGATGCTTAGAATAGTAAATCTATATTATCCTAAACAACTTAAATGATTATGAAATGCATGTGAGATAGATAAGATGGATGATATTGTCCTATGATGATATGATGTGATTATGCAGGATGGAAGTGTGGATGCAGGATGGATGCATTGATGAAATGATACTATGTTAGAGTGAAAGAGGATAGAAGAATGAGAGGGATCAACCTTTAATCCAAGAAGATGCAGAAGTCCAACAAGTCTATTAGTCATCAAGACTTTATTAGATATGATGATGAATGATGATGATGTATTACTTATCCAAGGATGGGAGAGATAAAGAGCATAACTTTCCTTATGTTTGATAACACACATAGGTACGATGCATCAAGGTATAAAGAACTAGGATGGTGTTGCACCTAGTGTGATGGACTTTGACTCGACAATCAGATATGAGTACTTTTGTTCACACTTGACATATGAAACCTTATTCATAATGCATTTAAGATATTCTAAACATCTCAAACCAAAACATAGAAAAAAAGCCTTTCTATGTGGTCAACAAGACATCTAAAACACCTTCCCTACAAACCAAACAAAGCACGCATAACCAATTTATATTACAAGAACATCCAACAAGCATAGAAAAAAAAAAGATAATGATCATTGCCCCATTCCTTTCTGTCTAAACCTTTTGATTAGGCATCATCGAGAGATCCTTGGAATGAACACAAAATAAGATAAGTCAAAAAGACCAAGATACAGTAAACAAACAAGTTAATGTTCCTCATACCGCTAGCCAAGGCTAAACTATGGTGATGCTTGATGTTGATGTCCATTGTAGGAAGGATGCATCCTAGGACATGTTGTGATCAGGTGATAATGAGATTTGATTGGGTGATAAGCTTTTGATATCAAGAGTTGACCAACTTGTTTACTTACTGACCTAGACTTGAGACTTTGACAATTGAGCTTTTACTTTTAAACCTACTAGACTTTCTTTCGACTAACTTACCAAAGGATGAAAATGACGATTGATTAATTATGAATGATGATTATTTCGGGTGAGAGCGAGATGAGACAGGTGCACCATTTTGGGTTTTTTCAAATATTTGAATGTTTTGAGGCTGTTTTTGGAGTTTTTCAAGATTTTACAAATGTTTTGATTTTCAAAATTTTCAATGTTTTTGGATTTTCTTGAGATTTTATGAATTTTTTGGATTTTGATATGTTTTGGATTTTATTTTTTGGATTTTCGCATGGTTTTGACCAAGAGACTAACTTAAAGACCTATCCTAAGGGTCTCGAGAGCTGATCAACAGATTAGCCTTACCTACATTATACATGCAAAGACCACGTAGTTCGACTGGCGACTTGACCAATTTACAAGATGAAGATATAAACAAATGATGAATTGCCAAATTATTGTGACAGACGCCTAAAGGAGTGACCTAGGGTGTCTCGAGGGATGATCAAAGATCAACCTTTCCTACATTCAAGATCAAAGACAACGTAGTTCAGCTTGACGACTCTATTTTTAATTTTTTTTTGGATTTTGACATGTTTTAGATTTTGATATGATTTGGATTTTTTGGATTTTTGATTTTATGATGTTTTTGGATTTTTTGAATGTTTTTGGATTTTTGATTTTAAGGAAGATCACAAGAATATACATGAATCTGATCAGATGTAGGTACAAGAACATGCCCCCAACATGATGTGATAGATTACTTCGATAAAGGTAGGACAAACTAACCCTAGGAATGTGGCAAGTAGTACTAGGGTGAAACATGATACAAACACAAAATCAAGCTATGGACGCCAACAAATGGATGGATGGAAGATTAATGATGGATGAATGGTAAGATGTAATGGATAAGTGGGTGTGCAAAATAAGCCGTGAAGGTCTTGGTGGATGGAGAGTGCTTTATTTACACTTGACGCTTGTTTGCTAGGTTTTCACCAAGGTACTTGTCCAAAGCACCACTGAAGTGGTTTTCAATAGAGGACGATTTTTTCTTTACTCTTTTTAATCCTTTTTCTGATTTTTTAGATTTTTGTATTTTTGTATTTTTTTTGTTATCACCGAGACACCTATTTACTAGGTTTTCATTAGGGTGACCATTTTTTTAAGACGTTTTCTGATTTTTTTTCTATTTTTTGGTTCTATACCTTGAAAGATATTTAGGCATAAAATTTTTCAAGATGGGAGTTGTTCATGGGCTCATATATATGTCCCCCTTTGGGTGTTGATAGTAGATATTCCCTTGACTTGTAACTTGTTGTGATGACGAATGGTCCCAACCAATTGGGTTCAAATTTTCTTTTTCCATCCAAATTGGGTACGTTCTTCTGATTTTCCTTTAGCACAAGTTCTCCTACTTGGAATGTCCAACTTTTGATCTTCATGTCATAACTCCACTTGAGTCGATTCTGATACACCTGTAGGTGGTTTAGGGCATCCATGCACCATTCATCCAATAGTTCTAGCCCATTTAGTTGTGAGACCCGATATTTTGAAATGATATTTTGGAGTGATATCCTTAGGGACGAGAGCTCAATCTCAATGGGGAGGATGGATTCTGATCTGTAGACCAGGGAGAAGGGGGTGGCACATGTTGGTGTGCGAATGCTTGTGCAGTAGGCCCATAAAGTGGGATTTAACTGTAGATGTCAGTAACAATTGGTGTCATTGAATATTTTCTTAAGGATTTTCAAGATGGTCTTATTGATGGCTTCTGCTTGGCCATTGCCTTGGGGATAATACGGAGTGGAAAAATGATGTTGGATGTTAAATGTTTGGTAAAGGCCATGGACATCCTGGTTTTTGAATGGTGTCCCATTATCAGAGATAATAGCTTGAGGGACACCATATCGACATATGAGGTAGTTCAGGATGAACTTAGATATTTTCTTTCCAGTTATGTAGGTCATGGGAATGGCTTCAACCCCCTTTGTAAAGTACTCCATGGCAGTAATAATGAGTTTATGGCGATTGGATGAGGTGGGAGTGATTTTTCCAATCAGATCGAGCCCCCACTGTGAAAAGGGCTAAGGTGTAACAATGAGTTGAAGCTATTGAGCTGGTGTATGCATGAGGTCCCCATGTTGTACACACTACAAACATCTTTTGAAAAACTCACATGTGCGTTCTATTTCTATTGTGAGCCAATAGTATCATGTCCTTAGCAATTTCTTAGCCAAAGTCATACTGCTCGAGTGTGAACCACAAATGCCATTGTGTACCTCGGTTAAAGCAATCACGGATTCCTCAATATTTAGGCAATGTAATAGGGTCCCTTCGATGCTCCTACCGTAGAGGATTTCTCCTAGGATAACGAAATGTGAAATTTTTTTGATAAAAGATCATTTAAGGTTCGGGGTTATATCAACGGGCAAGACTCCTATTCTCAAGTATGTGTAGATGTCATGGTACCAGGGATCACCGGGACCAATGATTTCACACACGAATTTAGACTTTGGTACCTCGAATGCTGGTACGAGAAGCTTCTCTATGAGGAATTCATGCTTTGGGATGTTGTGTGAGATCTTCAGGAGTGATCTGATTATGGCCATAACATCTGCTGCCCTATTGTTAGCTCTTGGTATCTATTCAAATATGACATCAATAAAGGATTCTTTAAGGCTCTCCACTAGTTTCTTGTATGGAGTTAGCTTGTCATCCTTTGTTTGGTATTCACCATTGACTTGGTTGATGATAAGCTGCAAATCTCCATAGACATTGAGTTCCATAATCCGCCATTGTGCAAGAATTCTTAATCCTATAATGAGAGCCTCATATTCGGTGATGTTGTTTGTGCAAGCAAAGGACCAATTATAAGATTTGGGTATGCAATCACCTTGTGGCGTTTTGAAGAAGATTCCAGGGCCTGACCCATGTTGTGTGTGAGATCCATCAAAGTACATTTTCCAGTGGTCTACTACATTTGTGTTGAAGATGGATTCATCGGGGAACTCTGATACTAATGGATTATCGACATACATCGGTGCTTCTACCAGTTGGTCCGCAATTGCTTGCCCCTTGATGGCCTTGCGCTCTACACATTTAATGTCATGCTCTGTTAGGATCATAACCCACTTAGTTGTCCTTGTTGTGAGAGTTGCTTTGGAAAGTAGGTATTTGAGCGGATCTATTTTTGCGATTAGCTTGATTTGATGAGCCAACATGTAGTGTCTAAAATTTTGAAGTATAAATACAACTGCTAGACAAGCTTTCTCAATAGGTGTGTAATTTAGCTCATGTCCTACCATGGTTCTACTTATGTAGTATATTTCTCTTTCCCTTCCGTTTTCATCATGCTGAGCTAAAAGAGCACCGAGAGCTATCGGTGTTGCTGATATGTATAGGATCAATGGTTTGCCTGGGATTGGCGGCATTAGAATAGATGGTGTGAGTAAGTATTCCTTGATTTTGTTGAATGTCTGGTCACATTTGTCATCCCATTTGTATGCTACCCCCTTGTGGAGTAGATGAGAATATGGGATTTGTTTGTCTGCTAACTGTGCTATGAACCTGCAGATGGATTGGAGTCTTCCTTGTAGACCCCTTAGCTGCTTTAGTGTCCTAGGTGCTTCCATTTCGAGGATCACCTTGAATTTGGTAGGATCTACCTCGATTCCTCTCATTGACACGATATACCCTAGGATCTTGCCTGATTGTACTATGAAGACACTTCTTTTGGTTGAGGTGGACCTTGTATTTTTCCAACCTATCAAAAATGGAACTCAGTGCTGATATGTGGTCCTGTCTTTTCCTTGATTTAGCCAATATGTCATCCACATAATCTTCCACTGTCTTATGAATCATTTCATGAAAGATTAGTGCCATGGCTCTCTGATAAGTTTCTCCTAAATTCTTTAACCCAAATGACATCATATTCCAGCAATAAGTTCCCCATGGGCATGTGAATGTTGTCTTGTCCTGGTCCTCTTTTGCTATCATGATTTGATTATATCCAGAAAACCCATCCATTAGTGATAGCATCTCGTGTTCGGTCGTCATATCCACTATCATGTCGATGTTGGGTAGTGGAAAGTCATCCTTAGGACATGCTTTATTCAAGTCTCTGAAATCCATGCAGATGCAGATGCCCCCAGTGGGTTTTGAAATAGGTACCAAGTTGGACACCCATTCTGGATAATTGATCGGGTGTATGAATCCCGCATCCAAGAGATTTTGCAATTCCATTTTGACTAATAAGGATATTTGGGGATGCATCTTTTTGAGCTTTTGTCTCATAGGTTTTTCTTCAGGATATACCTCCAAGTGATGAACTACCACCTATGGATCAAGCCCATGCATGTTAGCATAAGTCCATGCAAAGTTTACCTTTCTTTCTTTGAGGAATGTAGCTAAGAGTTCTTGTTCTTCCGTGAGAAGTGATTTAGCATGGAAGGTTATGTGTGGTAGCTCCTTTGTTCCCAAGTTGATCGGATTGCATTGTTCTGCCAAGACCGCTATTTTTTCTTGATGAAGTGCACTGAGGGGGAGATTGAATCCTTCATCCTCTGACACCTTAGAGAGGTTTTCACCATTGGATGCATCCTTTATTTTTACCATTTTATGGTCAGAGAGTGCCACAGTGTGGTTTTCACTCAAGGACCTTGAGATTATTCTCAATTTCTCACTTTTGCGACTGAAGGATTAAATCATCTCCCCGTAATATGCTTGAGTGTCTAGTGTGATGTCAAATCAGCCTTATGATCTCCACATGGTACTGTATCTCATAATTCCATGAATTCCAAGAGCGCCTCATCATTTTCGAACACGTCCAAAATCAATGGTCCTCGTTGGTCATAATCGATGAGTTGGGGGTAGACTAGGTTTATTTCATGAGTTTGGTGGTTTGATTCAAAAGATGAGGTGATAATCATGAGTAGGGAGGAGTCTTCAAAAAGCATGGGTAAACCAGTTATGGTATCCTCGTCATCACTAGACTACTACACACATCATTTATGTTAAAGGTAAAGTTATATATGACTCGACCTATGGACATGAGTAACTGGAGGGCGGCTTTGGATAGTTGAGGGGGGGTCTTGATTGCATTAACTGGGGGGCTTCTTCCATGTATGGTTACACTCAAAGGGGTACACCCAAGGCTAATATTTTTCATTCACCTTTCAACAATGATGGGTTCCAATCAGTCGATGTTGTTCTTTCCAAGACTTGCATTCCTACTGTAACCCATGCCCAACATCATTTTCAATCCTTTGCTTCTTTCATCCATGGGAAGATTAGGCGTGAGCCTTTCTTCTTGCTAGAGGAGATTGGATACGTCTCTCTCATCCACCACTTCTTGGCCTAGATGTCCCCAACACCTGAATTAGGAGGGACCCATTCTGAAGGTTTGAGAAGTTGTATTGGTGGGTTGTGGCTGTCCATGGGATCTAGGGGATTGAGGTAACTCCCCAACTAAAAAGGCTCCTTTCTTCATTCTGTATTCTCCACATCCATTGTCTTGGATTATAAGCTTGATGTCGGATATGTTAGGGATGGTGGGTGTCGTTGTCCCAGAAGTGGAGGGTATATTGGATGGGTCTATATATGGAGTTGAGGGGCCTTCATCGTTCTTTGGGACTTGGGGTACTTTATAATACTTGGCTTCCAAGTTCTTGCAGTAGGCAAAGGTTTCAAGATCACCATAGATTGTGACCTCTTGGTTTTGGTATGAAAACTTGATGCATTGGTGGAAGGTTGATGCGTCTGCTTGCATCTGATGGATCCACGGGTGCCCCAGGAGGATGTTATATGGTAGGTCAAGGTCAAGCACCTGACAAGTAGTTTCCATAATAGCTGGCCCTACTTGAATAGGGAGTTGAATAGTGCCTTGAGACACTCTTTATTGATCATTGTAAGCCTTGGTTGTGATACCCTTTCCTTTTTCAATAGAATCTTCAAAGATTCCCAGATTCTTTATAAGCTTGAGTGAAAAAATGTTGAGGCATGCCCCTCCATCCACTAAGACCCTTTTGACCTTATTTTGTGAACTAGGACTTCAAGGTGGAGTGTGTGGTTGTGAGATGGTTGGATGGGGAAGTCCTGATAAAAAAATGTGAGGAGGTTGGCAATGGTGATGTTACCGACCATAGCTTGGAATTGCTTCGTATCAATGTTGGCGGAGATGGTAGATGAAGCCAATGCTTCCTCTATGGGTGGCTGAAATCTTCAGTAACTCCATACTGGAGATCTAACTAGGGGTTCTTTTTAACTGGTCAAGGACGTTGTAACCATTAGGAACAAATTTCTAGTTTATGGTGGGGGTCTTAGTTGGTTGTGGTGCCCCAACAATAGTGACCTTGCCACCGCATGTGGTGACTCCACAATTAGTGTTGGCTCTGTTGATGCTAACAATAGTGAATAATTCATCTAGGGAGGTGACAACTCTGTCGTACACATGGTTTACATTTCCATACTTTTTCTTCCCTTTTTGTTTCCTTGGTTGTGATCGAGCATTAGATTCGTGTAGATTTTTAGATCTTGATTACTATCTGGTTCCTCAACATTTATGATTTTGTCATCGATGAGGTCTTGGATGACATTTTTCAATTTCATGCAGTTGGTAGTTGTATGTCCCTTGAGCTTATGATAATCATAAAGGAAATTTCCATTGTACTAGGGTGGTTTCACCTAGGGCTCTTGGTAATTATCATAGGTGGGGATCTTGATGAGGTTCTCATTGACCAAATTTTTAATGATGGATTCGATTGATTCCCCAAGGGCTGTGAATTTCCACTTGGGGGGATACTTGTTTCGCAGAGGTGGTCCTCCTTGATTATTGAGATTGTTGATTTGATTATGGTGTGGTTGTTGGTTTGCATGCATGTTATTATGATTATTATTCTATGATTGATGATGTGTTTGGTTATTTTTCTTTGTAGTACTGATGATGAACTTGGCATTGACCACTCCATCATTGGTGACATTCTTATTATTCACCCATGTGTGAGGTTTCTCATTATAACTGGTGGATGAGCGACTGTCCTAATGTTCAGGATATGTAGGTGTGCCCCCTTGTGTGATAAGGGCTCTTTTGATGTTGAGCGCCTTGGGGATCAATTGGTCATATGTGGTGATGCATTGAATCTTCAAATAGAATGCCAAGGTTTTGTCTAGATTAGCAATGATAGTGCAGATTTTTTTCTCTTCTAGCATCGTCCACTTGCTTCGATTGGCCTTTGATTGCCATCGTTGTAAGGAGGCGAATGATTCCCCCTTTCCCTATTTGAGCGTTGATAATTCCTCTAAACTAACATCCACACCAATGTTGAATGCATAATTTTGGAGGAATGCGACTTTGATTTCTTGGAATGTTCTGATGCTAGTAGGCAAATGAGAGAACCACTCCATGGCGGGACCAAAAAGGCTCCGAGGAAACAATCGCATTAGATATGTGTCGTATGCAATTTCAATACAATGTACTTGGAACTCCTTGATGTGATCTTCAAGGTTTCCTATCCCACAATATTTTTCAAATTTGTGGATTTCTAATCCCTTTGGGAATGACACCCTTGCTAAGCTCCTGTCAAAAGGATAGAGACATAGATTGTTGGGTGTCTTTGTTGTTTTCCCCGATTGAAGATCAAGCACTTGTTGTTAGATTAGTCTAATTTGTGCTATCACATCGCCTTGCGGATCAAGAGGTGGGGTGAACATGTTTTGAGGTGTTGGGATTGACAAGTGGGATGTTGCTATGAATTTGTTGCAAGCTTTGTTGGGTGAGTAATGCCTGCATTTTTTGTTGATCCAACAACGCTTATTGTTAGTCATGTTGTTATTGTTCCAACAAGGCTTGTTGTTGGTCATGTTGTTGTTGTGGCAACAAAGCTTGTTGTTGTGCTTGATAATCTTGCAAGGCTTGTTGATATGCTTCTTGTTGGGCTGCCTGTAATTGTGCCTGGTATTGTTCTTGCACTTGCACTTGTTGAGCTTGATATTGGGCTTGGTCTTGAGCATGCTCTTGTTGGACTGCTTGTACAATTTGAGTCACTTGTGCGGCTTGTGCAGATTGAGTGACTTGAGCTGCTTGCGTAGCTTGGGCAGCTTGAGCTGCTTGGGTGGCTTGTTATGCTTGTTGTGTTTCTTGTGCCACTAATTGTGCTTGCACTTGCTGAGCAACTAGTTGTGCAACCTGTTGATTTTGAATTACCTTTTGATAGGTAGCTTGTCGAGTAGCTTGCAACGTGATGCTGAATGAATTTTCCATGTTGTGTTTTGGTAGTGGTGGCGGTGGATTGGGAATGGTGTTGACCATTGTGATGAGTGGAACAGTCATGTTGATGATCAAGGTTTGAGTTGTGGATGGTGTGATTGAGATGCTTGGTCCTTAGGAAACCATGATTTGAGAGACTTGGTGAATAGTGGATGTATTCATTGTTGAGGTCATTTGGATGGTTGCCATTTGTTGTTGTGATATCGATGGCACGAAAAGAAGATTTGGCATGATGTTTTGATTCATGATAGGGGGATTGCCTTGGTTTGATTGATTGATGGTGGGTAAAGGAGGAAGACCCAACCCAAGGGGTGATGTGGATGTAAGTGGTAGAGGTGGAAATGGTGGGAATATGGGTGATGCATTCTCTTGAAGGGATGATGACGAGGGATCAAAGACTCCCCTAGATCCAAATAAATCACCTTCTCCTTGTGAGGTCATAGGGAGAGAAGTTTTCATATCAAGTGAACCCATTGGTGTTGCGTGAAAGGATGATGAATTGGTATGATTATGAAACGTGAGTGGGACATATGGGTGTAATGGATTTACTGGGATGGATTGGCCCAATATGGTGTTTGTGTCCAACTCTTGATTATTTACAAGGCGATGTTCTTGAAGGGCTTGAAGCAATGAGATTCCCTTGCTAATGATTAGCGGAGTTGGAGCAATGGATGATGTGATCTGTGGAATGCTTTGGTGATGTTTTTATATGAAGGCATGGGTGGGATTGGAGGAATGATCCCAAGAGGTCTCTCCACAAGCGTGCTTACATCATAGTCAAAAGGGAGTTTAGCCCCTTCTTTTGTTAATTCAAGCATATATTGAGAGGGATACAAACTCATCATGACATTAACAATTCAATGATTTTTAGGATTTTGGACCATCTCAAGGATTTCATCTTGTGTCATCCCTAAGACATTGTTGGTAATGTCTTCCACTTGACCTTCCTCTTGAGTATTTTGAGGTATTTGAGGAGGATTGATTGGGAGGTCAACGAATATCATGGGATTGAACTTTGTCTTAGTTTGACTCATATCACTCGAAGTGGATGTTTCTTTGTTTTGCTCCATGTTTTTCTTGTATTGAGATCGAGTTTGAACCATAAAATAAGGATCAATTTTCAGGAATGTAAGAGATGAACCTCTAACACCTTAGATTGGTCTAAACTTTAGGCTCAAAGAAGAGAAACCAAGTTTTATTTAAGGATCAAAGGATCAGGATGAGATACACGAAAGATGGATGGTGCAGATGATTGAACTCTTGAGAAATCTTGGAGGTGATACTAGACTTCAGGGTTTGATTTTGGATTGATTGATTTAAGATAGTGCACTTGTAAACTCTAAGAGGTTTGATTTTGTCTTAGGGTAGACTTGTACACAAGGTGATAATTTGACTTAGAAAGGTGCAAAGAAGGATTCATCAAGACACCCCTAGTCAAACAAGATGATTTTGGATAATGAACTCCTAGACCCCAAGATGTTGGATTTTATTAAGAGATAAATTCCTTCACAAGGATTGATAATTTGATCAAATATGTGGAGAAAGATTCATCTACACATATCTAACCAAACAAAATGATTTTTCATTTTCCAAAAGTCTAGTATGGATGATGTTTTCAATATTTTCAAGAGTTGTTGGTGAGATGATTTGAGTTTTATGCTTGAAGGATGAATGAGAGTGATTGATATTGATCCTAGATTCGAACCTAGATAAAACTTCTTTTACAAGACCTTAGTTTTTAAGAACATGCAATACTTGCTATGTGAGAAATGAAAACCTTTGGAAGAGACTTGGATTTTGTTGGTAATAAAACTTATACAAGTTTGGATTGTTCTTTGAAGCTTTCTTGTAAAAATTATAGACCAATCTTTCTCTAACTTCAAGAAGTTTTTCAAGCCGCTCCTCACGAGCTTTTGGACTAGGACTTTTGAACTTGGGTTTGTGGATTTTTATTTTATGGGAAACCATTTGGAAGAACACATGTGTGGGGTTCAATTATCTCTTAACTTTTCTTAATGAGTTCTTTTTACTACAAACAATTCTTTAATTAAAGTTTCAAACTAGATGTCTAATGTCCTAATTTCTTCTCATCCCACAAAGTCCATTATGTGGAAAATCGAGGAAATTAAGGAAAAAGTTTCCTATTGTTGACTTTAGTGAAAAAAAATTATGATAGAAACCAAGTACTTAGATGTCTTTAAGGATGAAATCCCTAGGACAAGCAAGAGCACATTAATTCGTCAAAGGTATTTGCTTCCCTAAAGAGTTTGAAATTTTAAAGATCTTGTGAATGTTTGTTTTCAATTTTTTTGAGATCCAAGCAAAGTGTTTTTGATTCCAAGAACATGCACAATCCTAGGGTGAAAAGACAGTATTTGTTGGGTTCCCACTTGGATAAATCCAACTACACTTATTCTTAGCGGATGATTAGATGTTTGACCACACTGACTCCCCTCTACAACACACACTTCTCAGGTCAGCCAAGCATCAGTACCCATGAATCTCCCATGGAATACTTCTCATCTCTACTAAAAGCCATAAGAATGTGGGGTGGTTTCAAAACGATCATTCTTGCACCAACAAATAGTTTAGGATTTTGGCCTTTCTAAATAAGGGTTTTAATGTGGGCATTCCATTTGTGGGGGAACATTCATATGGAAAGAGACCATTTCTGCCCTTCTTGTCAAAATGATCCTCATGATTCTCAAACTTTCCTTGAGAACCCACACTTATCTATCGGCTGGAAGTCGCTTGGCTTTAGTGTGTTACCGTTTGGGTCGTTCCCTGGGGTGATTAATTTTTCCCACCAAACATGCCCTCTAAGATAAACAAAAGCAAGAAAACATATCCGTAGTTTGATCAATATTTGTTGAGAAACAAAGAGAGAACACACACAATATGTTCCACTCACACTCGCAAGTTTTGTTCAATTTTTAATCCCAAATCGAAATGTGGAGGCAATCTTTTTGACAACTTAATATCAGAAAAATACTTTTGATTCTCAAGATTGTCGTGAGGCGTGAGAGAAGCGCATACATCTTTTCGATGATATTACTTTTTGAAAAATATTATAAAACACCAAATGCACATGTTTGTTTTAATTTCCAAAGGCAAAATTGAGTTCTTTTTAAAGCCCCAAAATCAAAATGTGAGAGTTGTTTGTTAAATTTTTAGAACCCAAATTGAAATTTAGTAAGTTTCTAAGGTTCAATTTTAATCCAACTTGAAAAAGATTAAATTTAAACCCCAAAAAGAAATGTGATTTGGCTTAAAAAGAAAATGAGAGTAGAAAATGGAAGCTCTAGATCATTACAACAAGCATTAAAAAATGTATTTTCAAGTCTTAATCTCAATTTTTTCAACTCCGATTAGTTTTCCTTTGTTCAATTCTGATGTTTGACTTCAACACCAACCTATAAACAACACAAAGTCATCAGAAATAGGATTTGTATAAAAAATTAATGAAATACATGACATTATCCCAAAAAATTATAGTCATTATGTAAAGCTTGTTAAAAGAAAAACAATTTTTAAAGCACTAATAAGTCCAATTTTATAAAAGACCCCGAGAAGCCCTATGATTTCTAATAGGAGGCTGAATCACCAAATTAAAAATCTTTTAAAGCTTCGACCCTACGTTATTTTACAATGAATTGATGACTATTTTGTTTTCAACTTTCCCATAGCAATTGTATTTGATACCCTTGACCTCAAATAACACTTGATGGGAGGACTAATAAATAAATATCATGTGACATAAAGTTTGAGAAGATTGTGTGAAGTTTCAACTATCTTCTTGAATCTATTTATGCTCCCCTTGATTGTCTCCACACAAATGAAGTTAAGCTAAGCTGCATAAAGATTTGGGAAAGAGTTGTTGTGCACATCTTATCAGCTTTCTAATATAATCATTAAGACACAGTCACACTCTTCCATATTATTGTAAATATATTAAGAGCAAAGAACAACTTGCAGGAGTTCAATCTAGAAAATAATGAAGCGAAGTCAAGTTGTAGAACACTTAGTCCATCCGGTTTGCCAAAGTCAACAACCTTCCCATAAATAATACCTCAAAAAGATTTCATCCTGGATATGCTTGCAAATTTTTTTATAAATGAGTGATGCCTTATAATAAGGATGCTTAAAAACATAAATGTTGACGCCTCATAATAAGTCGATTTTAAATGTCAGATTCAGTTGCCCCCGGGAAGTGTGTCACAAGGCGCTAAACAATATGTTACAATGCTTTTTTGGAATATCTCGAACCTCTATTGTCTACCATGCATTAAACATAGAGAGTTGTAAAAAGGAATATATCGAGCTGATTGGTGGGTGTATTTAATGACAATGAGGTACACTTGTTTTCTTGATTCGACTTCCTCTTATTTTACTTTTGCATGCTAACTGCAGCTTTGGACTATGAGCTTCTAATCTAATTCACTCGACCTAGATATTTCTACACTCTTTTTGACTTTTGTGCTATGATTTCTATCAGATCTTTGCACCCCATGCAAACAAGGACTATCTCTAAATAGGGATCTCTTGCAATATGAACAACGGCTTTGAGAATTTTTTTTTTAAACATTGCTTGATGTATAGAAGGCTTGTGGAAGGCCACACTACCACTGCTTCATCCACTACTACTAATAACCTGCACCCTAGTAGCACCTTGGGGAGAAAAGACTTGTCCTTCAACACTGATGGGAACCAATTTCAACACTATTTAGTGCATCATGGTGGTGGTGGTGGTCATGGTGGGCCATCTGCCACACTAAACAAAAGCAAAGATTGCAGGTACTTGAACGGAATTAAAGGTGAAGATGATATTTTGTCATTGAAGGTGTCGGGCAGCAACGAATGGTGAGTGGCACCAAAATATAATGGGTCTTCTCAAAAGCTAAAAAGCCTAATGGTTCAGCAGTTCGGGCTCATGAGATCGGGAAACCATGTTGAGCATTTTGAATATGTAAAGAAGAATGGAATTTCAATATTTCTTATGCCTTCTGGAATGTTGGGGACACTATTAGCTCTATGGGATGTCTTGTCTTGACTGGAAATGCCAATCCACACAATACACACCTGTCCGTAAACCACCCATGGACTCGGTTGCTGACAAAATATATTGATTTCACCTTCAATTCCGACAATATTGCAAAGACAAATTGACTAGTTTTAACCAGCATAAAAAATTGAAAGCATAGTAGTCAGTAGTTAGAAGTTGATGGTGGTGTCCAGAGGAACAAGAAGATATCTATTCCTCACCAGAGAAGCATGTGAGCTTCTATGTCCCTATTCAATGCAGTAGTTGATATTAAATTTAAAGAATAATGACCATGAATGGTTAGTAAAATTAGCTAAGCACCAAAGCTTGAAGTCTATTTGATTAGAAACAAAAAAACTTTACTTTCCTGTTCAATGTTTAATCGATAAAGTAGAAGCAAAGACTTTACCTGTGCATCCAGTTCGAAGTTAATGACCAAAGACAAATATTTTTTATTCCTATCTAATATATTTATGAAGCCATGTGGTCCTAGCTAGTGGCGCACATCTAACATTGAATTCTAGTTTCATTAGTATTTGCAATACTCCCCAATGTGAATGTTAATATGATATGTGATATTCAAAGTATCAAAATGCAATCAAATATTAACACAAATAACAAAAAGAGAAGAAACAACATTTAAAGAGAGCTCATGTACAACATAAAATCTATAAAATGCATTCAATCAATGATTTTTTTTTGCCTGATTGCAATTGCCCTCCTTCTAGTGCCATAATGTAGATATTAAACAAAAATCTGAAAACAAGCTTAAACTATCCCACACATTTGTATAGTTAGTAATTTTTTTTTAATTTAACATCCCTATGAAATACTACAACAAACTTCATAATGCAATAAAGAGATCAAGTAAACCAAATGAAAACATGAAAAGAAATCTAGTGCATACCTATTCCATAATGGATTGGTGCACCTTTGATATGTAAATGAGCCATTTCCCAATCCTTGATAAACCTCAAGATAATGATAAACAAAAGATGAACTCCAAATGCCTATAGTAAGAATGCTCAAATTGTGGATGAAAAATGAGAAGAAAATCCTTGAATTTATAGATGAGATTGAGAGAAGAAGAGGCAAAGTGGATGAATTTGGGATCAATTCTCAACCAATGGATACATGCCACTTGTCAAGATGTGAGAGGATGAAGGGTGAACACATTTTGATCTTTGTGCAAGTAAATGCTTATTAGGTGAGTTTGAAATTTGAAAAATAGCATTAAATGCATATGGTTGAGAGATTTGGGGGGAAATTTGTTTGTGCAAGAAAGTCAAACAAATAGAGTTAATGAGAGAATATTCCTTGAGAATATGCCTTGTGAGGGAAAATGGAGATTTAATAAATCAAAATAAATGATTTATTGTGCAAGTGAGATTATCTAGAGGATGTGACATGGATTAGAATTAGTTTTAATCATGATTTGATTAATTTTAATGAAGGTTTGTTGATTGTGACATTCAACTTAAATATTTGGATTTATTTAAATTAAGTGAGAAGATAAAGAACACTAGAGATTTAATTAAATATTTGGATTTATTCAATTAAATGAAGGAACTTTAGGAGATTAATTAAATAAAATTGATTTATTTAATTATAGAGGAAAATATGATTTAATTAAATAGAATGAAGATGTAATTAGATAAAGTTGATTTATCTAATAAAGGTTGATTTAATTAAAGGAGGAAAGATGATGAATTTTAATGAGATAAATATTATTTGATTAAAATGGTTTGAAGAAGGATAATTAAGGACAAAATGAAATTAGTGATTCTTGATTAGGCGCATGTATATTTTACATGCCTATAATAGATTTGATAAAACTGGGGTGATTAGCCTGTAGTAGCATCTACTCCTCCATCTCAACTGGATCATTTTCACCTTGGCTCTCTTGTGAATCACAAATTTCTATCACCCTCAACCTCTTCTTCCTTGCATGAACATTTTCTGTTGAATGATTGCATATTCCCATTTCATTCATTGAAACAAAAATTGTTGGCCTTATATGCATTCTATTTTAACATATGTTTGGAAAGCATCAGCCTTATATGCATTCATTTTTTAGCAAGTCCTTCAATAAAATATCTTCCTTTAATAGGTCATCTAAAATTGAATGCTTGCAATCCTTACCCTCACAACCTAAGTTTGCAAGCCTATCTGCAACTTTTTTCCCTTCATGGTATGTATGTGTGATTTGCATCTCTTGGAAGGAGTCTATTAAATTCCATACTCTGCTTAGGATATAACTAATTCTCTAGTTATAACTTGTTTTAGATTTGCAAGCATTTATTATAAGCAAGGAATCACCTTCAATGTGCACTTTGTTTATGGCTAGGGATTTTAGCAAAAGAAGCCCCTACAACAAAGCTTTAGCTTCAACAATATTATTTGTACCTTTCTCCAATTTGAGTGCTAAAAATTAATCTAACCTCAAGGAGGTTAGGGGAAAAGTCCATTCCTATACCCTGGGTCAGTAGAGCATGAACTGGCACATAATATAACTGACCCTTGCCTTTTCCCACTACAAAGTGGAGTTGAACGTGTGACCTCAAGGAATGAAAACCCCAAGCCCCAACCAAATGATGTTATTGAAGGGAAAATGAAGGATTGCTTCTCAATACTAACTATAGATTTTTTAAATTTAAATGTACAATTTTTAGTTTTTCCATTTTTTAATAAAACCAATTGGAAATCCGGAGTGGTAAATGTATTTGAAGATATCATTACAATGGTGAGTTCCAAACAAAGCATGGTAATGTAGTGTAGTCAGCTGGGGATCAAAGTAAAAGTGTTTCCTTTTCTAACTGATTGGTTAAAAGTTCAAATCTCATGAAGAGGTTTTGTTTGATAATTTGAGTAAGTTGGTTGAAAATATCTTTTTTAATCCATTCAGGTATACTCTCAAATGCAAGTTGAAAACTCATGCTTGTAAGTTGGATAGCTAATTTTGGTTGATGAAGGAATTTTGGTATTTTTTATAATAGTTGTAAATGGAGAAATAAGGAGGTTACTTGAGACTATTTTATGGAGATGACTAATTTTTAATTGAAAGTATTATTAAGGGTATCCACATAGTATATTGTTATTGTACATAATGTATATGTACTTCAAGCTATCCATTTGTGTGCTATTGGAGAGTCTAATGATGGATAAAGTATACAAATTTTAATTGGAGGTTGAATGAAATGAAAGATGGATGAATTTTATCATCTCAAGCTAGCTTCTTGCTCATAGATGATAAATTTCATGAGAAGAACCACTTCCTATCTATGTCCCTTCATGGAGCAAGGGGGCATGGATTTTCTTGGAAGTATTTGTGGGTGCAGTTATTGTATCTACATTGGTTGAGGTTAGTTTGTATAATAGAGGAGGGATTGGTTCTCAAAGCACTGGAGGAGGGATATTGACACACTTAAAGAAGATGTGGACTCATAGTGGAGATTTGTTCTCTCATGTGCACAAATAGAGGAGGGATATGACACATTCAAAGGAGATGTTGAATTTCAAAGGAAATTTTTTCTCTCATTGTGCAAAGAGGATGGGCACTCTTTATGTTCTCTCATGTTGTAGAAAGGTTTTACAGTCAAGAGATCCATTGATGTATTCATTTTGGTTTTTCTTGTGTGAGCAAGGAGGATTGGTAAAGGTTCTTCATCAAATCCTCCAGAAGGGTTGTTGTGTTCAATCCTTATAGTATTTCATCCTTTTTGTTTGGATTGATGTAATAAGGGAGGGAATGTTAAATTTATTATATCATTAGATAGATATTAGATTAGATAATAATAAATAAATTAACATGTTTAAAATGTTAATTTATAAATAGATGTTAGTTATTAGTTTATGAGAGTTACTTTCCTATAAGTAGTTTGGGTAGTTAGTAACGGAAATAAAAATCTTTATAAAAATATGATGCACTATATTGAAAATTATCTTGAAGAGTTCAATTAATATATTATTCTTTAAAAAAGAAAGATCATATGCGACAATGGTTTAATCTTTGTGTGTGCTCATTGTTTTAACATTTGTTTGTGGGGTGTTGTCTATTGTTATTTTTTTTTGTCGATTCCTTCATATGGTTTAATTTTTTCATGGCCCTTCTATTGTGGGTAGTCTATCTATGTGATTTCAATTTTTATATAATTTTTTATTGCTCCTTTGTAAAAGTATGAAGCCCTTTCAAAACCTCACTTTTATTAATAATAAAAAAGTGTAGGTTTTTTGTCATTATGTTAAAATGGTAATTTATATTTTCTTTGAATTCTAAAATAAAATATTTATCGTATTTATAATAAATATAACTGTAATGATGGAAAAAGTACTCCCTAACATGGCCTTGATTTACTATTTTAATATTTCTAACATATTCACATTAGGTCTTGGGCCCTTCTGAACTAAATGAGCTTATTGGTGCCTTATTTGGAGTGTTGTAAAGTGTTGTAACACCCTTTCACACATTTCTATGGTTTTATTAAATAATTGGGCTTCTTTATGCTTTAATTGTCCTTATTTTACATCCGCAAGCCTCATTTAATGCATCTTTCCAAGGATAATCTTGACATAAATAAACATCTAATCATAATTCAGGTGTTTTTAGGTTGTGTGGTTTAGATTTAGTGATCTAAGACTCATATACCACCTTTGGTGTATAAGTCCCACCTAGGGTTTTGGGTCCCAATCTGGATTTCACACCTTTCTAAGATTTTTTTTTAAATTGTCCCATAATTTATGCCTAATGGGACTTTTCAATGGTGTTTTTAGCACTGCAACAACTCAGATGTAATACAAGTATCCTATCTCTCTTGAAAGGTAAAATTCTATTAGCAAGCCTCAAGAAATAACCCTAAGGGGGTTGATACAAGAAGTTGGGTCCATAAAAAGCTCAAAAAGTGAAAGTGTTTTTGTTGTTTTTCAGAATTTTTCATACTTGGACTGAACATTTGAGGCACTTACACAACGAGTCTTGAAAAAATCCACTAATATGAAATTTTTAATTTTGAATGTAGTTTCCAAATATGTAATTTATTCAAATACCCAGATGATAGAAATTAAATTTTGATAGGGATGTATAAAAACCACTTTTTGAAAGTCCCTATGTTTTTTACCATACCATGCACGTGTACAAACACAAAATTTTGACCCAAATACAAGTATTTTTCTAATTAATTTTGGGGAAAGAAAGCTAACAACATGAAGATTGATGAGGAATTTTCTTTGTAATTTTTTTTTTTATATTGTTTTTTAGTTGAATTTTTATTGGCCTTAATTACCATTTTTAAAAATCAATGTGTACGAACAACATAATTGGAATTAAACTAAACATTTTTTGAATCTTTTTTTTTCATTGTGTAGATAATTGTCTGAATAATGATTCCATATATATATTTTTAAAGAAACTTAACCAAAAAAAAGTTATTAAAAACAAAAGAAAACTGATATTTCAAGTTTATGGGCTTGTTTTCTTAGAAATTAATTAAAAAATAACAAATCTAATCAAATCCTAATAAAAAATATATATTTGGAAACTAGAAATCGTGTTCTCTAATGGGTTTTAATTCCATAGATTGATTCAGAGAAAAAGTCCATTAGCCATATTGCCAAAGTTTGACATTTTTTTGGTTGAAACTTCCCCTCTTCGTGATACTTGTGAAAATGTTGGTAATCATAAGGGACCTTACAAGAATTTTTTTGGAAGCTTCAATGTTCATCAAACGTTACAATTATGGTGATTCTTTGTGAATCTTGATCTATCAATGATTTAAAAGAAACAAAAAAAGATACAGGGTTTGAGAGAAATATCTAACCTAAACCTAAGAACAATTATGAAAACAATAGTGTTCAAGATGGACCAATCTTCCAAAACCAATCCTTTCTTAACCAAGATTAAATCCACAGTATTGATCACAAAGACATTGAAATCTCCAAAGGAATCAAATGATTTTCAGATTGTAAATATTTAAACATTCATCCAAACATTCACAATTGCAAAATAGAGTGGGCCTAGGCTAACTTTACATAGTAATCCACAATCAACAAATCACTAAAAATATGGACTGAAGATTCCTCAACACCTCAAACACTTTATCATAAACACAAATGAACTACAACTAGTTCTAAGATTAATCATAAAAGACTTACTCAAAAGATAATATATTAGAGTCACAAGAACCATGCACAAATGAAACAACATAAAGAAGAACACCAAAGAACAATGTCTTCACTTGTATTCACTTCACCAAAATTTGAAACAATTCAAGTTTCTTAGAATGTAACAACTCAGTATCTATCAACTATGCACTACTCACTATTAGCTATTGGCTATCGACTATTAGCCTTACAAATGAGGAGGAAGCCTCGATTTATATAAATCCTCAAGTTAGGTTGGCCCATGAATTAGGGTTTTACAATTAGGTTAGCCAAATAGGTCGGCCTTGACACTTTTAATTCCCTAATCCAAATTTATAATAAACAATACAAGGTCAACCTCAAAAATGAAATTTTATAATTAAATACATTGAATGGCACAAAATTCAAGAAGTGGTCAACTTGTATCCTAGGTGAGCTCGATGTATATGACACATTCTTCAAGGTATCCAAGCTCAGTCATCCTTTGTCCTTATCATCCTCTCCCTTTTAGAAATTTCTTGAACTTTTGAAAGCACTGAGTCCAGGTCGGCCTACGATGGGATAGGAATTAGCTGAATTCTTATCGTAGCTATATTTAATTCTCCTCCATATTTGGCCAAGTTTTTCTCCCAATCACCATAAAGTCCTTGGTATCTATCCAAACTGGAAATATAAATGGAAACATCTTTAAGTTGATCTTTTATTATAGGCCCACTACCACTCGGAGAGTAAACTTGATGCCACCATTTCTACAACTGGTTGACATTCAAATTCTTTTGTCCAATTTTCCTCCTTCCAGTGAAAATTTCTAAAATGTCATCTATCGAAGATCTCTTTCACCTTATTATGGGTTTTAGATATCTTCTTCGATGCCTTCGGCTTGAGCTCATTTCTCAAATTGAAAGCCTCTATCAATTCCATTGCTTTAATAGTATTCTCCACTGTAAGAACACCTTCCTTGATCAACACATCTATTGTGGTCTCAAATAATTTCTCCAGTTCCCTGATGATGGCATCATCTGGATTTTGAAATTTAGTGAGAAATTGTGTCATATCATTAGAGATGGAGGATGCCTTCTAATGCATTTGCAACACCTTTTCAATCATAACATCTCGTCTTTGACCTACATTGTGCAACCATTATTGAGTATCCTTCACAAAAGACTTCATTTTCTCAATTTCTGATACAACATCCTTTGATACCAACCCCTCTAAAAATGAAGATCCCTACTACTCTATGCTTGTAGGGGTTTCACTAAATGTTGAACATACATGTTTACTTCACTTCGTTGTCTCTACAATTCTTCCTTCTCTTTGGTCTCCTTGTCCAACCTTCTAAGAATTGCCTGTGCAAACCCCTCAAACTCTTCCTCCCCCTTCTCTTTTGTAGATGGTCCAAGATTAATAGTTTTAAAGTTATAATTAGAGGGCCTCACCTCATCTTTTTGCTTGTCTCCTATAGGAGTAGCCACATGATTAATTCTATTATTACATTCATCTCTGGTCAGCCTAGAAATTGTTTTAGCCCTTTTTCTTTCTTTAGGTTTTCCCCAATTCTCCAAGAACTTATCCCAATTTGGAGTTTCATCCTCCACAATGATGGCCTTCTGCTTCAATCTCTTCTCTAACCATTTTGAGGAAGTTGGCTATTCTATTTCTTCATTGTTCTAAGGAACATCTTTCTCTGGCTGACTATTGGTAGGACTATCTTCAATATTCTCTATAACTTTTTTATCCTTATCTTATTTTGTTCCTCCTCTGCATTATGGTCATCCACATTTTTATCCTCTATACGGGATAAATCAATAGGTTCACTTACTAGAGGTCAAGAGGGCATTTCAACTGTCACCTCAGATGTTGCATCCTTTCTTTACACCTCATTTTCTTCCAATTCCTTCTTGAAATCACTGAGCTATCCACTCTCTAGGATTAGATACCTCTTCATTTTCAGTCTCCTCTTCAGGGTTATTAGGATTATCCTAGTCTTCAAATTTTTTTCTAGGTCTTATTAGAAACATCCTCCTCTTGATTGGCAGTATCCTCATCAACTTGCACATTTTGAACTAGAGATGGAGGAGGGGAATTATTTCATATATCTTCTCTCATTGCTTCCTTTGGAAGATCATCGATAGGTGCCTCTTCATTCTTTTCAGGCTCATTTCACATTTCATCCACATTGTCTATAGGAGTCTTTTGTTTGGGATAACTTCTCCTCACATATATTTGTGGTTTCTCTCCCGAGCTTTCAATAGCAACTACCTTTGTATGGATGGCATCCTCTTCAATGATATTGGCCTTCTTTGATTTGGCCATCTTCTAACCCTCAGTGGTTAACTTTCTCTTCTTGGAGGGTTGGGCCTCTTCAGTACATTCCTCAATTATTTCTTATGAGGAATTCCTAGCCTTGGTAATTGGTTACCTCTTTTCCTTTCCATTTTCTTGGCTTCTAGTTCTTCTTTTAATGTGGAACTGTGTTTCCTCCACATCTGCTTCTGAAAGGAGCTATGTGGTATCATGTTTATTTGTTTCTTCTTCTTCCTCTAAATGGGATTCAAGATCTCCCATCAAATCATATGTGAACTTGGTGCCACTTAACTCTAGCTCCTCCAAAATTTTGTGCTTATCCCACAACTTAGAATACTTCAACATTGGAGAATTAAGTACATTCAAGTCCACCACTTCTTCTTTGGACCAATTGACAACAGGAAATGGTTTATCCTTGTATTTTTCATAGTCATGATGCTTCAAAAGATCTTCTTCATCATCTACCTAATCAAGGATATTGGAAATTTTGTACAATCTGATCCACCTCAAAGACAACCTAGAGAACTTTCTCCTGATCACTTCAAATTCATCTTCTATATGAATTTTATGCCTATACTCCTTACTTGCTATAACACCTTTGAGAAATTCCATTGGGATCAATGTTATCTTTGTTTGTATGTGAATACAAATGGAATTGCACCATCTCCTTCTAAAAAATAATGGGCACTTTGGATAGAGGGGAAAAGCCTTGAGGACTTCAATTCTTAATGGGAATTCAACTCCAAGTCTTGTCTTGTGCATATCCTTTAGAACTACATCAAAGGCCACCAACTGTCTAGTTAATTCTAGTAAAATGAGCTTGTTTTTTGGATATTTGGGCAATCTCATAGGCATTGTTGGTGATCCTTGCACCTTGATATAAGAGAAATTTTGAAATTGGATAAATAATTGACCACACTTCCTTATCAATTACATGGCCTCTATTGAAATCCTAACATGAAGTGCATCCTACAAAAATATCTTGATGTACATGAAGAAGGCATCATTTACCCTCTTATAATTGGAAGTATTAAATTTGAGCAGAGGGAAAACATCACATATCATGTCCTTGCCAAGGACTCCTTTGCAACCCAGACCTTTGTACTTGTTCTTCCTAGCCAACAAATAAATAAGGTAGGAGGTCATGGTGAATTTATTTGTATCGTGTACATTCCTCAACTACAAGTCCAAGTTGTCACTCAGAATACCTACCCAGTGATAATGAACACCCTTCACAATTTGTGAGATAGCATAGAACATCCAATTCTTAAATATGAATGCCTCCTCTAATCCCATTATCCTGCCCAAAAAGGTAATCATATCATTGTACTGTAGTTTGAAATCACTCCTATGCAATTGCTTGGGAAACTTTGAATAGTGTGAATTTGGCTTAGCAATCCAATTACCATTCATTATGAACAAAGCCTTGCTAGGATCCTTTGCATAGAAGTCCTCTGCCTCCTTTATATTGATATTCACCAGCTTATGATGTGAGACAATGTTAATAGTTTCGACAATAGATTCTTCGGTCAAATTGGCTATGATCCTCCCTTGGGGTCCAACAATCACCCTTTTATCTGAATCATAATGCTTGACGCACTCCAAAAATAGCTCTAGATATTGTAATGTAGGTGGAAATCCTACAACTTGAGCCCATCTTGTGTGGGTGATGATTTGATCCAATTGGGAAGGTGCATTCCCAAACATTCTTTGTTTGAATTCATCATAATCTATATGGCCCATGTTGGTGTCACTGTTCTTACTCCATGTTGAAAGATCTTGGATTCTAGCCAGATTCCTTTGAAATCATACTTCATCCTTTCAGCCCTACTTTGGGGCTCCCTTAGACTGAGTTCAGATGCCTTCACCTTGGATTCCTTTACTTGACTATATTTTTCCTACATTTGTTAGAAAGAAACAACAATTACCACGATATTAAGCACAATCAAGCATTGCATCCAAACATATCATTAAGATAACCATGAGAATCTATAAAAAATGTATAATTAACCTTTAAACCATCATGGAAACCTTAGAATAGCATATCAAACAACTTCGCGATTTTCATACCTTCGGGGATTTTGGGTGTGGATGGACTTCAAGGAATCCGCCCCTAGGCAGATTCTCCAAATGTCTAGACACTCGAGGAATCCTTAAGGGGATAGATTTTTTGAAGAGACCAATTCAAGCAAGATTTAAGTTACCAATCCCTCTCTAATATCATTCAATCCCTTCCATTCAAATGATAGGATCATGCTTGAGCATTCATTCACACCATATAAGATTTTGCAATTTTTGAGCCCTATAGGATTTTGGAGAATCCATGAGCAAGCAAATTTTTTGAACATATAGACACTTGGAGAATTCACGAAATGATGGATTTTATGAAGAATAGGTCTTCCACCAAAATATAACTTGTGGCATTTTGCTAAGGCCATAAGATCATCCCTGGGTTAGTTTTGAAGTTACACTCATGCACTAGTTCATTTTATCACTACTTCGGGAATTTAGGAGTTCGACAGATTTAGGGAATTCATGAGAATGTGGATTTTTTGAAAGAAATAACCTTTGGAGAATTCATGTATAGGAGAATTTCTTGAAATTCCTGACTTATCTTTATTTCCTTGATTCTCACACAAAACCAAGTCTTGACACATATTTCTCAATTTGAAATCATGACTTAGATGCATTGATAGACCAAAATCCAAGCACAAGTTTATAATGTAGCATGAATTCAAAACTAAACCCTATCACAACATGCCTTTAAAGTTATCAAATCCTCCAAAATCGAGATTAGGGAAAAATGAACAAAACTAGGGTTTGCAAAATCACCCATTATATAATGAATCAATTAAAATTTGGTACAATCACATTCGAACATTTTGAATTCAAACCCTAGTTTACAAGAAAATTTGCATGCCCTAATTTTCCATAACACTAAACTCAAAAGAGGAACCCTCCAAATGAAAATAATGCCTTAATTCATGCAAATTCGAATGAACGACTAGAAATCTTAAAGGGAATCATGAACAACCCGAAAAATCAAGCATTCATCTCTAAATCCAAGCAAAATGAGTGCAATCAAACAAACCAAAGCAAATGATGCCTCTAAGATTGATTGATGATGAGGAAATAAAAAACGAATGCATGCATCATCGAATCATTAAAACCATTACATAACCAAACTGAAATCATGAGGGATTCAAAGATCTTACCTTTGAAACAAAGAGGACAATACCAATGAGATGAATGCACTTGAAATTTGAGCCAATGATCAATGTATAAAACCCTAAGATCACCATAGAAGTTTCCAATCACCAAATGTTGAGGAATACCAAGAGTTCTTCAAACTTACAAATGAATAATGAAAATGCAATGTAAAACACTTTAAATCACATTCCAAAATAACATTTAATGCATCCCAAAGTGGCAAAAGATAAACCATAAATGTAATGATGTGACCCTTCAGAACTCAAAGATATGACCAGGAGGTAGATTTAGAAAATCTAGTAGGGGCCGAATTCTCCAAAAGGATAGACCTTTGGGAAATCCGTGATGGGGTGAATTCTCTGAGACACAGACACTTCAAAAAATCTGAGAGGAGATGGATTCTCTGAAACTCTCCCTAACTTGCACAATTTAAGGCCTTAGTGAAATTTTCATAGGGAAGATGAGGTTCAAGGCATCATTTGAGGTCAAGATGTTGCAAACAAAGGCACCTAAAGTGCAGATGGATCATTCATTCAACTTGGTGAAGAAAACCCAAAACTAGAGCAACATATCCCTTAAGGGGAAAAGGCCAAACCTAAAGAAAAAATAGAAAACTAAAGTGAGTAAAGAGAGGGTCCATGCCTCTGGTTGGGTGTGTATGCAAAAAGTGTACAAAAAATGGTGACTCTACTAGGGAAATGCTCCAGAGTATTTTGTTGACAAACTGGAATAAAGAACCTAGAATCCCTGGTTTTGATCCTCACATCAGGTTAACCAATAAAATCAAGGCTCAAAACCACTGAGCAAGCTAGCCCTTCCTGTACTAGAAATCCATGTGTGTGTAGATGTATTGATTTCCCTCCCTTAATTGCTGCAAGAAAACCAAGTTTAGTCAAGTTAAGCTACGTGAAGGATTCTAACTTCAAAAGAAACTTGGATAGAGCCCCACTTCTAGTCACACGTTCATAGCCTCAACGAGGTTATCACTGTGATTCTCCCAAACATAGCTCTACTGCCAACTAGGAATCCATAGCCCCGGTAGAGATATTTGGAGCCTCCTGATAAGTTGAATTTTCTTTCTTTTGATATTCAATATTTTATTTTCTATATTTTCTTTTTTCTTTTTTCATTTTCATCTTGTGAGCAATGAAGCTCACGCTCAGGACTGCTAATCATAGTAGCGCTAAAGCAAAAATATAGGATTTGTCACTTAACAATACCTCACAAGGAACCTTATAGTAACCTTAGGATTCTTAAGATGCGTGTAAAATATAAGATTTGAGCACATTCAGGAACTAACTCAATCCAATGACTCATCCACCTTAAACATTTAGCACATGTGACACTAAATAGAGTATTTAAACCATCCATCTAGAAAAATGATTAGAGTTTGTAAAGGAAATACTTATTTAGCAAACCCAAATAAAAGACTATTGTGTAGAATACACTTCCCCAACCCAAAGATAAAGGGAAACCTCAAAACCAAAGCAAAGAAAGTGAAGCAACCTACACTAACCAAAACAAAAGAAAAAGAAAACCAAAATAAAGAAGACACCTAATCTAACTATTTACAAGGATGAGCTGAAATAGCTCATGCAAGGAAATAATGCTTCAAATACCACCCATTGACTGGTAATGGGACATCTTCTCCAGTGAGAGTTTTAAGACGAAAAACATTATCCCCTAGGATTTCAAAAATTTGGTACGGGCCCAACCATAACTTGTGAAATTTATCATGCTCCCCTTTCTTCTCATGTGCTTTATCCCAATACAAAAATAGGTCAGAAATATTGAAAGGTTTAACCTTAGCCTTGCGATCAAACCATATTTTAACAGTACCCTAGTTCTTATTTCTAAGGATGCATCTCTTTTCTCTTCCAACTGTAGCAGTTCAGCCAAGCAGAGCTCTAAACACCCCCCCTCCTCATAATACTCGTTGATAAACTGGAGAGTTAGAATTTTAAGTTGGACAAGAAATATAGGCTCAAGTTTATAAACCAAGTGGTAAGGCGAGGTCCCTAATGAAGCTTTCTATCAGGTATGGTCAACCCACAACACAAATTTTAAGTCTGTATGTCATTCTTTTGAGTTTTTGTCAATTAACTTACAAATGAAAGTAAGCAAGTTCTTATTGGTGGATTTTGCTAAACAATTTCCTTGGGGATAGTAGTTAGATGCAAACTTAATTATAATCCCATGATCAAATACCTGCCTAGACAATTTTAATGATGAAAAAGTAGGTCCATTATCACACACAACAATAAGAGGGAAACTAAAATGATTGATAATACAAGCTTCAAGAAATTTTATAACTACCTCTATTGTACATTGCTTGCAATGAATTGCTTTAGTCCACCTAGTGAAGTAATCAGTGGTAGTTAAAATATACCTATGTCTAGCTGAAGATGGTGGGTTGATAGGACCAATAAAGTCCAGTCCCCACTGAGCAAAAGGGCTTACCTCAATCACCGACTGTAATGGTAAAGCAACATTCTTCTCTCTTGTGGCAGAGGTTTGATAAATATGAGAAGCCTTTACATGATTGTATGTGTCCTTGAATATGATAGGCCAATAATACCCAACACACATAATTTGAGCTATAGTGACCATACCTGATCCGTGGTCAATTCCATACCTGTCGTGTAGTTCTTCCATTACCCTGGAAGCTTCTTTTTTTCCAAGACATTTGAGATATACGCCCTTATGATTATTCTTGTACAAAAATTCTCCCTTAAGCATGTATCTAACACTCTTCAAGCATGACAATCTTCGTTGTACTATATTCAAACAATCAATGCATTTCTAATTCAACAAATAGTAAACCAAGTCATCATATCATTCATCAAGTGAGACATCCTTGAGATGATAATGTTGTGCCACAATCTCAGAACCCGTCTCACCTATTGCACTTTATAAAGCTTGTCCTTTTACTAGCTTCATTGGTTGAATCTCAATTTCATACTCCTATAACATGGTGACCCACTTAGCTCTCCTTTCACCCATCTCATTTTTCATTAATAAGAGCTTTATTCCTGGGTCAAGAACAATGGCATACACCTTATTTCTTAGAATGTAGTGCCTGAGTTTCTTGACTCCTCTCACTAGTGCATGAGATTTTTTTTCTACATTTAGATATTTCATTTCTGCCTCCCTAAGAGGAACACTCATGAAGGCTATTGGATGCTCATTCTCCTCATCTGACTTCTATGTTATCATCCTGGCACAGGAATGATTTGATGCAAAAGAATATATATAAAAGGGATTTTTATAATTAGGACTTACCAAGATAGGAAAAACAACTATGGCTCTCTTGATTTCATCAAATTCATGCTTAGCATTAGTAGTCCACTCCACTTTCACATGTTTTAGCATTGCATTTAATGGATTAACTATTTTTGCAAACCTAGTGATGAATTTATGAACAAAGTTGATCTTCCCAAAGAAATACTTCATTTCCTTTTTGCTAGGAAGGGGTTGTATCTTCAAGGTAGCCTAGATTATTTCAGGATCAATTGAAATGCCTTGCTCAAAGATCACATGTCCCAAGAGCTTTCCTTCTATTACCCCAAATATACATTTCTTGGGATTGAGGGAGATGCCAAATTCTCTGTATCTTTGGAATACCCTGCATAGGTCTAAAATATCATCTTCCCTATTCTTAGATAAATCAATAAAATCATCTAGATGTAGATAATAATGCACTTACCAATTATATCCTTGAAGGAAATATCTATAGCTCTCTAGAATGTTGCTCCTAGATTGATTAATCTTAAAGGCATTCTTCTATACACAAATGTGCTCCATTTAGTTATACAAGCAGTCTTATGTATATCCTTGTACTACACCATGACTTGATTGTAACCAAAATAACCATCTAGAAATGAAATCATTTGGGATCCATTCACAATCAGTAATACCTCATCCAATTAAGGAAGTGGATAGTTATCCTTTTTTGAAGCATGGTTAAGCTTGATACTCACGAATAAATAGGATTGGTCCATAGGCAAGCAAAGTGTATTATGCAAGTTGTCCATTTAACAATTGTTGTAAATGAAAAAGTAGTGTAAGGTACATTCAAAGGGATTTTTCTTGGTTCATGTAAGGTCTCTTGTTAGGGGAAATTGTGCCTAATGTCTCCAAGAGAGAACAAGTCAAAGAAATATCATGCTCTTGGAGGAAATCAAACCCAATGACTCCACCAAGAAAAAGACACATCACAAGAATAAAGAAAAATCACACATTAAACATGGGTGTCGATGTATGCCCCCACTTTAAAGTGGTTACTAACACCATTGCTATGAGAAATTTCTTTAAATTATAAGAAGACATGAGAGGTTATTTGAAAAGCGCTATGCCAGGTCATATGTTCTCAAATGAAACTACATCATGAAAATGGGATGCCCGCAAAAGATAATTTGAAGTATGTCACATGCGAGCCAACTTAAGGCATGTTGTCCACATCCCAAGCTTTCCATTCTATGTACATGAAAGGTGTTCAACTAGACAAAAGAGACAACGACAAGTGACATACGAGGACAAGGCTACCTAACCCCTTGCCCCCACTTAGTGCAAGATAAGGATGAGCTGAAATGATTGATGAGAGACATGCTAGAGTAAAAATCAATATCAATTAGAGGAATTAGGTACCCCAACATAAGGAAGAGCACCCCACTCCTTAATATGTTGAATTTAATTACGCAAAGCCTTACATTGATTAGTAAAATGGCCATGAACTCTATGATATGCACAAAATGAATTCTTGTAGAAAAAAATATTTCGTGTTCTTGGAGTGAGGGATATCAAATGATCTTGGAGTCTCAACAAGATACCCTCTTAATCTATGGTAGAAGATGTTCCTTTATTTTCACAAGATGTCATACACACACTAAATGATAAGGCCTTGGATGAAAGTGAAGATAAAGGAAGTAAAGCTAGATCTTTCTTGAAAGAGTAAGGTATACCAGTTTGCTTCATGTGCTCATTGTATCTATTGGTTCTCAAAAATGCAGATTTGAACCACGAGAGGTTGCCAAGCTCTCACAACATTTTTGGCCAATGTACAAGGCCAATTGATGCAATTGTACCTTCTACTCTTCAGGCTCTGCTAAACCTAGGCGGGTGCACCTATGTGTATGTTGCAGATTTGAAATGTATTTCCCTGTATGAGCAATCTATTCACAATGGAAAATGGAAGTGGATAGATAAAATTATTACAACTGCTCCTACTCCTACTCCTACTCCACAAAAGAAAGGTTTTTGAGAATGTTGTTTATGTGAATCTTATCTCTGGGTTGAGGCAGATCAGTTCCTTCTATCCACATGGGCAATGGAGTAAAAAATAAAAAACTGTATATGTTTCCCTCTTTGGCTTAACTCTAGTTATTAGGCACTTTGAAAATTCTATGACTGGCATAAAAATTCACTAAATTTATGACTTGCATAAATTGTGCCGGAATGTTTCTTCACCTGGTTCTTCTTTAACTATCCAAAATAAATATTTAAATCACTGTGACTTATTAAAATAATTTAATTCTGACTTGTAGACACCAATTAATTAAATCACACAAAATGGGAATACACTTTGATAAATCAAAGATACACTTGATATGCTGATTTAAATGATTAAAAGACCTCAAGTTGGAGACAACCAGATAAAGAATTTGAATTAACACAACACAACAAATGAACACCAAGAAAGAACTTCACCAGTTAAAATTCAGTATCTCCATTGATTCTGCTTCAAGAAAAATCTGTCATTATTTACATTCCCAGTTTGAAAAATCTAACTCTTCTCTAAATCTCCCTCCTCTCTTAACCAATTTTTCAAATATTTATACAATACATTCCAAGGGTCATGACCCTTCATTTTCCAATTACAACTGTTCACATTCTATAACAAAATTTAAAATATTTAATTAATTGCCTTCTTGGCAAATTAAATATTTGAACCTTATAATCTGCTTTTACTTTTCTCACTTTATACTTTTTCCCGCCTTTGATTTTAATTTCCCATGGCCTTTATATTTAATTTATACTAGCGCCTCAGCCCCACACTGACTATCACGGTTTCCACTTCTTCCACTACTCTACCACGACTTCACTCTTAACTCTCTGTGGTATAGTGGTGTCGCTATCTCTCATTGTCATCTCCTACCGCCTTATCATGGATTAACCTTTACCTCTCCGTGGTATCGCGGTGGCTACCTCTACCACTTCACTCCCAACCATCGCGCTACCATGACCCCCTCACTGCTTTCCCATGGTACCGCAATGTAACTGTTAGCCATCTTCTCTCCTCCTATTGCTCTACCATGATCTGCGCTCTAATCGCATACAATACCGCGGTGACCGATCCCAACCGCTACACTCACTGCTTGCCTATGTTCACCGCGCTACCACGGTCTTTGGCTTGACTACCAGTGGTACCGCGGTAGCCTCTAGCTATCATCTTCACCGCTTCGCTAACTGTTACCACGGTCTCTGACTTGTCTGCGCGCGGTTTTGCGGTGGGCCTTCTGACTGCTCGCACGTCGATGACTTACCGCCCATCGTGATACCATGGTCTATGTTTAGACTGCGTGCAGTGGTGCAGTAAGTACTTTATGCTTGGTCGTTAACTGCTACTACCATAACGCGAGCCCATTGTGGGAGGCCACAGTAAAGTAGTGAATGACATATAAAATGCATATTAAGGGAGTGGTAAGGGTTTAAAGTGTATGATAAAGTGGACGGGGAATAAAATGAAGAATTTTTTATGAGAAGATAGGGAAATGATGGGTTTTAATGGGTAAAGACTTAGGAATTTAAAATGAAAAATTTGGGTTCTAATAGTGGCTCCTGTTGGGGATGAGTGGTTTAACAAATCACTGCAAGAATGTAGAATATCTACTAGGAGAGCAGACCAAGACTAGAAAGGACATGAAAATGAAGGCAATGGCAGATTGAGGGAATAAAAGAGCATGGAGGAGATGGAAAAAATGGAGAATGGAAAACCCTAGACTACTGTACATGGATAGAAATCAAATGTTTCAATGAGGGAATTATGAGATTGTCCATGTATTGGCAAACCCAGACCCTTCAAAATTTCTAAAACTACTATGCATGGAAAATAATGTTTAAAGAGGTTTGTTAGGAATTGTCCATGCACTGGAAATCCTTAATCCTCTTTGTCTGCTATGGTTTAAAATTTAAACCATAAAGGATGGCCCCAGGCTACCCCAAAATAAAAGCATGCACTTTCCTCTGTCATAGACCTTATTCTGATTTGAGCTCATCAAGTTTCTCTTGAAGCTATCCTTTCCATCTGCCTTGTTACATGCACTATCATTGAAATCCCTCAGAAAGCCATCGTGTTCAACCTGACTCATACCACCCTGTAATTCATCATATGATAAATCTTTGTGACCATGATACAAAATGTATCCATATTCAACAAAAAATTCATAGGTTTTCTCATTATCATATGTTGCTGAATGATCCAGCAGTTGCACTAGGACTTGAAAATTTGAATGTTTCTCATGGAAATCAATTTTTTTTGTCTCATATATACCTTCCGAAATAATCAAATTAGAACTAATTTTCATTTCTTTCCTATCACCAATTGGCATTGACACACACTTTTGATCCACATAGTCATCCTTATACATACTTGAATCAACAAATGATGAACACTCATCATCAATGATATGAAAACCAGTATCCTTTTCTTGTAGGCAAAAAATATTCAAATCACATACCTCTTCTTGGACAGACATGGATCTTCAATCAACTTCAAAGAATTCCTCATCACTATGAGAGATGCACATGGGGTCATATGAATTGTTACACATAGTATCTTCATTGTTAAAGTAGATATATGCTGGAGCCAAAACCTCAGAATCATATTTATGTGCATACTTCTGGTATTCAAGAGTTAACAAATTTGAAACTTGCTCATTGCTGAGTGAACATGTCTCTGCTTCCATATCTTCTAACATGTCTCCAACTTCTTGATCTTCATAAGAACTGCAACAATCACCCTATTGTAGATCAACATCCACAATTTATTCTTCACAATTTGAATCACAATCAGTTATGTAGGAGAAACTCTTAATGTCTTCACTATTGGATGGCATCATACCTTCTTCAGTTGTAGCTTCAGAAGCATTGTTAGTAGTATCCACATACTTGGTCCCAAGTATGGAATCAATAAGTTTATTCACCACATCAAAGGCACACTATTTTGATGATTCTGACCAATAAATTGATTCAGGCTCCAATGCTCTTAGAAGTTGTGCAACAAATGTGGGTCTTGTAGGCCTATAATGAGGAGGTAATCATACAGATGTTTGTCATCCTGTTGTACAAAGAACTCACAGATTCTCCCTTATATCTCCTTATGTCAAAAAAGGCATCCACAAGATTTTTACCTCTCTCTTGAATTTGAATATACTCATCAAAAGTGTTTTGTTGTGAATAGAGTACTTTACCTTTATTCCCAAAGTTCTTAGTTGCATCATGGGCCACTTGTGGTGTCCAAGATCAACTGGCATTTGTGTACTCATTCTCACTGCATGATGACCTATTTGATGATGTATTTGGAATACTTTTGACTCCTAATTGCAGCAATTGTTGATTTACTTGTAGCATCCGTTGGTCCAATTGTAGCCTTTGTTGTTTCAATTCCTTCAACTCTCTTATTGATTGTTGCCTCCACACTTCTTCTGCCATCTTGACAAGAAAACTGACCAAGTGTTACTGTTCCACAATATCCATGCATTATTTATCAAATTGAAACAGAGTCGCCACCTACTTTCCCCAAAAGTAGGAAAATGAAAAAGATTATGATATTGCTTTGGTTTGCCCCAGTGGAATCTCCAAAAAAATGTAAAACTTTGCTAACTCTATAAATGGAAAGGCTAGAATTTTTCGCTGAATTTGTCCCTAGTAGAGTTGCCAAACTGCTGGTTCTAAAAAACAAAGGTTTGAACCACGAGAGGTTGCCAAGCTCTCACAATGTTTTTGGCCAATGTACAAGGCCAATTGATGCAATTGTACCTTCTACTCTTTAGGCTCTGCTAAACCTAGGCGGGTGCACCTATGTGTATGTTGCAGATTTGAAATGTATTTCCCTATTTGAGCAATCTATTCACAATGGAAAATGGAAGTGGATAGATAAAATTACTACAACTACTCGTACTCCTACTGCACAAAAGAAAGGTTTTTGAGAATGTTGTTTATGTGAATCTTATCTCTGGGTTGAGGCAGATTAGTGCCTTTTATCCACATGGGCAATGGAGTCAAAAATAAAAAACTATATATGTTTCCCTCTTTGGCTTAACTCTAGTTGTTAGGCACTTTGAAAATTCTATGACTAGCATAAAACTTCACTAAATTTATGACTTGCATAAACTGTGCTGGAATGTTTCTTCACCTGGTTCTTCTTTAACTATCCAAAAGAAATCTTTAAATCATTGTGACTTATGAAAAAAAATTAATTTTGACTTGCAGACACAAATTAATTAAATCACACAAAATGGGAATACACTTTGATAAATCAAAGATATACTTGATATGCTGATTTAAATGATGAAAAGACCTCAAGTTGGAGACAACTAGATAAAGAATTTGAATTAAGATGACACAACAACTGAACACCAAGAAGGGACTTCACCAATTAAAATTCAGTATCTCCATTGATTCTGCTTCAAGAAAAATCTATCATTATTTACATTCCCACTTTGAAAAATATAACTCTTCTCTAACTCTCCCTCCTCTCTTGACTGATTTTTCAAATATTTATACAATACATTCCAAGGGTCACGACCCTTCATTTTCCTGTTACAGCTGTTCACATTCTACAACAAAATTTAAAATATATAATTAATTGCCTTATCGACAAATTAACTATTTGAACCTTATAATCCTCTTTTACTTTTCTCACTTTATACTTTTTCCCGTCTTTGATTTTAATTTCCTATGGCCTTTATATTTACTTTATATTGGCGCCTCAGCCCCACACTGACTATCACGGTTTCCACTTCTTCCACCGCTCTACCGCGACTTCGCTCTTAACTCTCTGTGGTATAGTGGTGTCGCTATCTCTCACTGCCATCTCCTACTGCCTTACCACGACTTAACCTTTACCTCTCCACGGTATCGCAGTGGATGCCTCTACCACTTCACTCCCGAACACCGCGCTATCACGGCCCCCTCGCTGCCTTCCCACGATACCGTGGTGTAACTGTTACGTCTTCTCTCCTACCACTCTATCACGGTCTACGCTCTAACCGTGTGCGGTACCACGATGACTGATTTCGACTGCTACACTCACTGCTTGCCTCTGTTCACCACACTACCGCTATCTCTGGCTTGACTGCTAGTAGTACTACTGTAGCCACCAGCTATCATCTTCGTCGCTTTGCTAACTATTACCGTGGTCTCCGACTTGTCTGCATGCGGTTTTGCGGTGGGCCTTCTGACTGCTCACACGTTGGTGAATTATCGCCCACCATGATACCGCAGTCTATGTTTAGACCATGCATGGTGGCACGATAAGTGCTTTATGCTTTCCCGTTAACTGCTACCGCCATACCGCGAGCCCATTGTGGGAGGCCACAGTAAAGTGGTGAATGACATATAAAATGCATATTAAGGGAGCGGTAAGGGCTTAAAGTGTATGATAAAGTGGATGGGGAATAAAATGAAGAATGTTTTATGAGAAGATAGGCAAATGATGGGTTTTAATGGGTAAAGACTTAGGAATTCAAAATGGAAAATTTGGGTTCTAATAGTATCCATGTTTAGAAGGGAGTTTGTCATCAAGACCATAACAATATTTAGATTTAGATGAAGGGGGTTTATGCTTCTGAGAAGGATTGGCTTCTTCATGAGAACACAAATTCTTTTTAGGTTTCTTAAAGTTATGCATTGTCCTCATTTCAAGAGGAAATGAGATTTGTTGCACAAGTGAAAAATATGGTGACTTTGAAGGAAGAATATTATAAAATACTAAGATAAATAGAATCTCTAGTTAAAAATAAAATTTAAACAAAATAAAATCATTATTTATCCAACCTTATTCATATCCAAATTGAAGTGAACATAGAACAATAGTGCACTCAATTTTATTTAATTACATTGTGTGCATGTGGGTTCAATTTCTACTTTCTATCTCTATAGGGATTAGTTTTGAGAAACACAATGAAATTAAGTTACACGAATAAATTCTACAAGTTTAGGAAAATCTAAAAATGTATTTCTTAAACAAGAATTATCATACGATTAAAATTATGTGATTGGAAAATCAGTAATAAGAGATAAACCAACAAACGTTATCAAACAAAAGGTTTATGTGGAGAAAACCTTTTGAGAAAAAAATTCACACAATATAAATAGGACAAGTATGAACTAATATTCAAAGGATAGATACATCCACGTGCATTAGTTTCTATTAATATTCAAAGGATAGATATATTATTTTCTTGTCTGGTCAATTTGTTTTCTTTTATCTTTTCAATTTATTTCATCCATATTTTTCATTTTTTTTTTCCTTTACAACTTAACTAGAAAGCATTAAATCTCATTAGCTAGCTTGGCGACCAAAAAATTAATTTCCCAAAACCATAATGAATCACCTTGAAAAATTAAATTATAATTTATTTAATTAAACGTTTTTCTTTTATGAACACACATACTTAACAAGATAATATCAATTGAAATGTGGCTAATAAAATTTGAGAAATGATTTAATTCTATTTATAGTTTCATTACAATCTAAAGGATAGATTGAAAGAATTATGCAATGTTATCCTATGAAAGTATTTTAGAGGAGATTTAAAACATGGGTCAATTTTTTTGAGACTAACTATAACTAGAACAAGAACTCAAAAAATAAGACAAATAAATAAAAATAAAATATAAAAAACAAGAGAACAAAAAAATAAATATAAAAAAAACAAAAAAAACAAGAGAAAACAATTTTTCTTATATTAATTAGATATTATATAAGTAGAAATATAAGAATAATTATTTTGAAGATACTCTTGCTCTATTTGTTAAAGAACTAATCAAAAGTAGCTAGATTGTTTGGTTTTTGACTAATCTATACATGTTTTTCTTCCTAAACCATCATAATAAATTTAAAAGGAATGAGAAAAATATGAAAGAATAATCTCCACCCAAAACTTGTTTTTCATGTGAATCAAGTCCATGTGCACTTCCATGCTATCAAGCACAAAAATTTCCATGTCATGCCCTTTAGCTACACCCTAGGCTTTATTAGTGAAGTCTAGCTCATTCTCTTCATTAGACTCCTATACATCACATTAAGACCATTTAGTGGTGAAATTCACCAACATCTCCATTAGTTATAGAAATACAAACTATGATTATCCAAATAACAACATCCATGATTTTAAAAACTAAGAGAATCATCCATGTATTTACCTTAGTTTTAGAAAATAACGGGTCATATAATTACTTGAAAACATGTTTTTTTTGGCTTTGATTATTATATATTCTAAATAAAATTAAGTAAAGCAATAGAGATGATTCCCTTTTTTTTTTTTTTTCTCATTAGAGTACACATTAAAATTATTATTTGAGTAGGAAAAAACTATGTGTACACATTAAAATTATAAAACTCGTAAAGTTACCCAGTATCTTCATTGACTAGGCTATGCATGAAAATTAATTATGCTTTGTCTGAAATAGCTAGTTCAATAAAATCACTAATCTAAAGAGGTTTTACATGCAACTATAATAAGGGTAGTTTTAAAAGTGTGTACTATTTATGAATTTTTTGAGAGGATGTTTGAGCGTCATGAATCAATTCCTTTAGTTTTTTTAAGTGGAATTGGATGTGGTAAGGGTTAATTTAGTATGCTATTTGTTTTTTTTAATCCAATCTTTGATTTTTTTTGTACATGATGTGAGTCTAGCATTCTATCATAAATTTTTAGAAGAATTTTAAAGGGTTCTATCTTTTCTATTTTTCATATTGATTATATGATCTATGATGTTTAAGTATTTTTGTAGTTTTTTTTTTTATAAAATTTTGCTCTTTTATGGTCATGAATTTTGTGTAATCATTAGGTGCTTAAAACATGATATTGATCAATTTCAAAAATATTATGTGTGCAAGCATGAATTTATGACACATGGTTGTTAAAATTGGAATGAAAGATAATGTTCATTCATGTTTTGTCCACTAATATCTTAAAATAAAATTTATAACAATACATCTAGTATTAAATCCCAAGTTGTAGTATTGAGAGCTTTGGATTTTTAAGTTGTAGTATTGGGAGCTTTGGATTTTTTCTTTTTATTTGTGTGATTTATGTATTAATGCATTTATGAGCTAATATGTGTGTATACTAACATTTTAAAATTTTAATTTTGAAGGAGGGTGTATGTTAGGTACTCCTACACATAGTAGTCTAGTTTAGATGACCTTGATCAAGATTCTCTAAATATTTAGAGCTTGAGGAATTTACATCTATCTAGTCATAGTTAATGGATGATGTAGGTTGTTTTATATATGGTGGGGTTTTTTTAGTAATTATTTATATTTATCCTAGGTAGGAGGAGAATCGAGTAGTTAGTTCTTAAGTATTATAAGAGAGAGTTATCTAGGAGCCCTCATAGGTCCATGGAGGAGGAACTCAAATAGAAGTAAATTTTTTATGAGGTTAGGTAGGTTGTGAGTTTTCTCATTTAATTAGTGGGGCATATGAGGTATTTCTTTTATTTATTGTAGTGTAGAAAATTGTACTCCTTTCTATGTGAAAGTACAATTTCACACTTAGTTTGGACCTATTCTTAGTGACCTTGCATTTATGTATTTTTAAACCTCATTAATACGACCCTAATACCCTTTATTATGCATCTCAAGGCCTATTTTAATTATTTCCCGATAATATAACCCACATTGAATATATGTAATTAATTGATTTAATGCCCTGACATAATCTAAGTCTTAGAACTTTAGGTTAGGACCCATTTTCCCATGGGCAAATGGGTGCACTTTAAATTCCTAAAACTCAATTTCAAATATTTTTTTGGTGGCATTTCATAGTCCCAAATTCAAGCTTTACATGTTAGCCATCAAGATTTAATATACAGTAAATTAGAAAGGAAGCCTATAAAACTAAGTCTTTCTATCATTTTACACTAGATAAAGAGAGATATTTTAGAAGATCACAAGGATTTACACTCAAGAGAAAGGAAAAATAATCAAGCATTCAAAATTGAAATTTTGGAGTAGCATTTTATTTGTTTTTGCAAGTCTTCAAGCTCATTTTTTCAACAAGATCAAGTATTGTCAAAGATTGATGATAAATGCCTATGGAGGATCATTATGGACTCTAGGTTTTGGGAGATGCACCAAGCCATTCAAGCAAGCTTAATAACTTGTTTCATAAGTTGTTCCATCTTCTATTAGCATTCTACTTTCTTCCTAAAGGAAGGTATATTTAGATTTATGATCTATTAGGGTGATTTGACATCTCCCAAAGTAGGTCCTCACCATTGTTCATGTTTCATTTAGGGATCTTATTCTAATACACTTGAATAGGGTTTCTTTGCATCTTAGCTCTTAATAATCTTAGACACACTTAATATTAGGGCTTACACACACTTTCATGTTTTAAATATGTACTTTTCATCAAGGTTTAATTACTAAATTTGGGGTTTGAGTAAGGAAAACCCCTATCCACCTCAAAACAACATTTTTATTTTGTAGATTTATGACAAGTATAGATTTGGTAACAAAGATTCAGAAGTGCAAAAAGAAAGAGCAAGCAAAGGACTCGGATCTCAGTCTTAAAAATTTTAGAAGGGGAGACCTGGACCCATTCACCCATGGCTAAATGAGTCCCTGAAAACCCTCTAAAACAAGCTTATCATGACAGGTGCACAATATTCAAACCTTCTTAGATCTTCCAAAACTTTATTGTTTTTTTTTATGTTATGTTTTAAATTCAAGATCCAAGTATTAGTTTGCATGATTTTGGTGATGTGTTATTTTTAGTTTTTTTTCCCAAAAGTGTTGTTTAGGCTGATAAGCCCATCCTCAATCATAAGGAAACCAAGAGACTCCCCCATTGAGTTGATTCACCTAAGGGTTGTAAGCCAATTCATTGTGGGGATCTCATTTCCTAATAAACTAAGGAGTATAGGTTCATCACCCCTATTTTCCCCATTCTATATTAGTGAAAACCCTATTTTCCTATATTTCATTTTGGTGAACTTGACATTTTGAATACTTGAATGTTTGATTTAGAAGTCATTTCAGCCCTAGATCTAAGTTTTTCACTAATTTTGCATTATATTTTCATTAATTTTAGGGTTATTTACACTTGCATTAGTAAACATTGCATTTCGAGCTTAATTTTGCATGTTTGAATCACTTAAATCCATAGAAAATTAGAAAAAAACCATTAGGTTTTCATTCATCTTACATTGTACTTGGATCGGGATCATTATTCAATCATTTAAGTTCAAATTTAGGTTCCAATTGCATTATAACAATAGTCATTTTGTTCATCATTTGACCTCATTTCCAATTACATTTAGACACCCTAATTTGGAAAAACCTGTTGCAGAACTCTCAATTTGCAACAAGAAACATAAATCACATACAATAACTCAACATTTAAAACATTCAATTTAAAAAAGAACTGAGCAAGTACCCATTTTCCCATGGGTGAATGAGTCCTTGTACAGGCTTTTTAGACAGTTTTATGAGTGGTCTTTAGCTTCTTCCATTTCCTTTTTGTTTATATTCTCAATCTGAGCATTGATTTTTAAAAATAGTTTGTTTTCTGCATTCAAGTAATTGCTTGTTTAATTAAATCTTGGAACATTTTGGAAAGATCTCTTGCATGTTCCAGTTGTGGATAGAGTTAGATTTGTGTAATTTTCCTTTATTTTCAACATAATTTCATAGCTTAGCTCTAGATTAGTCTATATTTTTCAATCATTAGAAAACATAAATAAAAAACAAAAACATCAAACAAGACAAGCACAAACTAATGAAACCCTTGGTGAAAGCATAGACATTTGATCATGTCAAATCTCATTTTCGAACTTAACATATCCCTCAAGCCCTTTAGTATTTATGACTTTGACATGTTCTATGAAGCCCTTGAAGAATTCATCTTACAAGGTTCATCCACTAAGGCTTGTTATAATAAACCAAAACAAAGAGAAGTTAATGTAATCACACCCCAACTCACCATTTACCCATTCTCACATCAAATTTAAGTTCAAAACAAACATGTTCTTTTTATAGAATCACCTAAAAAGAAACCATTATTCCCAAGAGTTATCTTGAACTTTACGTAAATATTTGTGGCTCTTTGGTTTGATTCTTATTTTAGTCTTTTGTTAAAATTATAATCAAACCTTTAGCTATTAAGGCATTTTCTATTTTAACTCCCTTTAATTGTCTCATCAAAGGTGGAGATGCAATGTAGTTCTATATGTTCAAGGACATTTTTGCATTGAGTTTTGTGATAAATATGTGAACAAGTAATTTTTATGTATAGGCCATGGAAGCCTACCATCAAGGATTTTCCATTATTAGAAGAAAAATGCAAAAAAATTGCTATACTTTTATCTAGCATTACATAGGTCAAAAATTGTTAGTTCATGCTCTATGTTATATAAAAATATTTGGAAAAATATTGTACAAGATGAGCATATGATGTTATAGTCCGTTTTGGAAAATGTGAGAACTAGTCTAAGCTTGACCCCCTAGTTTACATGTGAAGAGGTGGAGTAATTATTATTCATTCTAAAACACCTCTTGACATGGCATGTAAAAATCATGGGTGTGATTTCCAGGATCACATATCCACTCAGTTTTTTCAAATTTAGGTATTTCAAAGTGTAGGGAAAAAATGTTTCTATCATGGAAATGTCAAGGGGTATGGGAAAATTTATTTGAAATTTCGCCACTTGGTGGAATAATATTTGAAGAACTTAGTGTGTATTTTTTGTATATTTTGACTCTTGATCAAAATAATTCTTAGGTGGTTGATGTTGGTTGTGTGAGCCATGAAATACTATTTGAAGAACTTAATGTGTATCTTTTATATTTTTTGACTCTTGATCAAAATAATTCTTAGGTGGTTGATATTGGTTGTGTGAGCCATGAAATCCATGCAAAAAAAATGATTACTATACTTATGAATCTTCTTATGGGAATTATGATTAGAGGGCTCAACTAGGTATATCTATTTGATTTTCTCCATGATAGTATTGTTGTCATGCTTTATATGATCTACCTTAGTTTCATGGTGTTCATCAATATGTTCATGGTTTTGATGGAGGAGGTTCTTGGGCTTTTAAGCTTTCCAAGGTCAAAATAATAGGGCAACCTAGCTCTCACTTCTAAAAGTTCTCTAAGTATTTGATTTCAATTAACTTGGATAAAGCTTCTGATTGGAATTGATTGGGAGAATTTGGTTGTAATTTCCATACTCACTATGGTTGTGGAGATAATACTAATCACTATCATGATCTCTAGGTTGAAATATAAGATTGATCTTCAGCATTCATTTTCTAGTGATGATAAATGAAATTTAACAACTTGGACTCTTGATTTGATATAAAGTTGGACTTCTGCAATGGTAGACAAGGAAAATATTTGGAATTTAGACTTGGCTAAGAATGCAATATTATGATTGTGGAATTTGAGGAAAATGGGACTATGCTACGACTCTTTGAATTGACTAAAATTTATGTTACAACTAATCACTCGATTCATGTTATATGTCTGTTGAATTTGGTGGGAAATGGGCCTATGTTATGACTATATATTTGGCTTCAAAGGAAATACCTATACCAAGTAAGCCTTCCATGGATGCAAGAGAGACTGCAAATTTTAGTGCCCTCCAATCCAACTTATCACAAGTCTACCGCTCCTAAATCATTTACAACCACTGAAAATTTGAAAAAAATTGTGGGTTGAAGTAAAAATGAATTTTTAAATGTCTACAATGAAAGCCCAAGTTAAAGGCTAACCTTTCCTTCCATGGATAAAGTTGTTCTTAAATATATAAAAATAATTTTAACTTGTGGATATAAGTTGTTATATTTAGAAGATCATAACTTTTTAAATCTTAAGTTGTTATAAATTATAATGGTGCGTTTGTCTGCTCTAGGACCCGTGGGGGTTTGTGATGTTGCAGGGAGCTCTGGGTGCATGGTGAGAGCTTACGGTGTTACAGACAGGTTCATGGAAGCATGCATTAAACATTGGGGTGATAAAGCCTTGAAAGATCCGCCCCCACCTGGCGTGGATATCTTGGATTCCCATATTCCACAGTGGGTTTTTCACGGTGGTGCTTGGGTTGATGCGAAGAGAACTTGCATGGATGACAACTTGACGGTTCACATTCCATTGTGGGTCTTTCATAATGGTCAGTGGGTTGATGCATCCATTTGGTAGAATGGGAAGATCTCTCAAGCTCAGATTGTGGATTATTAGCCCAGATCAACATATTTCAAAAAAAATTCTAACCCTAGTTTGGGTGATAGGGCGCTTCGACAAGGTCACACCCATGGTAGGTAGTGGACAGATGATAGACCCTGATAGCACCATCAAAATGCTAGACATCTAGATAGATCCAAACAACCAATTCTAGATATATGTGAAGATAGGGTTTCAAACGATGAGCACTCCCACCTGTTGTCCAAGTATTATGATTGTGAGAAAGATCTCAGAGTTGGGTGTCCACAATCTGGAGATCCCTTCAATCCAAACAGTCAAGAAAAAAACTAGAAGACTAGGAAACCATCCAAAATGCCTTTGGATCACGGTAGCCATAAGTTAAATCCGGCAACAGGCCCTTTTAAGGATTTCAAGCAAGGTCGAGGTAAAAATCTGCGCAAGGTGGAAGCATCAAAGGTAACCAAGACAATTTTTCGTCGCAGGAAACAACAACCGTCATGTTCAATTGGTGATAAGGGGTTTCACAGGAATAGGAGGAAAGGGAAAAAGGATCGTTCTTGACCAAAGCATCTGAAGGGTAAGCAAAAACAAGTATGGCGGATGAAAGTGAGCAACCAACCATCTGCCAGCCATCAGCCTAGGGTAGATCAAGGGCAACAAGCATCTGGTTCACAACCTCAAGCCATTAAGGTAACCTTCCTAGAGCATATGTTATTGCCCCAAATAAATGACCTCAGGGCGAAAGCTCTCATCTGTAAGTTCCAGAATCTTTCTCTGGATTTGGACTCTTTAAAGAACATAATTTTTCAAGATTGGAATGGAGCTATTAAAGTCTTCTACTTAGATGAAAATAAAGGAATTTTTTTTGTTCTTTTTGAGACCATTTTGGCAAAAGATGAGGTATTTAAAACTAAGTCCTAGAATTTTTCAGGGTTCTAGCCTTTATATGCAAAACTGGACTCCTAACTTTAACCCTGAGGATTTTGTGATCCGTTTTGCTCATTTTTGGGTGCACCTACATGGTCTCCCCTTGGAATATAGAGAATTGCATCTGCTAGAAATTATTGCAAACCAAATCGGAATTTTCCAAAAGCATGACGTCTTATGCTTTAACAATCCATCCAAGTTAGTAAGATTGCTTGTTTTTCTTGATGCCTCTAAGAAACAACCATCACACTTAGAGATAAAATCCAAATTTGGTGTATGGCTTCAACCATTATGTTGGGAAACCTATCAAGATGCAGATGATCAAACTCAGGGGTTTTCCCCTCATAGTAAGCAACAAGCTGCCTCTACAACCAATTGGAGAATGGGTCCTTTTCCCCCTCAGACGTCTCATTTTGAGGGGCCGCCATTTTTTGGCTCCTAGGATACTTCAAGGGGTTTGGATCATTTTAGATCCTTTGAGGGGCTTATCTTTTCTTCAGTCGGGGCATCCATTAAAGGATGTTCAACCATGAATGTTTTTCATGGGCAGACTAGCTATCCTTCTCCATTCCAGGTTATTAAGTTCAATTTGTCTCCCCAGTGAGACAGATAGTCAAAGCCATCCAAGGTCTCTTTCTGTTTTGAAGTATTATGGAGCAAGCACACATATTTTTGTCTAAATCTCTATTCTCCATTCATGCAAATTCAGGAATCTCACTTAGGAGAACTGGTCAGAAGATTAATGTTTCAAGATTCAAATAAGTATCTCCAATTTGGTCATTTCCTTGAGCAAGGTAGCCCTGGTTCTAATTTAGTCAAGTCCACATCTGAGTCGCAGGATGATTTGTAGGTCTTGCTTCAATATCTAGTAATAAATAAGTCTTCTGACGTGGAACTCAAACTATTGGCAGAAAAATTGTTGGTTTCAATGGGTTCGGAAATTATTGAGGAAATAACAGATGAAGTGTTCCAAGTAGATCCTTTTTGGGATTGGGGCAGTGCCATCATTAAATAAGAACCCCCCTATGAAACTAAGAGTTCATCCATTTCCTAGATGGTGTCATTGACCTCTACTAGATTGCTGCCTAAAGTGGAGGATAATGAGGCTAGGGAAGGTAATTATGCTTTTTCAGGCTTTGATTATTCACACTCTCTCTATTGCTCAGACCCCTTTCAAGCCCTAGTGTAAAAAGTCTCCAGGTAAATGAGGCTGCAAGTCTAAGGCCGTCAAACTTCAAGAAGAAATTGAAGCAGGATGCCAATCCACGTTGCTCGATTCGTTGCTATCTTCCCATATTAAGCATCCAAGGAGAGCTTGCTGCTCTCCCAGGGGCCAATGAAGATTCTCTCATGGAATGTTAGGGGCATTAATGCCCCTGAGAAATGTGCCTACATCAAATGTCAAATTGATGGATGCGGTGTAGATGTTGTCCTTCTTCAAGAAACCAAATTTTTAGAAGGTGTTTTTAAGCAGACAATTCAGAAATGGAAGTTGTGGCAATCTGATTATTCTCCTACCCAAGGAGCTTCAGGGGGTCTTGTCGTTCTATGGAATCCAAATCAAGTATCATTGGCTATTCTTCACAAGGAACATCATTAGCAATTGGTTGAAGTAACAAAATTTGATACCAGGTTTTGGCTTTTTAATATTTATGGTCCCATGTCCATAGGTGAAAAGAAGTGTCTTTGGGATCAAATTTCTCAAATTATTACATCTCTGGGTGATGGTAAAGTTATCATGGCTAGAGATTTCAATGATATTCCCTTAGCTCAAGATAAGACTGGGGGGATTTGCCCGCATGCAAGGGTTATGTCTAATTTTAATTCTTTCATTAAATCCAACTCCTTGAGGGATATTTTACCAATAAATGGCAAGTACACTTGGATAAATCAGAGGAGTGATTTCCTTCAAATTGTAGTAAGGCTTGATTGCTTCCTGTTTTCTCCAAATTGGTTCAATGGGTCTATTAATCTGGTGTGTGAGATTCTACCTTTCCCTGATTCTGACCACTATCCAATTTCCCTCTCCATTGCAATTTCTTCTTCTTCTCCCCATAAATCTTCGTTTAAATTTGAGAGTATGTGGTTTAGACACCCTGATTTTGTAGATTTGATTCGTCAATGGTGGATTTTTTCTCCTTTTATGCCTAGATCAATGATGTTTAGGTTATGGTCAAAACTGTTACATATTAAACATCAGCTCCAAAGATGGAATAAGGAGTCCTTCAAAAATATCTTTCAATAGAAAGATCTGATCTATCAGGAATTAGAATTTATTCATAACAAAATTATTCAGCAAGGGTTGGATGTGGCAACATATGAAAAACAAAAAAGTTTACAAGCAGATTGGGAGGAGCAATGCACAAGAGGAAGCCTACTAGAGGAAAAAATCACGAGAATTATGGCTTAAGGGGATAAAAACACTAAGTAATTCCATGCCTCTGCTCAAATCAAAAGGGCTACCAAGGTGGTTCAGGCGATTAAAGAAATTTTGTCGGGTGTCTGGCTTACAAAGGAAGAAGATATCAAGATAGAATGTGTTCAGTTCTTCTCCGACCTTCTTTCTGCCCCAAAGGATAACACCTGACAAAATGCAGTGGATGCTAATGGCATGCTGCAAGAAGTCTCGACCCTTATCTCTGTGAAGGACAATGAACAGTTATTGAAGCCATTCTCAATTGAAGAGCTCAGAAAGGTAGTATTCTCTTTGCCTCATAATAAGGCCCTAGGCCTTGATGGTTTCACTGCTCTTTTCTTTCAAAAATGTTGGGAAATTATGTGTTTTGATCTTTTGTGGGCTCTGGAAGAATCGCGCAAATTTGGTTATTTTCTTAAGAAATTTAATGTAACTAACATTGTTATTATCCCCAAAGTTGAAAATCCTTCCTCTTTTGTGGAGTTTACACCAATCTCTCTGTGTAATACGATTTACAAGATTTTTTCAAAACCAATTTACTTGAGGTTACAACCGTTAATCCCAATGATAATTTCACAAGAATAGGGGGGTTTTGTCTCGGGCAAGGAAACTTATGAAGGCACAATTGTGGCCCATGAAACCCTCCATTCAATTATAGATAGAAAATTCCCTGCTATCATAGTTAAAATTGATATGATCAAGGCTTATGATAAGGTCAAATGGCGTTTCTTGCAGAAAGTCTTGCTCAAATTTGGTTTTTCTGCAAAGTGGTGTCATCGGATCTCCAATTTCCTATCAGGTGCCAAATTCTCAGTAATTCTTAATGGTTCTCCTTCTGGTTTCTTTAGCTCCTCTCAAGGTGTAAGGCAAGTGACTCATTGTCTCCCTTTCTTTACATCATTATGATAGAAGCTTTGAGAAAATATATTACCAGTATTCTTACTTTGGGCTTATGGAAAGGTATTCAGATTTGGCAGTGACTCATTCATTGTTTGCAGATGACACAAATCTATTTGGTATTGCTTCCTCAACAGAAGCTTGTCAAATCAAACAAGTTCTTGATAAATATTCTTCAGCCTCAGGTCAAAAAATCAATGGCTCAAAATCTAAAGTTCATATCCTACACACTTCAGAGGAAAATGAAAAAAAATTCTTAGTATCCTTGGTTTTCAAAAAGCATCCTTGCCATGTTCATATTTAGGGATTCCTTTCTTTGTGGGCCCAAATAAAGCAACGTAGTGGGAAAAAGTAATAGAGCGAATTAAATCTAGAGTTGTAGTTTGTAAAGCTAGATGGCTTTCTCTAGTTGGCCGAATCCTCTTAGTTAAAGTTCTCTCCTTGATTCCTAACTATTTTTTGGCAGTTCTTACAACTCCAAAGGTAGTCATCTCTGAAATTGAAGGTTTGATAAGATCTTTCATTTGGAAAGGAAACATGGATGATAGAAAGAAGGTTCATTTAATCTCTCTTGAAGCCATGACTAGTGGGAAAGCCCAAGGGGGAGCAGGTATTATGAACCTCTCAATTCGTAATAAAGCATTCTGTGCGATACTTGCATGGAAAATGTATGCAAACCCACAAGCCAAGTGGTGTCAAATAATGCAGGGAAAGTATCTTGACAATGCCAACCCCCTAAGAATTTTTACAGTCGCAGATCCCCCAAGGGGATCTGCCATTTGGAATTTTCTAATCTCTTGCAGAAAGTTGATATGTTCATACATTACTTGGGAGGTTAATAATGGGCTGAGTGTTAATTTCTGGTTGGATTCTTGGAATGGGAATACCCCCCTTCAAAATATTCCCAATCTTTCCCCCATAATGGACTCCTTGCAAAAGTTGGATGCATAGGGGGATAATCTTTTAAACTATGTGCACGCAGTAGATCCCATCACAGGAAAGGTTACCTGTAAGCGAATTTCATTTTCTTTTCTCTCTGCTAGTTAGTGCAACTCTCTTCAGAATATTTTGGATGCAAGATTAGTTTATCTATCTTCAAAGTTAGACAAGTTATTGTGGGTCCCTTCGAAAGTGGGTAAGCATATAGTCAACCAGGGCAGTAAGGTTTTAAATCATGACTCTTGGCATCTTTGTCCCCAAAGGGCTTTTTCCTTCTGTTGGGATAATAAAACCCTCCGCAAGGCAGTTTGCTTTGCATGGTTGGCTTTGAGGAATCAAATACTAACTAGCGACCGATTGGTCAAGTTAAGAATTGTGGATCCTTTTTTGTGCCCCTTATGTTCTGAGGTTCTTGAGCATGTTGATCATCTGTTTGTTCAGTGTCCTTTTGCACAATAGTGTTAGGGTTTCATTCTCAGTAAGCTCATTCTTTTCACGCCTCTTCTGAACTCACTATGGGATCTCTTTCAGTCCTGGCCATTACTCTATAAGTCCTCCTTTTTCGCTTGTAATTGGAGAGTAATACCTGCTATTGTTATCTAGAACTTAGGGTGGGAACAAAATTTAAGGATTTTCAAAAAAATTTCCAATCAGGTAATTGTTGTTACTAATAAAATTGAGCATGAAATTTCTGAAGTAGTCAACTCTAACACTAGAGAATTTAAAGACATCATTTCTTCTTTCACCAACTGGGATAACTCCATTCTACAAAATTGATTGCAGATAAAGTTGCCTTTCCTAGGCAGCCTGTTGCAACCAAAGCCAAATCGAATTGATAGAAATCAAGTAAAATGGTCAACCCCTCAAAAGGACTTTGTTAAACTAAATTTTGATGGTGCTTCCAAGGGCAACCCAGGGGAATTGGGGGCCTGAATTTTCTTCCGTGATCATCAGGGGAATTTTTTAGCTCTGCGATCCAAATATATTAATAAAGGTTTTAATAACTTAGCGGAAGCCAAAGCATTGGTTCTAGGTTTGGAAATGGCTCTAGAATTGAGATTTGAAAATATTCACATTGAAGGGGATTCATTATTGATAATTAATGCAATCAAATCAAAAATCATCCATAATTGGTCTGTCAAGTACATCCTTTAGAGGGCTTGGGATATCCTTCAACATTTCAATAACTATTCCATTTCTCACACTTTTAGGGAAGGTAATTCTCTAGCGGATTCGTTAGCGTCCATGGGTAGTGCAAATCAAGAAATAAGTATATCTATTGATTTATCCGTACTAATCAACTACCCCATCTTAGTACATTGGATTGAACATGATGCTTGTCACTTTAAGTAAATTGTCATCGACCAAGATTTTCTGGTGGTTTTATCTAGTCGGAGTTTGGAAAATTCTTGTTGCCATCATTATCCCAGTTTAAATTTGGCAGCTTGCGTTTCTTTTCTACCAGTTTTCATCCTACTTCATCACAATTGGTATTTATTTTTGTCTAGCAAGTGCATTTGGGCTTGGTTCTTTAAGGATTTCATCATGTGTTCCAATATTCTGTAGTGTTTCCTAAGGATCTGATGGGACAAGCCGCACCTTCATCCAACAGTTTTTGGTGGCTTGGATTTGGCTTCCTATTTTTTTGTTGGGTAATTCTTATCGAATGTCGTCATGATTACTTGATGGTATTTTTTGGGCTCCGAGATTTTAATATGAAGTAGGTACTCTGCTCTAAATCATGTTGGTTTGCGAATCCTTCACCGTATGACTGATTGAATGGAAAGATGAAATTCATTTATTTTGATTTTGCACGGTTTTGTTGCCTTTATTAATTTCTATTTGGCGAAGGCTTTTGTGCTACTTTATATTTGGTATTTTCATCAATTTCGGGTAACTTCCTCCAAGCATTTTTTTGGTGTTCATTACCATGTCAGTCAAGCCTCCCTAAGTCCTTCGAGAATTCTCTACGAAAACATGGCACTTCGGCCATGTAATTTTCGTATCAGTTGCCCCATTCAGGCCTGGGAAAGACCACTTGAAGAAAGCATCTCCCAAGTTGCTTTGAATCGTATTTTCAAGATGAGGAGCATGCATGAGGAGGATGCAGTGCGTAGAGTTCTGGGTAGGGAAATCACTCACCCAAGAACTCGAATGGCTTTGCTTCCTTCTCAAGTGCTGTCTATTTTCTTGTCAAATATTATGGATCTACTTTAGTCGCTGAGGGATCTAGAACAAATTGTTTCTAAAGTTGTAAAACCTGATTTTTGTGACAAGAATGTTTTGTTGCCTCTAGTTCAAAAATATAATTTGTTGACAGGGGAGGGTTACGTTGGTGGTCTATTCCTGCGTGATCACCTCAAAGATTTAGTTGGTTATGAGGAGATTTTCGAAGCCATTCGACTGGGGTTTCAAATTGGAAATGATTATGTATTATTGTCAGCTCTAAAGAAAAATGAAAACAAGATCTCTAACTCTCTTTCGGCTGAAATTAAAGAAAAATTCTATGTAATCTCCTTTCTGCGAGATTTTGTTCCAAAACCTCTATTTTTTCGGCCTACATTGAGATTTCCTTAGGTGAAAGTTGAGTCTATGACTCTTGTGCGAAGAATTGAGCATGCCGAGCCCATAGTTCAATGTGCTTCCACTTCGCTTTTGGGGGCCTTGTCTGTTAAGGATCCAAAGGTTCATGCAGATGTTGAAGTCCCTCAACATGGGCATGTCTCACATTTGCCCGAGTTACAATGTTTGGACTTGGTGGTGCAAGACCATGCATCTTCCTGTGAAGACCGCATGGTAGAATAACCCGAGAGTTTGAATGACAAAGCTGGTATTGCAATGTTTTTCTTTGGTTGGGAAATTCGTCCCAAGATTAATTTTTTGTGTCCCTATCTACCCTGAGGTGGCACTTCTGTACTTAAAATTTTAATTTTGTATTGTCATCCCATTTATGGGATATTTTGTATTCGTATGTATGGGCTATAACCGAAGGTTTTCTTCTTGGTTCTTTCCTGCCGGTATGCCCTTTGAACTAGGTGTTATGTAATTATTATATCTATTTTAATATATTACTATGGCATGCCCACATTGCTTACAAAAAATAAAAAATCTTAAGTTATTAAATATTTAATAAAAAATAATTTATTTCTTTCTAACTCTTCCCCTATTCAAAACTTGGTTCATGGTGTTAATGCACAAGCTTTGGGTTGTTAGAGTTAGTTTCCATGAATTAAGCTAACTAAGCAACAACAGCCTATTAAGAACAGATGATGATTAGCATGCATGTTGCCATCAATTTTCTCTCTTAACAATTAGTTTGCTTGAGTTTCTCTGCCTCTTATTGCTGTAATTTGTTCTCCTACAGTGGCTATAAATCTGTAAATCCTTGCATTTAAAAATATAATCATATAGAAATCAGTTCATGCAAACTCATTTTTTTTATGCTTGTTCATTTATCTTCCTAGATCTGCAAGGAATTCTACATGGTATCAGAGCAAAAGGAAGTAATTTCAAGCCATTATATGAACGTGTTTGTTGTATTTGACTAGCATTGTTGATAGTGCTTCATATGCAACCTCTACTCATGATCGACTCCTAGAACTCATGGGTAAAGTTTTTTTCCTCTATTGAGAGGTGTGATTCTGTCCATAAAAGGCACAAATTTGTGCATTTGAGGCCAATTTATCTGATTTAGAGGCACAATTTAAAACAAAAAGGGGGGATCTTTTGTTGAAAGGGCAGATTTGAGGTGCAATTCAAGTAGAGCGTTGATTTTTTTGGCGAGGGTTTGTGATTTGAGGGCCATGATTTATGAGTTGAGAGGTGCATTGGAGAACACAAGGCCACTCCCCTATTAGTGGGTAGGCCGAAAGTAGTTTATGGTAGGGCGCGATTCATCTCCCACCTCCGTGGTCATTTTCCTTAGGCAAGCACAAGATTTTTTTCAATCAAGCCATGAGTGTTTGCAACCCTCCTCTTAGTGGATTCAACATGAGTTGATTGTATCAACAGAAGGACACAACAAAAAAAAAATATGCACTCATTTGTGCGCCATTCTTTGTAGACCGATTCCATTCAATCTTCACTTCACATTTGAAGGGCTTAATTTTGTTTGTATATGTGAAGGAGGTGTTCGATTTTGCTTTGTATGTGTAGGAGGAGGAAAGAATTCCTGCTTAGTTCTAGCGTGCACATCTAGCTCAAACACATGGAAGCCCGTGGCATTTAAACGTACACAGATTTGACGCAATTTGCAAACTTGAAGCCTGAGAGTAGAGATAATTTCAACCCAAAGAGAGTCATTTCTAGCTCTCGAGATGCCCATAAATTTTATTGTGAATGGAAGGGATGCACTATTCATGGTCTTTTGGAGATGATTTCTTTTGCATGTTTTGTTCATGTGCTTACATGTCATTGCATGTGAAGGATAAGTCTCTTTTTATGCTTTTTTGCATTCATTTTTAGGGAATTGTATTTTGCAATCATGAACTGAGATAAATTTCCATTTATACAGGGGTTAATCATGTATTTAAAACATAATTTTTATCAATCTATTGTTAGGCTAAATTCAGAGAACCTCTTGTCTTGGAAACAAGGGATAAAGAATCATTGCCTTGAGCAGGATTTGTAGACACCCAAAAATGTCCTTTTACAGTACCTTATCACAACAATAGGTCATTTAGACATCTTGTAGCATGTTTTGCCCTAGGTACCCTTATTAATTAGTTAAATCATTTATATTCGTTCTTCTAATGTTAATTAAATAATTTATATTATTTAATTAATAAAATCATAAATCCAACATTAATTAAATAAATCAAATATTTATTTAATTAATAAATTCTTAAAATATATTCTCGCTTTCTTTCTAAAAATAGAACTCATGTGTATCTAATTAATTAGTTTAATTAGATAATTCATCACTTATCCTTCTCGTCTTTTTCAAGATTTATTTCCTTTAAAACAAAAAATCAATATATTTCTATTTTATTAGAATCTTATCCCATCTCGTTGTATTTCCTCTTTTGTCAATAATCAAATCTAATCAAATATTCTTTTTCATCCACATCGAAACTCTATAAATGCGGCCTCTCACAAGCCATTTGGGGGGGATTCTGAAAGTACCATTACTCTGCCAAATTCATTCTGCAACTTTTCATCATCTTCCATCCATCATCTTTGAGCTATCTAGTTTTCTTCCATCATCCCCGTCCTATCGTTGTGCTGCAATAGTGAGCAATCAACATTCCTTTAACAGTCAAATCCTTCAAAGCTTGCATTCTCATGCGAGTTTGAGAAGAGCCATGGTGGTCAATCAAGTCTAGTTTGAGAATCAATTTGCATTTCCTTTGTTTATTTGCATTTTCATTCTAGTTTGTGCTTCATAGTGCTTGGTAGGATTAATTAGTTTTTTGTTTTCAACACCAAACCTGATTTTTCCCTATCTACATTTGGTGAACCCGCTAGAACATGTTCCATAGATTTAATCATTGGTTTTGCAAGTTTTCGTTGCAAAAAATTGGCATTTTCTAACCATAATTTTGTCAAGTTTTGAGAGTGAATCATTGCAGTGATTAACCTCTGTCGACCTTTGGGTATTCTCCATTCTCTAACGCTTCATTTTTTTATTCTCCATACCCTGCTCGTGGGCGTTCCAATCTTGGTGGTTGTTGCCTAGGCACCGCCTATCCATCTCACCACTATTTTCTAATCCTTTTGCTCCTCCACATCAAATTGGCATTCAAATTGCAGCTGTCAAATCACTATATACCTGATAAAGTGTCTGCGACAGGTTGGGTTTGTCAAAGTATGAGAGCCAAACATTTACAACCTGGTTTTCTTTGCATTTTCCTCCTCCTTTTCCATCTCCTATAACCAAAACAGTTCATACACCATCTAAATCTCTCGATGCCCTGAGGGAATAAAAATTCAGCGACGCATCCACCACACCGTTATTAGAAGAAGATTTTAGTAGCCTTACTTAGAATGAAATTTTAGCTTTTAGTTTTCTTAAAGTTAACTCTTATATTAGCTAGTAGCCTTACTTATAATGTAATTTTAACTTTTAGTTTCTTTACGCTAGCTTTTAGTTTCTTTAAAGTTAACTCTTAGATTTTTAAATTAGATTTTAGATTTTTAAGTTAGCTTTTAAATTAGATTTTGGATTTAAGAAGATTTTTAGAATTTAGATTTAGTTTTTTTTTATAAATTTAGATTTTTGTCATTTAAAGTTTTAATTTAGATTTACTTTTTAGTTAGATTTAAAGTTCTAATTTAGATTTGTTTTTTTAGTTAGATTTAAAATTTTCTAATCTACATGTTAGATATAGATTCTAATTTTATTTATTTAGATTTAAGTTCAATTTACACTTAAGTAACTTTTTTTTTAATTTAGTTAGATTTCTAATTTATTTTAGATTTTTTTTTTTTTTTTTTTCAAGTTTAGATTTCTAATTTTTTAATTTAGTTACATTTTTAATTTTTAATTTAGTTAGATTTCTAATTTCTAATTTAACTTAGACTTTTAATTTTTTTTTCAATTTAGTTTAGATTTCTTATTTTTAATTTAGTTTATAATTTTTTTTAACAGATTGTATGTTTTTGACCTAATCCTACTTTGGCTTGCAAGTTTATGTTTCTGCTTGTCTTGGTCACTTTCAGGAGTATCTAAAGAGCTGGAAAAACATTTAGATCAGTCACAACAACAATTTGGAAAGCGAAAATAATCAAGTGCACTTGTTTCATTTTTCATCTCTTTATCATTGTTTGCCAACACATTTGAATTGTGGACTTAAAATAAACATTTCTTGCATTCACATCATTGAAATTGGGTTAAAACGAGCAAGTGTCTTCGATCACACATTTTGACTTTGGGTTAAAAAGAACAAATGTTTGAACTATTTTATACACATTTCATTTCTAAGGGAAATTAACAACTATGAGTGTGAATCAAGTGCGTGTGTGATAAAAAAAAACTCACTTAGTTTTCTTTTGTCAAAGCCTTCATAAGAGGCCTGCTAGGGGATTTCATCACTGCTAAGGACGACCTCAATTGAAGTGTGAATCGAAAGACAAAATCTTGTCACTCTTGGCTAAGCCCCAAAGAAATTTATACCTTTGGGAAGTAAAGGTGAAGGGTGGGTGACACCTTTCTCCCGATTGTGTGGCAAGATTTTTCTTTCAAATCACCCCTAGTTAGCCTTGTGCATCCTAGTTCAAGACCTAATTGGCCATACCCACTTGACTAACATTAGGCTTGTTGTTGTGTATTCGATTGTATGTTTAATCATAACAATTTAATCTTGAAAGACAAATTTATCATTGTGTTTGGTTTGTGTGTTCATCAATTTACATGTGAGATCTTGTGTTTGATATTTCCCAAGTCAAACTCCCAATAAACACTTGCCACATCATCCAAAATCATTCAATCTTGTCATCCCACATCATATCTTAATCATCCTCATCTCTTTAATCCAATCAACATCATTTTACACCATGCTGACATTAGAAGGCCTAATACCCCAATTCCAAGACCTCTTCCAATCACTTTATCAAGCACCACAACACTTAGACCAATAAATTATACACAGGCTCCAAGGCCTCATCCAACATCTTGACTTTAAACAAACCAATCACTTCAAATACAATATCTCATAGTGCAAGCAAAATACCTAATGGCCACTTGTCAAATCAAACAAGCACAACAACAAGTCCAAACTCCATTCCAACCTCAACATATTCAACCACAATACTATGTGCCACCTTTATCATCATGCGAACCTAACCCATCTACCTATCATATCAATGCTACATCAACATATCCACCCATATCACAATAAGAACATAGGAGCCCAAGTCCACCTTGGCAACAAAATCAAGAGCCTTTCAATTCTCCATCAAATGCTCACCCTAAATTCAAACATTTCAAAACTAAACCTATGGCATTACCTGAATCCACTCATCCACCTACTAAAGAGTCTTCAAACACCATGCCCATTCTTACAACCCCATCATGTATTCTACCCCTTAAGCCTATTGATGTAGGAGCATCCAGTGGTGTAAAGGTAATCTTACATCACCCAAAAATATCTTTACTTTCATTTAGCCTTTTATAGATGTTTTTGTATTTATGGATACCCTTTTCGTCGAAGAAGAATTCCCAACTTTCAAAACTGTTTTTTATTTTTTCTGCTCAACTGCTATTTTTAGTAGGTGTGAATTTGAAGGTGTGCAGAGGAAAAACAAATTAGGGAAGCTTCAGGACCGAAAAATAAGTGCTTTGGCGAAAGAATCAAGTCAAGATCATTCCCAGTTTGAAAGTTATTCAAGTTTCAGTTTCTATTTTTTGCCCTGAAAAACCTTTCAAGCCCTGTTTGAGGCACTAAATGGTCCCGTACAGGCCCATAAATCGTCAAAATTGTCAAAGAAATTTTTATTGTGTTCTTCACTCTGAGACCTGTCCAACCGTTCAAATGGTTCAAAAAATGGAGTCCCGAATCAAAAGTTAAGGCTTCTGGATGTTGGTCATTTTTTGGAAACTTACCAATTTTTGAATTAGGACTCAATTTTTGAATTTCAAATCATAATTTTCAGCACCAAACTGCCAAAACTCATGATTGTAATGTTTTTTTTGGCTCCAAATTGAAGAGGGGCTATTTATGGGCTAGTTTCTGATTTTTGGGTAGCTTTTTGGGGAAAGAATGCATAGTGAGAGAAGGGGAATTTCTGTAGTTTTTGTAATTTGCATGTATTGCAGAACTCAAGGATTTGAGATCCTCTGCATGTAAGATTTTCATATTCATAATAATAATAATAATCTCTGGTTTTGTGTGTTATTTTCTGTGTCTTGGGTTGCACTCTCATCACCTATTCAAGAATCTCCCCCATTGAGCCCAAGTCAACCTCCATCATGTCTCCATGTTGTTGACCATCTAGAACATGTTGATTCTACTCAAGATTCATCCCCTTCCACCTCATCTTATGAATCCATACCATCTCATAATCCTACCATATCCAACCCATTTGATGATCCAATCATATCCACCTTGTATGATGATCCTATTATACCACCTCCATGGCATGAACCTATTCCATCACAAGAACTAATTTTTTCATTCATTACCTCATCTAATGATACCCATCCCAATCAAGATCAAGATGTCACATCCACCCCATCACATGATGCCCTTCCATCTCATGATCCCTCTCTAAATAAAGATCAAAGTCTAAAGTATATTCCATTCAATGATCCCTTTCCTCTAAGTCAAAATCAAAGCATCCCTTCATCTCCATGTCATGACCCCCTTCCATCTTATAACCAAGATCAAATGATGCCATCCATCCCATCCCATAATCCTACTGCAAGTCAAGATCAAAGCACCCCTTTATCTTCATGTCATGATCACAATCCTCCACAAGAGTCTATCACCCCTATTCAAGCTATCCATGAACCCCACACCAGTAAAATGGGTTCCTCTACCTTTATCCACTCTGGTTTACTTCCAACACCTATCCTTTCATCCATATCATATCCTCCACAACATGGACTCACATCTTGTTTCATAAAAAATGCATATCCATCAAACCTTCCATCTATCCTAGGTCCTTATCCTAGTCCATCAAACCTTCCATCTATCCTTGGTCCTTATCATCCAAACCCTAGCTCATCAACCCTTCCATCCATATTGGAGCCCTACATCCCTCATATCCCTAGTCAAGACCAACAAAGGTGCACACCCTTGAACCTTTTTCAACATACCTACACCAACCCATCCATAATACCTTCATATCATTCATCTTTATCCACCCATCCCATTGCTCTTGAAAGCAATTTGGGTGCCAAATGTCAAAATATTCCATATCAAAATCCACATACATCAAAGGATCAACATGTCTCCTCTAAGAGACATGCAAAAATAAAAGAAAATTTGATCCAAATTCAAAAGAAAAAAATTCAAAGGCCACAAAGGCCCACAAATCAAAAAGAAAATTTTCAAAGGCCACAAAGGCCCATAAAACAAAAACAAAAATATCAAATGCCACAAAGGCCCAAGAATCAAAAGTCAAAGTCAAAAGATATGCAGATTCCTAAAAGTCTTGTAGAAGCAATAAAATCAAAATTGGCATCCAAACTTGCTTATCCAAAAACTCCATCCAATTCTAAATATCCTTTATCACCACCATCCACTCCTCCATCTATAAATCTAAATTCAAAATCCACTTCTCTTCCATCACGTCACCACCCATAAAGGTGTGTGCCGATGTTGATCTTTCCATCCTTTCCATCTATCCATCACCAAGCCTTCCAACCTCCTATTCATTCCCCATTATCCTCCTTTAATCCAAACCTTTGTTTAAGTCCTTAGCTTCTTCCATCATGCCAAAATTTATGAGTCCATTGCCATGGATTATTAGGGAGCATATTCAAGGGATATTATCCCCGAAGCTTGATGCTTGAGTCCTTCCTCTGTATTCCTATCCATATCCTATCTTCCATATTCCTCTTTCCCTTTACACTTGGGGGCAAGTTTCATCCATCCTATCATTCATATCCATTATCCTCTTTACATTCATCCTTTACCTTTCCACCTTTGATCTTAACAAGGTTAAGGATCTTCTTGAATGTCATACATCTTATCCTATATAATTTATCCATATTGTTTGTGACATATCCTTCAACTTATCCATATTCCATCATTCTATCTAAATACATCATTTCTTCCCTTCCTTGGTCTTGATGCAAAATAGTGGCAAAATACTTAGGCATTTACGTCCATATATTATCTAGTTGATCTTGATCATCTTATTCATTATCCTTATCCTTGCATTCTTCCATTAAAATGTCATGAAAAAATCCTTAAAAATAAAAAAGGTCTTGAAAAAAATACAAGAAAATCAAAACATTTGAGAAATACAAAAAAAAAAGTCAAAACATTCCAAAAATACAAAAAAAGAAGTAAAAAGGGCCTAAAAAAACACAAAAAAAATCAAATAGCCAACGCAAATCCAAGCAATAAAATCAATCCACCCAATCACTTTTTCTAATTTCATCTAATCAATCCAATACCTCAATCCAATCATCCAACCATTCAACCAATCAATCATCTTCATCAAATTCATTCATCCATACATCAAATTCAAATACAAGTCATCATCAATCCATACCAATCAAGTTGATCAATCTTGTCAAATTATCCAATTGCATCAATGGTCTTGATCCTAATCTTGTTGTAAACCAAATCAACCAATCAATCAATAAGTCAATCAGTCATCCTTGTGTTGATCTAGGGATATATCATTCCCTGCAATGACAACACTATCATCATCATTAGTCAATCAATTAATCAACGGTTTACAGCTTGACAGGGGGAATACCTTGTTTGTTTTTGAATCATTTGTGCATGTTTGCTTGCTTGCTTATGTGTGTTATCATTTTATATTGCATTTGTATCAAATCCATATCATTCCAACTAATATTCATATCTTGTGTATGTTGGAATGGATTTTTGCACTATCCTTGGCATCTAAGGTCATATCATACCTTTTGTGCATTAGGACTTTAGTGCTCTAAGTTTACGTCCTCATATGTTTAGATAAGGTTACATTACATTGGGGCACAAGACACATCATCACCTTGGTCCTTATACCTTGGTGCATAACATCTAGTACTATATCAAACACCATGATTTCACACTTTCTTGCAACATAATGTATTATCCATCTCTTTATCCATTTTTTTTTATCATTTCATCCATTTTGAGAGCATACCCATGTCCTTCCAACCTACCTATCCTCTCGAGGGGGCATCATCATCCTATTATTATATCATCATCATCATATCCTTACATCACCATCCCATCATCATATTTCTACATCATCATTAGCTTATCTTTCTATCATCATCTACTTCCTCTATTCATACCTTAGCTTCTTTGAAATGATGTTACTCGATACAAATATCATCATCTCGAACACCATCTCAAAGAGGGGAAAAATGTAGACACCCAAAAATGTCCTCTTACAATACCTTATCGTAACATTAGGTCATTTAGACATCTTGCAGCATGTCTTGCCCTAGGTACCTTTGTCATCATCTAATTAGTCAAATAAATAGTCAATTTCATTAATAATCCCTCCATTCTTCTAATGTTAATTAAGCAATTTTTATTATTTAATTAATCAAATCACTTCTATTCATAATCGCTTCTTTCTTCTAATGTTAATTAAATAATTTATATTATTTAATTAACTAAATCATAAATCCAACATTAATTAAATAAATTAAATATTTATTTCATTAATAAAATCTTAAAATATCTTCTCACTTTCTTTCTAAAATCAGAACTCATGTGTATCTGATTTATTTATTTAATTAGATAATTCATCACTTATCCTTCTCATCTTTTTCAAGATTTATTTCCTTTAAAACAAAAAATCAATACCTTTCTATTTTATTAGAATATTATCCCATATCGTTGTATTTCCTCTTTTGTCAAAAATCAAATCTCATCAAATATTCTTCGTCATCCACATCGAAACTCTATAAATGCGGCCTCTCACAAGCCATTTGGGGGGATTCTAAAAGTACGATTATTTTGTCAAATTCATTCTGCAACTTTTCATCATCTTTGAACTATCTAGTTTTCTTCCATCATCCTTGTCCTATCATTCTATTGCAATATTGAGCAATCAAAATTCCTTTAACATTCAAATCCTTCGAAGCTTGCATTCTCATGCAGTTTTGAGAAGAGCCATGGAGGTCAATCAAGTCTAGTTTGAGAATCAGTTTGCATTTCCTTTGTTTATTTGCATTTTCATTCTAGTTTGTGCTTCATGGTGCTTGATAGGATTAGTTAGTTGTTGTTTTCAACACCGAGCCTGATTTTTCCCTATCTATAGGATCTACTACCCGATCTCCTCGAACTCGTTCCTGAGCCAAGTGACCTTGTTGAAAAGAATGCATGTTAAATAATAATAACATTGTCTATGGACTAATATGTCTTACTATTTTTGAGGATATTATACATCACATAGAGCACACCGAGTGCCCTTTCATTGCTTGGATCACTATCTGACAATTGTATGGAGTCATAGAAATAAAAGAATTTTATTTAATTTGGCAACTTCCCTCTTTCCAATTAAATAATTTTAAATTATTATTATTTACTGTCACTTGAATCTTCATCTGAAAGTGATGTTTCCTTGGAGAACCAGGCTATTGATGATATTGAGACTTATGTCACCTCATCTAATGTGGACACATCTTGTATGGATGATCAGTTCAGTGACTCCCCATCAACAACACCTGTTGTAGATCTAGATTCCCAAGATGTTTCTTTGAGAGCCTCTAGTAATTCACTACAACGGGATCATTTATGTCTTTTGGATTCATTCCATTGAGAACAATTTCTACCAGACATTTCATTTTTTTTGGTAGAATCTCTCATTTCGGATCTAGATGACACTAGATTGAGGACATATTCTTCTCTTTGAGGACCACTCTTTTGTCCTTGCATCTATTGCTACTTCTAAATTATGTGTTGCTTCTTTGAAAGCTTCCAATGGATTCTTACAATAGGGCATCCATAGTCTTCCTGATTCAAATTTCTCAGATGATCTCTTGACAGGAGTTTCAAACTTGTTCATGGAGACTCGCATTTCAGATTTGGAGGAAACATTTGAAGGGTTATCTCTCCTCTTTTTTGACAGCCACATCAATGTTGTTGGCTCACTATCTTCATCACCTTTACAGCTTGCTCTACATCAATCTTCACGAGATCTTGGATCGCCATCAACGCTTTCTGACATGTGGACATGTGAGTAGTTTTTAGAGGCACACATCATCTAGATTTGGATTCCAGTATCACCCATCTTTTTGGATTGGCTTCTCCAATCACAAGTGGATCCTTTTCTTCCTAAGGGGAGAAATGTTGTTTGCAAGCAGTGGATAATAGTTTTTCTTCAGGCATTCATTATTGGCATGGGAGATCTTTCATTATGGGGGGATTCATATCTTCTTTTCTTATATTGAATCTATATTTGTGGGGGAATTTTATATGTAAATGGGTACCTAAAATGGTCTTGATGCCAGCACCCATCTTTGTTGGCTATATAGGCTTTTTCCCCCTTAGTTAGACTTAAGGCGGGGTGTTAAAGTTAGTCTCCATGAATTAAGCTAACTAAGAAACAACAACCTGTTAAGAACAAATGATGATTGGCATGCATGTTGCCATCAATTTTCTCTCTTAACAATTATTTCTCTTGAGTTTCTCTTCCTCTTATCATTGTAATTTGTTCTCCTATGGTGGCTATAAATCTGTAAATCGTTGCATTTAAAAAATATAATCATATAGAAATTATTTAATGCAATTTTGTTTTTGTGCTTGTTCATTTATCTTCCTAGATCTGCAAGGAATTCTACATGGGCTCCGTTGTTGGCATAGGTGTTGGGTCTTGGGTGGTCGACCGCACCTACAAAACCTCCCCAAACCCTTTCTCTGGACGATCTATATTGCCAAGTAATGTTGTAGATTTGAAATAGGCTCTATGTAGTGATATCCTTGGTTTGTCAGGTAATGTTGGATGATCTAAGTTGATGGGGACAAATCTACACTCTCCTTAGGGTGGTGCTTCTTAGATCCCTCCCTTCCCTGTTTTCCATTCTATCACCCAACCTATAGATTTGTGTAGATAAATACACAAGTGACATTGAGGTATATTTACATTCCCATGCCCTTACATATGCAAATTTATGAAGGTACATGGACAAAACTATGTGGTCTCTTATCCTAGATAAGCTCGAATTGGGAAGAATATTTGGAGGCTGAAATTAGTATTTACCCCTACATAAGTGGGTTCTTCATTTTGGAATTTGAATTTGTGGAAGACAAGGAAATGATACTCAAGGCAGGGTCGTGGTTCTTTCAAGAAGACACCCAAAAATGTCCTAAGCATATCACACATGATATTTTGATCGTTAACACCATTTCTCCCCTAATTTCATCTAATTCCTCTTTTTGATTAAATAATTCCAATTGTTTAATTAAATTCACTATTTACTCCTATTAGTCGAATAATTGATACTATTTGATTAATTAACCTTGAAACTAATTTTCCTCTCATTTGATTAGATAATGAAAATTATTTAATTGTCATTAAAATATTTGATTAGATAATGAAAATTATTTAATTGTCATTAAAATATTTGATTAAATTATTCATAATTATTTAATTAATGTTTTTTATTTCCTCACCTTGCACAATTAAATAACTTCATAATTATTTAATTGACTAATATTTCCTCCACTCCTCAAAAAAGAATATTCCTATGGAATATTCCTCCAATTTAAATTCAAATATTTTCCTCCACATGGAAATATCTCCCACATGCTCCTAAAATTAAGGGATTGGCATTTGTCTCAAGCAATTTGAGCCCTTGATTAATATCTTTGATCTAGGTCATTGAGAAATCTCAATCCTTCATTTGATCATTAATCCATTGCATCTTCTCTCATTCAATATCATCCCTTGATTAGGTAATTCAATCCTAACCATTGGTTCCTTCAAAAAGTCTATAAATAGTATTCATTTAACATAAATTTCTATTCATAGTCACTTGAGCAACTAGACTATAGCAAAATTCCAACTCGCCATTGAGGTATGAATCACCATTGCTACAAATTCACTAATCTTTGAATCTTTGTATCACTCAACATAGATTAGGCTTGTGACTAAGCACTCCACATCAGATCCAATACTAATCCCCCAATGGGATGAGGATTTCATTTGTTAATTAGGATTTTAAATTGAAATAGCTTTGATATTTCATGTTTGCATTAAGCTTTGTTAGTAAATTGTAAGAATTTCATTAGAATATGGATTAATTAGATAAATTTATGTATTTCTTAGTTTATTCATACTCTATTTGGTTTGATTAATCTTCCATGTTCACATTTTGGCATGTCCAGTGGGACCCACATCCCTAACTAACTCAGTTTCTTTTTGAGTTTTTCGAACATTGCAGGTGTAGGATGCAGAGAAAAACATTTCTATTATAGACCGATGCTTCTACAAATGGAAAATCCTTTTCATGTTAAAGGTTCACACCTTTGAAAATAACAAAATTTCTATTTGCTAACTTTTTTATTTTCTTCTTGTAGGTTGACATGTTGACACTTTTGCATAAAGTGGCATTTTGACATTTCATTGACGCATTTGCAATTATAAATAAGTGACACCTTTGTTTGAAAAAGTGATGCCTTTGACGCAACATAGTAAGGTCTTTGTAGGTAAACGAGGTAGAATAAATTCGCAGGGTTTCATCTATTATAATTTACATTTTCACCTAACCCTAACTATTTCTTTTTGTTGTTTTCTAGTTTATGAGGGTAACATTTGTAGGGACTTCATCAAGGTTGGATCAAAGTGAAAAAGTTTCTATTCAAACTTGTTGAAGGGAAATCATGAAGCATGAATCAATTCCAAAGTGTTTATTAACACTTGTGTGAAGGATAATCCAAAAGCTATTTCAGTTTAATACATTAGACTAGATTCATATTTAACATCGGTGTTATAAAATTAAACCCCACAAATATTTTGGAATTTGGGGTTAAAATGAACACACACTTGCATTGGCTTAAAATGAACACACTTTTCATTTAGGTTTAAAAAAATCAACAACTTGCACCTTTTATATGTAGTTCAAATGAACCACACATCTATTTTGGTGCACCTAAAATGAACATTGTGTTCCTTGTCTTATGTGCTTGGAAAGTTGGATGTGTATCCTCTCCCCTTGTGCCTAGTGTGATCTTGGGTGAAGAGAAACATCTTGAACTTTCACTTTATGTTCATTTTTACTCAATGGTAGTTGTTATGTATCATCTCCCTTCATACCTAGTGCAATCTTGGGTGAAGAGAAATAGTAATTCCTTCCACTTTCTTTCTTTTGAGTAGGAGGCTTGTCTTGAGACACATCCTCACAAAGAACTCAGAGGTTCTACCTCAAGTGGCACTTTCAAGAATGCTATACAAATTGACTGAGAGAAAAGGCTATATGTTGATCCATGCATGTTTGAGAGGTTAGCGATGTTCACCAATATTCTACCCATTGGAAATCTATTTGTTTTAGAGGCCTAAGACTTTCAAATGGCTTCTTTTAGTTGTGCAATGGGATAGAATTTTCCCACGAAGTTACTTGTTATGTATCAAAGATAGTTGAGGCAACAAAACCCCTTGCAAGGAAATTTTCCTTCCAAGGTAAGAGGCATGTCATGTACATGCACACACTCTAGTCACACATTCTATATGTAGTATTTTATCATGAATGCTCAATTTTAGAAGATAAATCCTATCTAAATACTAAATAGGTTATATTTCATGGCATTGTTTCTTATGGAGACCTTGTGAAACTAATTAGTGAGTCCTCGTGGAAGAAGGAAACATGCAAAGTATCCAAATAACCCAATTGAGTTAGTACACATGTAAAGCATCCAAGCCAAGATATTTAGTTCAAAATTTAATCCACATGGGATATTTTTGGTGACATATGGAGCAAGATTGTTTTAATTATGTTAAGAGATGTCACAAATGTTAAGAGCATAACAATTTGATCCATGCTCCTATTTCCAAACTTTGTGCCCAAATTCCTATTTAGTCATTTTTAGTTTGTGGGTTAGATCTCATTGGAAAAATATCAGATCTCCACTATCTTCTTCTAGAAATGTGTTTATAATTTCCACAAAAAACTATTTCACAAAATGGGAAGAGATTATTCCTCTTCATTCCACAACCACTGATGCAATTTTTCATTTTATAGTGGAACACATTATTGCTCACTTTGGACTTCCTTTGACATTAGTTTTAGACAATGTTACACCATTTAATAACAAAATTGTGAAGAAATTTTTGGAAACATTTCACATTCAACACCATTTTTCAACACCTTACTACCCATAGTCTAATGGTCAAGCAAAAGAAACTAATAAAACCTTTTATCAAATCTTGCAAAAAATAGTAAGTGTAGTGTCCTTTAATGAGTTTAATAACTAGGAACATGAATTCCTTTACTCAGGGATTAAACATCACAACCGATAGTCATAACCTGCTAAAGAACCTCACTTAATCATCAACCCAAGGACGTAAACTTGAAATGGGTCAGCATAATATATGCACTAATTACCTTTCTCAGATATGCATAACTTCCTAAAAATTCTTATACTGGAATTTGAATTACTGGAAACAACTTTACTGGATAAACTTGCTTGGAAATGAAAACTGAAAGAAAAAACTATTCTGTATCTAGTGGCTGCAGGAATAGTTGACAACTCTGTGTTTCTGCCAGTTGCAGGAACAGTTACATTAACCTCTATGAAAGGAAGTGCAACTATTCTAACTTGCAGAATGAAAATATGTACAGCTCCCTAAGTGGGCCCCCTTAGGTAGTGCCAAAGGTAAACAATAGATTAGTGTGTAAACTTCATAAACACTTTATTGATTCAAGATAGACAAGTACATATCTCACAATTTTCAACTGTATTTCTAAAAACTGAAATGTATTACAACATTAATCTTCTAGCCCTTTCTCTAAAGGAGAATGGGCTATTTATTGAAAACTGAATCTAATGACTAACCAAACCTTCCCTCATAAAATGGGAAGTCTTTATTACATCATAACTAACTAAGTGAAGAGGTGGATGAAAAAGGAAGAACTAAGTCAAATCAGTTTTGAAGTTTTAAAGTGCCACCATCCTAGATTCATGCGCCATCAAGACACCTGGGCTAGATTTTTGGAACACTCTCCCTGCATGGCAAATGACTTGAAGTTGCCTCCCTATTCTTTGCTGCTGAACCAATCTTCATTGAATTAGTCTTTAGCCTTTAAGTGGAAACTGAATTTCTTCCTCAAACATGGTACGTACAAAATATCTTAACAACTATTCCTATGGAAGAAAGTTAGCTCAACACATTCAACCTTTAAGATGACCCATCACTTCATTTATACATTCATTAAGAATTAATCTAAGGCAAACATTATTTTAGACATGGCTGCAGGAAGTTCAACAATAGAGGTTGCAAGAAGGGTTTTTCATTACACAAAGTCATAAGGCATTCATCAAACTAATAAAAAATTTCAAAGTAATAATCATGAAAAGACTTATCATAATATACTTATTATATTAAGCATAAAATGTCTATGTCTTGCCCCATAATTAGCGCTAAATGTTTGTCTTAGCATAATGAAAAGTAGAAAAGTGTTTGTAAAAGCATGATCTAAATGTGCCAAAAACTTGGCTCATCATTCCCCTCAACCAACTACTTGTTGGGCCCTTCAGCAAGTCTAGCATTCCTTCTTCGAGCAAACTCTCTCAGATCAACATTCTATTGCTGTCCACATTCTCCATGTTGGAAACTCTAGTTTTGAGCTTGCATTGCCTCTAGCCTTTGCCATCTGCTATCCTCGGAGCTCTTGTTATAAGTGTTGTTGTCCCCCTGCATGACCAGTAATGGCCATAGGAGAATAGGTGGTTGCATGACTAAGGGCAACCAATTCTCCCTTTTTGTCCTGGCATTCATCATGTATCTTTTTTCCCTCCTGGTGGCTGCATACAGGGTGTTGGGAGTGTGCGGTTCTGCCTTTTTTAACTGAAATGGCAGATGTTCCCATCTTGTTTGAATATGTTGGGCTGTAGCATTAAGATCATTTATAATTTGGGATAATTGAGAAAATACCTCCTATCTCAAAGGCTCAATTAGTGGCCTGACTCTTTCATCTCTCCATAGCTTCTTCCAATCAAAGTAAATACATGTCCCATTCTTAGATTCATTCCTTACAGACAATGGCATATTGAACTCATCATTCTTGTGGCTATCAAATTACTCCCCCCTACCTATCTCATTTATGATCCAGGAGATTAGAGCACCAATGTGAATATCACCAAAATAGCATAGGGGGTTCCATTTCTTATCCTGGGGTACATCCAAATTGTGCAAATAAAATTCATAGAGGAGGTTCCTAATGTGCTGAGGTGAATCTTTATATGCATCATAAAATTATTCTGGGGTATCTAAGGAAGGGTTTTTACCTTTCTAGATTCTGATCAATTGGCAGTTCAGATACAACTCCTTGAGGTACATTGCATAGACAGGTGAGGGTGCTCGACATTGCATTAGTTGTGGAAAAAGCTCGACTACTTGGTTGAGAGTGTCGATTGAATTGGCAATTTCTAGATTCTTGTTCTGGATTATCCTCTGTAATCTCTCAATTTCAAGCTTAGAAGTAGTCCGTTGATGCTGGAGTTCTACAAAACATACCATTCCTGTAGAAAAAATTGTGACATGGAGTGAAGGCCTATGGTTATAATTCGTTGTAGGTGACTTTTGGATTTCTTCAGGTACACCCACGGTTTCCTGTTCCACTTCTTCAATTATCTCTGTATCATTTGACTGTCCAAAGTTTTCTTTTTCTAAATTATCATTTTGTTTCCAGTCTTCCTATTCTTCCTGAACAATAGGAATTTCATTAGTCATAGCAATGCTTTCACCTTCTTCGTCTGATGGAATTACAATTGTTACTTTCTTCATCTCAACACATCCCACTTCTTCCTATAGCTGTTCTGCCATCCCTTCTTGTATCTATTCCACAATGGTTGCTAGTTTATCTAGGCCAACTCCTTCTAGAGTACTCTCAGTTTCCTCAACAACAAGCTCTTCTTCCTCGAGTACAAGACTAGAAGGGTCTGAGGTTGGCGGTGTGGCTAGAGAAGCATTGAGTGGTTGGCAAGTTGCCTGATTCTAGAGTTTAGAGATTCTTCTCAAGGGAGTGGAAATTTTTTTATGCTTCTTTGAGGGTTTGGCTATAGGAACAGTGGATTCTCTTGTTTACTTCCTTTTGATAGATTTAGGAGTTTCCACCATGGGTGACTTCCCTTTGTTATCTTTGGAGGAAGGCTCAGGGTCATTGACAAGGGTTTGTGTTGGTTGTTTGAAAAATTTCATAGAAAGAGGAACTTCATCCTATGAATCAGATGATTTCCGAATAGGAGACGCAATGGTAGAGGACTGACTTATGGACTGGGAGACATATTTTTTGAAGGTGAGTGGCTGCCCTCTAGGTCCAATATTTTGAATCCTAGGGTTAAAATTGACAACAAATTCTTCCCAGGTCATTCTTGACACATCTTTAACAAATTTTTCAAAAAGCAACTTAATAAGGCAATGGTGGGAAATAGAGTTAACTCTACCCTTTTTGAACTCAACGACACTCTTAGATAGCAAATTATATAGGAAATTAGGAATATTCATTAACAGGCCATGGTGTAAATGAGATACGAGTTTAAAATGATGGGAATGCAAGACTGAAAACTAACCTTCACATGTTATATATTTGATTATATAACCTACTCGTGATACCCAGTCCTGTAGCAAACTCATCCTTTGTTTTCCTTGCTTATCTACTTGTAAAGGAGGATCATTTTGCCAAGTAAACTTTGCCCTAGCACTTCGTGCAGCCCTTTCTTTAGGAAATAGCTCACCGGCTTGAGGCAACCCTGTTCTTTCTGCAATTCTGTCTATTGGTGCATTTATTTCTATTCCCCTTACTTTCTCTTTTCCTTCATGAAATGTCCTCGTGAACTCTTATGTAATGCTCACATCAATTTTTTTGAGCTTCAAGAAATAATTTAGCCACCTGTATTGTCTAAACGATAGCATATAGTGTACATCCTATAACATGACAAGTGGGTGAGGTGGCAGAAAGAGAATGAGTATAGATGGTGGATGGAATGATTGAATGGAGTGGGGGTCTTTGTGGATAACCCCTTTATTATGATATTTTTATGCACTTTCATGCATGGCCTAGGAAATTGAGCTGAGACTCAATTCCTTTGGTTGGAGGATCAATGGTTTCCTGCTCAAAGTTGAACTGTTTCAGAAATTCTTCCTTGTCAATGGGCTTGAAGTAGAGCTTTAGGCGATGCCCATTGACTAATAACTTAAACCTGACCTCATCAATGGTCCTCAATTGTACACCACCATTGTTGAATACCTCTTATATTTCATATGGACCTAACCATCTGGTTTGCAATTTCCCTTATCTGTCCTTATACCTTGAGTCATAAATCAAAGCCCAATCTCCTGCTGTGAATTTCTTCTCCTTGATATATTTATGATGCCACCTTATTTTCTGGTTCTGTATCATCTCAGTATGCTGCAGGGCATTCTTTCTAAGCTCATGCAAGGCATTGAGCTGCATGACTCTTTCCTTTTATGCAATTGTTAAGTCCATGTCTATTTCACATGTTGTTCTGAGAGTCTTATGTTCAAACTCTATTGGCATCATATTTGTTTTACCATACACCATTTCAAAAGGTGTATATCCTGTAGTAGTCTTCTATGTAGTTCGGTAGGCCCATAGAGCCTCTAGTAACCTTGCAGCCCAGTCCTTTCTATGTAAATCTACTATTTTTGTCAAAATTGCCTCTATGTCCCTATTGGTGATCTCTACTTGGCCATTAGCCTGTGGATGATAAGGACTTGATTTTATGTGCCTTATATTATATTCATTGACTAGGGCTATAATTAGAGTAGAGGTAAACTATGCTCCCTAATCTGTCACTATTTCCCTAGGAACACCAAATCTAGTGAAGATTTCCTCATAGAGGAACTCTGCAACCTTATTATCCCTAACATGCTTCATAGGTCTAGCTTCTACCCATTTTGTTACATAATTTGTACATACAAGGATGTAAGACTTACCATTTGAAGGTAGATCAATTGGTCCTACAAAGTCCAGTCCCCATTTGTCAAAGGGTGTAACAATAATTTGTGGAAATAGAGGCATTTCATCTGATCTAGTCGGCCTTCCCATCTTTTGGAATCTGTCGCATCTCCTAGTATATTTGGCTATATCCCTATGTAATGTTGGCCAATAATAGCTAGTATTTAAGATTTTCATTGCTATCCTCTTAGCAGAAAAATTTCCTCTGCAAGGCTCATCATGGCTTGCACGCAGTATGTCATGAGTGTCCTCCTCTCTTACACATCTCCTCATTACTTGATCTGGCCCTGTATAAAACATGCAATCTGCAATCCAAGAGAAGTTAAAAATTTTCTCTACCAACAATCTATTTTCCTTAGGGGAGAATTGAGGAGGAGTTCTTCCTGCAGCCAGATAATTTTCTATATTTGCATACCATGGGTGAATGAATTTGATTTCAAACAAATGCTCATCAGGAAAGGAATCCTCAATAAGTGCAGAGTCATCTTGCCTTTCAATTCTAGACAAGAAATTAGCAACCACATTGGCTTGTCCACAATTATAATATCAAATTCCTGCATCAGTAACAACCACCTTGCTAGTCTCCCTGTAATTGAGCTCTTGTTCATGAGATACCTGATTGTTGCATGATCAGTATGGACAAATATATGATAGACTATAACATAATGCCTGAACTTGTTGAGGGCATAGATGATTGCTAGCATTTATTTTTTTGTAACAGTGTAGTTGAGTTCGGCTCCTTGCAAGTTTTTGTTGATATAGTAAAGGGCATGCTCAGGTGAGCCACCTTTTTGTCCTAGGACAACACCAATAGCATAATATGATGCATCTGTATGAATATGGAATGAGAGTGACCAATCAGGTCCCTTCAAAATAGGTGCTTGGGTAAGGGCAATTTTTAGATTAAGGAATACTTTTTCATATTTTGTTGCCGAGGCAAACTCTGCATCTTTCTTTAATAAGTTGTATAGTGGCCATGTTGTCTGACTGAAATCCTTAATGAATCTTTGGTAATATCTAGCATATCCCAGAAATCTTCTTAGTTCCTTTTGCTTGGTAGGAAAAGGTAGATTAGAGATGACTTCAATCTTAGAAGGATCAACCTATATTCCTGTAGCAGAAATATAGTGACCAAGCACTACTCCCTCTTGCATAATCATGAAGCACTTCTGACTATTTAGTGATAGGTTATGATCTTCACATCTCAGTAATACCTTTTTCAAGTTGTCCTGAGCTTCCTCAAATTTTTCACCATACATAGTAAAGTCATCCATGTATATTTCCATACAGTCATAAGAGATATATGAGAAAATACTAATAACAACTCTTTGGAAGGTTGCAAGTGCATTACAAAGACCGAAAGGCAAGATTGAGTAGGAAAACATTCCCCAGGGGCATGTAAAAGTAGTCTTTTCTTGGTCCTCTGGAGCAATATTGATTTGATTGTATCCACTGAAACTATCTAAGAATGAGAAGTACTTTTTCCCAGATAAATTATCCAGAACTTGATCAATGAAGGGAAGAGGAAAGTAATCTTTCTTTGTGGCCGAGTTGAGCTCTCTATAATCCACACACACTCTCCATTTTCCTCCTTTCTTAGGAACTATAACCAGTGGGGAGACCCATTGGCTATCCAAGATTGGGTAGATAAAGCCAACATTCAACATCTTCTGCAACTCTTCCTTAACAATTTCTCTCAAGGTTGGATTGATTCTTCTTTGGGGCTGTTTGACAGGTCTAAACTCACTGTTGATGAATATGCAGTGTGTACATAGTTTTGGGTTTAAACCCTTCATATCACCATATTCCCAAGAAAAAGCTAACTTATGACTAGTAAGAATTTTGACAATAGATTATTGTTGCTCACTGGTAAGGTTATTATTGATATTCAATGTTTTTCCTGCAACTACCTCCACCTGTGAGGTTAATTCAACCATAGACACTTCAGGTAGGAAAGAAATTTCTACCTTGTGGGGCAATAAAGTGTGCAAGAAGTTAGTTGCTATAGGATAATGAGCTGAGGTGGGCGGAGGAAGAATGGTTTGCAAGGAGCATGGATTTTTTTCACAAAGAGGGTATTCAATACCATAATTATTCAATAGGACATTAGACAATATCTCTTCCTCTACTTGTTGTGCAATGAAAGGCTCTATTGTAATAATCATTAAATTGGCCACAGAGTTCACTTCGTCATCTTCTCCCAAATCTAGCCAAACAACCTGTCCAGACTCTAGTTGAGGCTGGGCTGGAGAATAAAGGGTAAGCTTCTTTTTGTTATACCCATAGAAAATTGTTATGTTACACGGCCTACATCCAATGTAGGCATTAGCAGTGGCCAACCAAGGCCTTCCTAGTATAACAGGATATCCTCTTAATGATGCTTTTGGAGACAAAATCATAAAGTCATCAAGATACTCCCAATAATCCAAGGTGACTACCAGGTCTTCTACTACCCCATCAGGTTTGACAATTGAGCTATTAGCGAGCTGTAATATTGTAGGTGTAGCCCTTAGGTATGAAATTCTAAGTCTTACCACAAGGTCCTTGGTCATGACATTGATAGCTACACCCAGATCTACTAAAAAATTCTTAATTTGCACCCCATTAATATTGATCTCCACAATAGGACTGCCAGGGTTTGAATATTTTGGGATGGTAGGTTTCCCTAGCATTAAGTCAGAGAGTTGACCTAAAACATGGACAGTTTGAGGGTCTTTCTTTTTCCTCCCTAGTTTCTTCAAACATATCTCCTTGATAGCTTTTCTATAGATAGGTACTTCTTTGATTGCTTGGAACAAGGGAATTTTCACACATATGTGCTTTAGTTGATCAAGGATGTCAAAGGTAGGCTCTTCTTTATTTTTTATAACTTCACCTTCCAACCTTTGTGGGAAAGGAGGTGAGGGTTTATTGGATACCTTAGGCAATGATGGATTCTGCATTGGCTCAGTGGGTTGAGCTAGGTCATTGGTATCTTCTTTCTCATTCTCCTCATATGGAAATTCTGAGATTATGGGAGGAGATGGTGTGGGTAACACTATTCTTGAACGTAAGTTGACATTATTCAAGTTAAGAGCATAGGTAGGCTGATGTTAGGATCAGTAAAATAAAATTGTTGTTGTTGCTGTTGAGGCTGATTATTTGGATTAGGTGTTGCTTGAGCAGGCAGTTGGGTTGGCTTAGGATTTTGGCTTTGATTAGCTACAGGAGGTGGCATAATTGACTACTACTGGGATTGCTACAAGAAACCAATGGGTGGATTTGACCATTGATAGCCTCCCCTCCATTGGTTAAACTGCTACCAATTCCCTTGTGGAGGCTACCACTAATTTGGCTGTGGTGACTGCCAATTCCCTTGAGGAGGTTGCCACCAATTTTGTTGAGCATTTGGCCAAGGATTATTCCATTGAGGCTGGGAGTATGACCCATAGTTTGGAGGGTACTGGTTTTTCCACTGACTACTATATGAACCAAAATTTTGCAAAGGGTCTTGAGGCATACCTTGTCTTGGGGCCCATGGCCTGCATTGAGCAACAAAGAACACTTCTTCCTCTCCTTCTATGGTTTTGAACTTAGTGGGAAGATGTTGCACCTCTAGATTGGCCACTGCTTTGCATCTATAATCCTTCTTTCTTTGTCTGCAGTGAGGGAAGTATTCGGCTAGCATTGCCTCAACTTCCTCTTTCTTCCTTTGAGTTTGCATAGTGTCCAGTTGAGTAGCTACATCATTGATGATATCTTGCTTGAAGTCGGACAAGAGATTATGAATCTCTCCCTTGGACACTCTAGAGCCATTTCCTTTTGCAATAGAGGGTCTAAACCCTTTTCCTTTCTTCATAGCTGCTCTGGAGTAGTTGAGACAAATTTTCTTGATATCATCCCAATCACTTTGGGTGACATCTCCTCCTACCATGAGGTCAAGGGCCTCCATGAAAGTATCATTAACTCCTCTTAGGAAGATAATTTTTTGAGATTCCTCATTCACCTCGTGCTAAGTATTCTTTTGCACACTAAACAAAAACCTTGACACATAATCCTCCAAAGTTTCATCCTCCTTTTGTGACATCTTGAAGATGTCATCTCCTCTCATATCATTCCCTCTACAATATTCTTTATAGTTGCTCAAGAATACATCCTTCATTACATCCCAAGTGGTTGCTACATTGCTCCCTAATCCCATGAACCATCTCAAGGCTGACTCTATTAGAGTGGAGGGAAACAACTTCAGCGTGTGTGCTGAGGTTGTGTAGTCACAGCTCCTACAAAGGATGTCAAATTAAAACAAGAAGGTATGAGGATCTTCAGTAATAAGTCCATAAAACTTTGGAAGTAATGAGGTAGGGATGTTCTTGAGGTTATTATTGTCATGCAGGTCAGGAATTGGAAATGGAAAAGTAGGAGTTGCCATCCTTGGTTGTATCCTTGGATTAGCTCCTAGTTGATGAAATATAAGAGCAAGCGGATCATTTGATGGGTCCTGGTTATTAGAGGTTTGCAGATTATTCAGATGCCGAACAAGTGGGTTAAGGTAATCTGGCTCATCAAACAAGTTTAAGCTTAGCTCTGAGGAAGAAGATGAGGTAACTAAGTCTTGGCCAACATCCAGATATGGGTCTTCTTGGAAAAGGTCTGGTTCAATCTCTTCAATATCTATTCTTCGAGGAAGGAATCATCCAAATTGGTCTCTTCTTCTACGCATACAACAAAAAGTAAACTAGCTATGAAAATGTTGGAATGCAGAATTCTAAACTAAATACTGGGAATGAAATTTAACTCTCAATTAGCATGCATGCAATAGGTCTTTAGTTTAACACCATCCCCAATAACAGTGCCAAAAATGTAGTGTCCTTTAATCAGTTTAATAACTAGGAACATGAATTCCTTTACCTAGGGATTAAATATCACAACTGACAGTCATAACTTGCTAAAGAACCTCATTTAATCATCAATCCAGGGACGTAAACTTGAAATGGGTCAGCACAATATATGCACTAATTACCTTTCTCAGACATGCATAACTTCCTATAAATGCTTATACTAGAATTTGAATTACTGGAAACAACTTTACTGGATAAACTTGCTTGGAAATGAAAATTGAAAGACAAAACTATTATGCATCTAGTGGTTGCAGGAACAGTTGACATCTCTGTGTTTCTTCTTGCTGCAAGAACAGTCACATTAACCTCTATGAAAGGAAGTGCAACTATTCTAACTTGCAGAATGAAAAGATGGATAGCTCCCTAAGTGGGCCCCCTTAGGTAGTGCCAAAGGTAAACAACAAATTAGACTATAAACTTCATAAACACTTTATTGATTCAAGATAGACAAGTACATATCTCATCATTTGAAATGTATTACAACAACAATCTTCTAGCCCTTTCTCTAAAGGAGAATGGGCTATTTATTGAAAACTGAATCTAATGACTAACCAACCCTTCCCTCATAAAATTGGAAGTCTTTATTACATCATAACTAACTAAGTGAAGAGGTGGATGAAAAAGGAAGAACTGAGTCAAATCAGTTTTGAAGTTTTAAAGTGCCACCATCCTAGATTCATGCACCATCAAGACACCTGGGCTAGATTTCTGGAACAATCTCTCTGCATGGTTGATAACTTGAAGTTTCCTCCCTATTCTTTTCTGTTGAACCAGTCTTCATTGAATTAGTCTTCAACCTTTAAGTGGAAACTGAATTTATTCCTCAAACATGGTACCTGCAAAATATCTTAACAACTATTCATGTGGAATAAAGTTAGCTCAACACATTCAACCTTTAAGATGACCCATCACTTCATTTATACATTCATTAAGCATTAATCTAAGGAAAACATTATTTGAGACATGGCTGCATGAAGTTCAATAGTAGATGCTATAGGAAGGGTTTGCCATCACACAAAGTCAAAAGGCATTCATCAAACAAATAAAAAATTTCAAGGTAATAATCATGGAAAGACTTATCATAATATACTTATTATATTAAGCATAAAAATTCTATGTCTTGCCCCATAATGAGCACTAAATGTTTGTCTTGGCATAATGAAAAAAAAAAAGTGTTTGTAAAATCATGATCTAAATGTTCCAAAAACTTGGCTCATTAGTAAGCAAACATAATAAGGATTGACACACTCAACTACCTTATGCATTGTGGGTCTATCACACAAGTATTCAAATATCCATAGGCAATACACCTTATAACCTTGTTTATAGTTTTGACACAATAATTCCTTTAGAGTTAGAGATTCCTTCATTGTGAATTATTCTTAGAGGGCTTATTTTCGACACCAATTATAAATAAAAATGATTACAACAACTTGAAATTCTTTATGAATAATGGATAAATTCTCTTGAGCATACTCAAGCCTATTATAAAAGAATACAATGAAGTTAGAATGCTAATATGATTCCCAGTTGGGAACCGAGCTGGGAATTTGAGTTGTGAACCTAAGCTGGGAACTCGAGTTGTGAATCTGAGTTGGGAATCTGACTTAGGAACTCGAGCTGGGAATCGAGCTAGGATTCATTTAACAAAGGTGAGTTAGTGTTATATGAAAATCAATGTAATTTTAATGCCACCCTAGGTGAAAAAGGAAGTTTAGTTTAAATTGGTTAGGAACCTATATCATTAATGAAATATATGGGTCTAGAGCATATAAATTAACAAAAATAGATGGTACACCTCTCAAAGAGATTATCAACATTGCACATTTGCATAGATATTACACTTAAGCATCTCTTTTGAATAGTATGTATTTTTAAAGCATGATTTTTTAGATTAGTAGATAATTATCTATTTTATCTCGCTTTGCTTCATTCTTAACAAAAATTCTTGGTGTGTCTTGAATTATGTAGAGTAATTGTTCATTATGTTAAATTTTTAATTTCCTCTACATGCTATTCAAACTCATGTGTGTTGTGTAAAATTATATCATTACATACAATTAATTTTACAATTAGACCATGAGTGCATATAGTTTAACACAAAAAACTCAATCAGAATGCAGTATCTAATGTAAAAATAGGTGTTTAGGCTAGATCACATAAATTAGATCATGGAAACATTTAGTAAATAATTTTACTAAGATTATTTCATAGATCAAATTAAAATATAATTAAAATAAGAACTCATGTAAGAACTCATATTCTCTTATATATAGATATATCGATCATGAGAATTTATGTACATAGTCACCACAATAAAACAAATGTGGCATAATACAACATAGTACAATTTATTGTGGCCTATGACTATAAAAATCGTCAGGACTTGGTGGTGGTGCTCATTGAGATATGATAGGTCATGAATGGCTCATGGATCTCATCTGATCCCATAGGTCCCATACCTCACCTAAAGGAATCCCCTCATGTATGAGATTCATGGCGTGCTCTTGATCTATCTAGTCCCTACCATCCTATACTCTAGTAATGTCTCCCTGCAACCTTTTGAGTTTTGGCTGCATGAAAGCCTATGACTTTCTCTCAGCTAGAACTTGGATAGCTTGAAGCTCCTCATAGATATATCACATGCAAGATAAGGAAAAATTTCATCATTTATAAGGCATATAAGGAGCAATCAATGGAGCACACATAAAATCATACTAAAAACATACATGAGGAAAATATGATAAATATAAGGGATACATGAAGCATACAAGTAATACACATGACAAATAAGGAATACATATAGAAAAGACACATAATACACAAGCAAAATATGTAGAATACATGCGACAAACATATAAAATACACAAAAAAAAATGCGATACACACATGAAGCAAGCATAATAGGAACATGGAACATATAACATTAAATATTAGTACATAGCAATATTTGAGTTAACAACATAAGACCTCATTGTGTAAGGTTGTCTGAATTACCAAGAATCATGCATCAAATGCACAACATATATATCTAAAATGATAAAATGGTAAATAAAAGTTTTTGCATAGATCTACTAGCTACCAAGTTGTGTTAATGCTAGATGTCCATGTAAAATTGATAAATGATAGGTCCCATAAGGAAAAAAAAATTATATTATGCTATGATAGGTGTCCATGTAAAATGGTCAAAATCATAGGCTAGTGTGTCACAAAAACGTGTAGCCTTGACACTTTTCACTCATTTGGGCCTTTCTTGTGGTTTTTGGCCTAGTTTTTCATAGATTTAATGTTGTAATATGGCCAACACATTCACATTAGGTCTTGAACCCTTGTAAATCAATAATAATTCTAAGGTGTTGTAACCCACTTTCACACTTTTCTAGGACCCTTTCATCATATTTCAACTAAATAACCCCTTTCTAAGCCTTATTTCAAAGTGTTGTAAAGAGTTGTAACAAACTCTCACTTTCCTAGGCTTGTCATCAATAAATTAACCCTTTATTATGTTAAAATGACCCCTTAATGCACTTATAGGCCCTACTTAAGTGTTTTTCAAAAGACAACCCCATCAAACAACAATAATCACACTTTGATTCCTAACATCCATTTGAAATTTTCCAAGTGGACTAAGTCACCACCTTGGGCTACTTAGTCCCATGTGGCATAAAAATCAAAATTAATTCAAAATTTTGGTAGGATATTGTCTTCTAAACCCTAAGGTCGGCCTATGATGTGTTATTTTTGAGAAATTAGGGCATAAAATGTATAATAAAGGGTTTTCTCCTCATTTATCAAGCCCCTAAGTCTCATTTTCTCCTATCTCCTTCTATTCATCATTATTCTCATGCAAGCTAGGGTTTGAGCATTCTAAGTCATCAAGGTATCTCTCCAAAGCATTCAAGGGCTAAATCTTCCTTCATTGTTGCAACAACTCAAGATCAATCATCATGGCAAGGCACTAATTCCATTACTTCATATTTCATGCTTCATTATATTGTTTCATCACTTGATTTAATTATCTAAAAGGGGTTTGACCAAGGCAAACACCCATGCCCTAACATTCAAAAAGTTTTCCCTCTTAGGGTGATTTGCAAGTCTTATGTGTATATTTGGCAGAGAAAAAAGGTGGAAAAGTCTTCAACAATCTGTCAAAGCCCTTCTAGATGGTCAAAACCCTAAAAGAGATTTTGAGAATACTTGTAGATCAGATTCTTCAATTTCGGATCCAGAAACTTGCTAGAAGTAGAAAAGGAGACTTGGAGCTACAAAGTGCATCTTCAGATTTACCGAAACCTAAAAGTTGACTAAGTCACCAATAGTTGCAACTTAGTCCCACTGTCATACCTGAAAATGGTTTTTTGTAGATTTGAGTACCCTTTTGTCAAAAACCTGTTCTGGTAGATTTTCTCAAAAACTAGACTAAGTCGCTCGATTGGCACAAGTGTCCCAGTCGGCCTTTGCATCAATTTTTTCAAGATTCTAGACCTTCATCTCATCCCTCTTCATATTCTAGGTGCACACCATTCTCCTCTTTCATTTATATCATAGTCTACTTGCATTCCATAGTTCATTTCTAGGTCTTTTGCATACAAAATTGTGTTTTCAAATACTTTACATTTCTCTAGTATTAGCGTCAATAAATAGTTTATTTTTCAATTTGTTGCATTTAGACATCATAATCACACACACTTAACACATCAATCTTTGAATGTGAAAATTTTATTTTGGCATCCCTCTCTCCTTCTAGGTGAAAACCCCTAGAAGTGTTAGAGACCCTAGGTGGTACCAAAATCTATGAAACAACTAGAAAAAAAAATTATGCTAGAATTCTATGGATTATTTGGAGATCACACCTTAGGTAGCACATAAATGGTTAACATCATGGAGGAATTTTAATGTCTTCGGGGATGAATTTGGTAACCACGCCTTAGGGGGTGCATAAATTTTTAATGTTATAGGGGAAAAATTGATAACCATGCCTTAGGGGCCATTATAAAGACCACCACCACCAAAGGGGTATGTTAGTAATTCAAAGATCACAATATTCTAATGTGTAGATGAGGGTGATATACCCTCATTTAAAATGCTATCATACTTACTATATTGATAATTTAATGAAAAGAATGGGAATAAGGTATCATCGGAAAGAATGCACACCTCCAAAATTAGTTATCCTTGCCCCCAAGTGTCTAGGAAAGAACCAAAATGCTAGAGACTATCATGTTGTTATCATTGATGAAAAATGGTTGCACATAAGATTATATGACCATGAATGGTAATAAACAAAAAAATAGAGCTACAAATTCCATATAGTGGGGAGCAACATAATAGGGAATATCTTATCATTTATAATGAATAGCTGCATCGAAATATGAAAGATTAATAGAACCATAATCAATAAGTTTTATTTTATTTTTCAAGGCCTAATATTTTGTACCAATTCTAGGAGGATAGGATGACCATGATTGAGATGGATGATCAAGACCCCAAGATCAAGATCCTATGGAAAAATAGCATAGGTACAAAGGGACACACATGGAAATGATATAAGGAGCAACATCAAGGCACAAGAATACACTACCAAAGAAAAAGAGAAATAAAAATAAAAACAAGAAGAAAAAGCATGATGGATTAGACTTCAACCGTTTGTCTTGCACACTATGGATCAAATCTAAGCTATTTGTCCAAGAAATTTTACAAGTGGAGCACGATGTACACTATGCAAACCAAACACACACTCATAAGGGCTACTGGAACCTCAGGTCATCCACTAGGTGAGCCCCCTATGAGACATATAATCACGGTCCAATATGTGGTCACACAAAAAAGCCAGTGGCTATGGGAAAGTCACACCTAATTTTGGATCCCATATGTACAAGCATACCAAATATATACATCTTGATAACTTTGGTAAGGTTCCACACAACAATGAACTTCAAGTTCCATGAGGCAAGAAAAGCTTCATATGCTTGAAACTAATGAACAAACAAGATAGCTCAATAGGTAAGAAAAAATTATTATGGAAGGTGGCCATATAATAGCTATGGTAAATGCAAAAGTAGTGTAAGGTACATTCCAAGGAGTTTTTATTAATTCATGTAAGATCTTAAGTTAGGGAAAATTGTGCCTAATGTCTCCAAGAGAGGAACAATTGAAGAATAGAAGATTCATAACTTAGGGGATGCAATGTGTTGCATCAAGCCACTAAGAGGAACATAATATGCTAAGAGAGATCACACTCATGAGGGAAATCACACCAATGTCACCATAGAGAGAAAGATGTATCACATGAAGTAAGAAGAATACATAATGAAAAATGCATTGAAATACAAAATAATACCAATGTATACCCCCACTTTAAAGAAATTTCTAAACACCATGCTATGAGAAATTACTTTAAAGTAGAAAATGATAAATTATGCTAACAATAAAGAGGACATGAGAGCTTATTTGAAAATCCATATACCAAGTCATATGATTCCAAATAAAGATACATCATGAAAAGGGGAGGGGTTTCCCCCAAAATGAAGCTCCAAACACATGAGGGGTCCATGGATTCAAGGTCAATATGTATTTTCTACAGTGTTTTTAGAGAGCTCAAAACCACCATCATTCCCCAAATACTCATGGAACAAGAAGCATGACACAAAGAGAGTGAAAATAAAGAAAAACCTTTCAGGTCAACATGGAAGATATCTAAATGTCTCGGTGCCTTGCATCATCCCCAAAAGGAAAACACAAGACAAAGAAAAGGAAAAGGAAATTTTTTTGGGGTCAACATGGAATAGACCTAAATATCTTGATGCCTTGCACCATCACCAAAAGAAAAACACAAGACAAAGAAAAGAAAGGTTTGCATCATAGAGAAGAATGTAGATACAAATAGAGGAATATCAAAAGAGAGAGATACATCAAACAAAATAGTACAAGGGATCACATTATGCACATGCAATGAAAAAGAAAATAAAGACAAGACTAGTAAGGCACATACAAGTCAACCTCTTAGTAGGTTGTCTAAATCCCAATCTTGTTCATCATATATAGAAGGTAGAAAAATATCCAAAGGGACAATAGCAAGTGTCAAACTCGGGATTTGACCAAGTTCAACAATCTTCCTAGGAGAATTATCATTTAAGCCCATAGAAGAGGAAATTAATGTATTCAATTCATTATGTACTTCTTCATCAATTTTAGCAACCTCATCATCATCATCCAAATTAATCACAATGGGAGGTTGAATGATAATGTCCAAAGAAGGATTTGGCTCTTGCTGCAATATAGGATCTTTTTGTTGTGGCAAAGAGGGAGACTCATTGTGTGTTGCCTTAGTCAAGTTTGGATTTTGATATTTTTTTTATTTTCTTTGATTAACCTTTGAGCAAGAGCATAACATCTACACCTATTCTTTCTAGCATTTCTATTTCTTTTAGTATGATTATCAAGTTGCATATGTGTAGGAACGGGTTTATCAACCATAGTTTTCTTTTCTTCCCTAAGGGGAGGAACAAAAGGAACAATGGGAGGTTGTTCAACCACCTTACCTTTAGCTTTGTAAACTTTCTTTATCTTTGAAGGCATGATGGGATTTTTTTTGTTCTTTTGTAGGATATATGCAAAGGATTTGTCTTAGGTTGGTATTGGTTATGTGGAATGTCTTTAGGTTCAATCATGGTTTCATAAAGGATTGGAGGCCCAGTCATAGGTTGAGGCATGTTTTTAAGAGATAGTTTTTCTATACATTCCGCCTTAAAATTTTGATAAGATTTGAAAAAGAAGTCCTCACGAGGTTTAATAGGTTCCATAGACTCAGGAAAGAAAATAAAATTTGATCATAAAATCTTGCACCTCTTTGACAGTCTGATGGGAAATTCAGTGAGTGGGGGACAATATGTGCCTCACTGAACACCTTTGAGATTTTTATATAAATCTGACTCTTCTCTAACTTTGGGAAAAGGGAAAAAGAAATGCAAACAAAAGAACATGAAAAATGGTGATGTGCCAACACTTTTACAATATTTAAAAACCACAATCCTCCCTCTATGAGTGATATGAGAGACACATAACACCACTTCCATTCATTGTTGGGAGGAGAACAAACAATAGAGGCTCGATACAAGCACATATGGAGTCATTCAATTGACCTGTAGAGTGTGCATATTAAGATCTGAATCAAACATATAAGTTTAAGAATTAATAGAAAAAAATTCAAAAATAAATATAAACCATTCCTTCTAATATAGAATATCATGAAGAAACGATAGCCTTACAAAGAAAATGGAGAAGTCCAATGACATAGTCCAGTCTCTAAGATTATAATTTAGTCATATACACAAACAACATGGAAATCCAGTAACCAAAGTATTTAGATTAAGCAAGACATGGTGTTCTATTCTAGACGAAGATGTAAAGAGATAAATATTGAAGAAGACCATATCATGCACATTTTCAAGTGCTTATTTATAATAACTCATATTTCAAATTCAAGTGAACTTTAAAGCAAAGATCGGATTCCAATCCGATAATAGTTTGATCATAAAATGGACATAACATGCCAGAGTGAAGTAGTGTTCTATGAAATTTTTAAAGAATTTTTTTCTACTAACTAAGAATGCTAAGGAAAAATTTTCCGATAGGAAAAATTCAGGAACCCTTTCATTATGCTGTTGTTCTTCCATAAATAGCCACCTAAAAGAGAAGAATTTTGACCTCATCTAGAATTAATGACTGCCAAACGTCCACACCTAATAGGTTGGAAATCCAATTCTTGATCTTTATTAGGTCACTGGAATCCTACTCATCAACTTTCAACTATAAAATTTATATCATTTAGATATTTCAACAGGATTATCCCTTGTAATCACTCTAATCCTAGAAAGATAGTCTATAAAAGGTCTTGTTGATCACCCAAGTGGCTTTGGCAGCACCAAATCATGTCCCTTTATTGGAAAAGGAAAAACACATTCCGAAAAAATCTGAGTGAACATTCCAAAGATACAACTTCATAACACGAAGGGATGACATGTCAGAAGGGCGAATAATCTCAAATTTGCAAAAAGTGGATGCTAGAAAATGTTCGATAGGTTGACATGTGGTACAACTTCCAACTGAGGAGAAAGTGATTATTAAAAAACACACAACCACCATGTGGTGCATTGTGCATCTATGAAAAATACAAACTCGTTGCACGTGGATCATCCTGAAGACAAAAATAAATCCAAAAAGAAAAAAAAGGATAAAGGAAAAAAATTTCTTCATAGTTCTGGCTACGCATAGGGGGGCTTCTCTTGTGAAGGCATGAACCTAGACTTCGGGTTATTCTTGGAGTTTAAGAAAGGAATAATTTAAACTCTCCCAGTCTCCGTCAATTGGTCAGGCAAGGCTACAAAAGGATTTATATGCCTGATCTCTCTCGAAGACTTCTTTGAAAGAAACAAATCCCCATCTCACTGAAATGACTCCTAGTTGATAGTAAAGATGAGAAAGCTAAAGAACTTCATTCTCGATGTTATCCATTACTGGTGTTAAACTAGGCCCTGGAAGGTCTGCAGAAGTATGAAACTTATTTCTGGCCTCTTCTATAATCTACTGGACTGAAAATACATCTCAATTTGCTAAAAGGAAGGGAGGCAACCTGTAATTGTACAAAATCTTGAAATCTTTCTTGATCTCATCGACCCTCTTATTTAAAATCACCTGGTTATTCTTGGTTCTGGATGCCACCTTATGGCAGTAATCGAATTTGCTTGCTTTACTAGAGGTATCCTTTTGATCTATTATACTTGCACCTCTTAGGGCCTCATCTGTTGCCACATAGAGCTTAGAGATCAAATTATGTGATTCAGCTAATCAGGGAGAGTATTCCTGAAGATTTTGGTCAGCCAATGGGCCAAACTTTTCATTTATTTCTTAGGCATCCCTTATGAATTGTGAGGCTGGTTTTAGAACGTGGCAAGCGAGACAATTATTCACTACCAATAGGCAGATACCAAATTTATTTTTATGGGAAGGGTCACAAGCCTTTACGCAGTAGCTAACTCTTCTTGCGCTTGAGCCTCTTTTTCTTTTAATCTCTAATCTAGTTGATCTCTCTTCTCAAGGGATTCTCCTAGCTTTGAAACCAAATTTTTGGTCTCTTGATTCCGAGCATGCAAGGCAGCCTTGGCTTCTCGTTTATCATCCTTCAAATTTTCTATCTCCTATTAGGCCTTTTGTAGATCATCAGAAGCTTGAGTTCGGATGTTGTCTAGCTCCTTCTTTATATTTTCCCGAACACGTTGGTGCTTTGTGACAGATTAAAGCTTGATCTGCTCATCTTCGAGTGTTGCAAGAGTTTCTATTACTTCATTTTTCTTGTCTTACACTTGCAATATGTGGGTCATTTCATCCTTTTAGGCCCTAGGTTCGGATTGTAGATGATTCACCATTTCCTTTACATTTTCCACCTCATTCTCAAATTTTGATCCAACCGTTAATAATATATGTATACCACCTGTTGGTTCTCAAAAATGCAGGTTTGAACCACGAGAGGTTGCCAAGATCTCACAATTCTTTTGGCCAACGTACAAGGCCAATCAATGCAATTGTACCTTCTGCTCTTCAGGCTCTACAAAACCTAGGCAGGTGTACCTATAAAAGTGATGAAGATTTTGAAATGTATCTCTTGCTTAAACAATCTATCCACAATGGCAAATGGAAGTGGATAGATAAAAACACTACACCTACTCCTACATAAAAGAAAGGATTTCAAAGTATTATTTCATATGATTTTTTTCTTTTGGTTGTGGCAGATCAGTGCCTTCTATCCACATGGGAAATGGAGTCAAAAATCAAAAACTGTATATGTTTCCCTCTTTGGCTTAACTCTAGTTGTTAGGCACTTTGAAAATTCTATCACTGGCATAAAACTTCACTAAATTTATGACTTGCATAAACTGTGCTGGAATGTTTCTTCACTTGGTTCTTCTTTAACTATCCGAAAGAAATCTTAAAACCATTGTGACTTAGTTAAAAGAATTTAATTTTGACTTGTAGACAACAATTAATTAAATCACACAAAATGGGAATACACTTTGATAAATTAGAAATATACTTGATATACTGATTTAAATGATTAAAAGACCTCAAGTTGGAGACAACCAAAATAAAGAATATGAATTAACATAACACAACAATCGAACAAGAAAATTAATTGCACTAGTTTAAAAATATCTTCTCCATTGATTCTGCTTCAAGAAAAGTCTGTCATTATTTCCATTCCTAGTCAGAAAAATCTAACTATTGCTCTCTCTCACCCCTTTTTTGCAACTGATTTTTCTAATTATTTATACATTACAATCCCAAGGGTCGTGACCCTTCACATGACTAGTAAAACTATTTACATATCCATTGACATAAATAAAATATTTGATTAAGTTGTCTTATTGGCAAATCAAATATTTTTTACATAGACGAGCTTTTATTTTCTCTTTATACCTTTCCCACCTTTTATTTTTCAGATCACATTTTACCTCTATTTTACTACCCTTTATATTTTACTTCCCATAGCCTTTCCCATTTTTACTGCCTCACCATGGTTCACCTTCCATCTCCCCATGGTACAACGCTGTTTGAATTTGACTGATCCCTTACCGCGGAACTACAGTCCCATTGTTTTTTTTCCATGGTATGGCAGTATTAGCATTTACTGTCATCTCTCACCATTACCCACGTTACTGTGGTTTTCTCGTTGCCTCCTCATGGTACCGTGGTATCGAATTGTCACTGCCTTCTCACCTTCTTACTGCTCTACCATGGTCTGTATTTTACCTGCTTATGGTATGGCGGTGACATAATCTGACTGCCACCCTCTGCTGCCTTAGTGCTCACCACGGTCTTTGTGATGCCCCCATGTGGTATAGTGGTAGCCATGTTGTCGCTTCACTCACGATCACCGCGCTACCGCGGTCTCTGCCTTACTCACCAACGGTATCGCGGTAACCAACATTGACCGCTACCCCATAGTCGCTGACCTTGTTCACCACACTACCGTGGCCACTGCCCTGACTGCCAACATCACCATGGTAGCCGCTCTGCAAACCGCCACTGCACTACTTGCCAACCTCCACTGACTGTCTACCACGGCATCACAATGTATGTGCTAACTGTGCATACTGTAGCGGTAACAATTATCATGACTATTCATAACTACCACCGCTATACCGCAAGCCATTTTGAAAAAGGTTGCGGTAAAGCGGTAAATGACATTGGCCATGAAAAGTGAGAAATGATTATAAGATATTTTAATTTTTGAAAGGCGATGAAATCAATTTTTTATGAAAAGATAGGAAAATGATGGGTTTCAAATGGGAAAATGGCTTAGGTTTTTTCATGGATTTTTTATGGAAAATAATAGGAAAACCTTAGGGTTTTAAATGAAAATTTTGGGTTCTAATAATGGCTCCTGTTGGGGATGAGTGATTTTGAAAATCACTACAAGAATCCAGAATATCTCTGAGAGAGCAGACCAAGCAAAGGATGGAAAAAAGAGAGATGGAAAATGGAGGATGGGAAAATGACCCTACACTACTGTACATGGAAAGAAAATAGAGTTTTCAACAAGGGCACCTCTGGGAATGTCCATGTACTGGCGAACGCAGACCCATTGGAATTCATAAACTACTATGCATGGAAAAGAATATTTAAAGAGGTTTGTTAGGGATTGTCCATGCACTGGCAATCCTTAATCCTCTATGTCTACTATGGTTCAAAAATAAAACCATAAAGGATGGCCCCAGGTCACCCAAAAAGAAAATCCTGCACTTTCCTCTGTCATAGAACTTATTCTAATTAGAGCTCATCAGGTTTATTTTGAAGCTATCCATTCCAACTACCCTGTTACACACACTGTCATTGAAAACCTTTAGGAAATCATTGTGTTCAACCTGGCTCTTATTCAATTCACCATTCTGCAATTCATAATGTCTGTTATCATATGAAAAATCTTTTCCACCTTCAACATACAAAATGTATCCACATTCAACAAAACATTCATAGGCTTGCACATTATCATATGTTGTTGAATGATCCAACAGCTGTACTGGGACCTGAAAATCTGAATGCTTCTCATGGAAATAAAAAAATTCTATTTAATCAACATCTTCTTGAACAATCAAATCAGAACTACTTTCCATTTCTTTTCTATCACCAGTTAGAATTGACACACACCTCTGATCCATACAGTCCTCTTATACATACTTGAATCAACAAATATTAAACATTCATCATCAATGATATGCAAACCAGTATCCTTCTCTTGTAGGAAAAAATTATTCAAATCACATACCTCTTTTTGGATAGACATGGATCTTTGATAAGCTTCAAAGATATCTTCATTAGTGTGAGAGATGCACATGGGGTCATATGAATTGTTACACAGTATCTTCATTGTCAAAGCAGATATATACTGGAGCCAAAACTTCAGAATCATATTTATGTGCATACTTATGGTATTCAAGAGTTAAAAAATCTGAAACTTGCTTACTACTGAGTGAATAGGTCTCTGCTTCCATTTATTCTACCATTTCTTCCTCTTCTTGATCTCCAAAAGAACTGCAACAATCACCCTATTGTAGATCAACATCCATAATTTCATCTTCACAATTTGAAACACAATTTGTTATGCCAGAGATACTCTCCATATCTTCACTGTTGGATGGCATGGTACCTTCTTCAGTTGCAGCTTCTAAAGCATTGTTGGTAGTATCCACATACCTTGTCCCAAGTATGAAATCAATAAATTTATTCACCGCATCAAAGGCATGTTATTTTGATGATTCTGACCAATAAACCGATTCAGGCTTTGATGCTCTTAGAAATTGTGCCACAAATGTGGGTCTTGTAGGCCTATAATGAGGAGGTAATTGCATACACATGTCTGTCATCCTATTGTATAGAGAGTTTACATCTTCTCCCTTATATCTCCTTATGTCAAAAAAGGCATCCACAAGATTTTTACTTCTCTCTTGAATTTGAATATACTCATCAAAAGTGTTTTTCTGTGAAAAGAGTACATTACCTTTATTGCCAAAGTTCTCAGTTGGCACTTGTGGTGTCCAAGATCTCTTGGCATTTGTGTATTCATTCTTACTGTATGATGGCCTATTTGGTGATGTACTTGGAGCACATTTGACTCCCAACTGCAATAGTCGCTGGTTCACTTGTAGTATATTTTGTTTCCATTGTAGTGTTTGTTGTTCCAATTCTTTCAACTCTTTTATTGACCGTTGTCTTCTCTCTTCTTCTGACATCTTGACAAAATGTGAGTGTTCCACAACACCCATTCATTATTTATCAAATCTAAAACAGAGTTGCCACCTACTTTTCCCAAAAGTAGGAAAATGAAAAAAAAAATGATACTGCTTTGGTTTGCCCCAACGAAATCTCCAAAAAAATGCAAAACATTGTTGACTCAATAAATGGATAGGCTGTAAAATTTCCATAGATTTCCCCAGTAGAGTCACCAAACTGTTGTGTGTGTGACTCAGATGGGGAGTTGCAAACTACACAAGTATGATTCTCTAATCGAAGACCAAATTTGAAATTGTGTGACTCTATATGGAAAGGCTGAAAAAATTCTTGATAGGTTTTCCCTAGCAGAGTCGCCAAACTGTTGGTTCTCAAAAACGTAGGTTTGAACCACGAGAGGTTGCCAAGATCTCAAAACATTTTTGGGCAATGTACAAGGCCAATCGATGAAATTGTACCTTCTTCCCTTCAGACTCTACAAGACCTAGCTAGGTGTACCTATGAAAGTGATGCAGATTTTGAAATGTATCTCTTGCTTAAACAATCTATCCACAATGGAAAATGGAAGTGGACAGATAAAAACACTACACCTGCTCCTACTGCACAAAAGAAAGGATTTGAAAATATTGTTTTATATGAATTTGTTCTTTGGGTTGAGGCAGATCAGTTCCTTCTATCCACATGGGAAATGGAGTAAAAAAAAATAAAAAATATATGTTTCCCTCTTTTGCTTAACTCTAGTTGTTAGGCACTTTGAAAATTCTATGACTGGCATAAAACTTCACTAAATTTATGACTTGCATAAACTATGCTAGAATAGTTTTTCACCTGGTTCTTCTTTAACTATCCAAAAGAAATCTGAAAACCACTGTGACTTAGTTAAAATAATTTAATTCTAACTTGCACACACCAATTAATTAAATCACACAAAATGGGAATACACTTTGATAAATCAAAAATATACTTTATATACTAATTTAAATGATTAAAATACCTCAAGTTGGAGACAACCAAAATAAAGAATATGAATTAACATAACAAAACAACCGAAAACCAAAAGGAATTGCACCAGTTTAAAAATATCTTTTCCATTGATTCTGCTTCAAGAAAAGTTTGTCATTATTTCCATTCCTAGTCAGAAAAATCTAACTACTGCTCTCTCTCACCCCTTTTTTGCAGCTGATTTTTCTAATTATTTATACATTACAATCCCAAGGGTTGTGACCCTTCACATGACTACAATATTTGATTAAGTTGCCTTATAAGAAAATCAAATATTTTTAACATAGACGAGCTTTTATTTTCTATTTATACCTTTCCCACCTTTTATTTTTCAGATCACATTTTACCTCTATTTTAATGCCCTCTATATTTTACTTCCCATAGCCTTTCTCATTTTTACTACCTCACCATAGTTCACCTTTTATCTCCCTATGGTACAATGGTGTTTGAATTTGATGGATCCCTTACCGCGCAACTACAGGCTCATTGTTTTGTTTGCATGGTATGGCGGTATTATCATTTATTGTCATCTCTCACCATTACCCACGCTACCACGGTTTTCTCATTGCCTCCTCATGGTACTGCAGTATCCAACTATCACTGCCTTCTCACCTTCTACCACTCTACCATGGTCTGTATTTTACCTGCCCGTGGTATGGCGGTGACATACTTTGATTGCCACTCTCCACTGCCTTAGCACTTACCACACTCATTGTGGTCTTTGTGATGCCCCCTTGTTGTATAGCGATAGCCACATTGCCGCTTCACTCACGATCAGCGTGCTACTGTCGTCTCCAGCTTACTCACCAGCAGTACTACAGTAACCAACATTGACCACTACCCCATAGTCATTGACCTTGTTCACCGCACTACCGCAGCCACTGGCCTGACTACCAATAGCACTGTGGTAGCCACTCTGCAAACCATCACCGCGCTGCTTTCCAACCTCCACTAACTGTCTACCATGGCACCGCGGTGTATGTGCTAACTACGCATGGTGTAGCAGTAAAAATTATCGTGACTATTCATAACTACCACCGCTATAATGCGAACCACTTTGAAAAAGGCCATGGTAAATTGATAGACGATGCTGGCCACGAAAAGTGAGAAATGATTATAGGATATTTTAATTTTTGAAAGGCGCTGAAATGAATTTTTATGAAAAGATAGGAAAATGATGGGTTTAAAACGAGAAAATCGCTTATGTTTTTTTCATGAATTTTTTATGGAAAATAATAGGAAAACCTTAGAGTTTTAATTGAAAATTTTGGGTTCTAACACCACCTTATGAGTGGTCTTGGCCAAGTTTACCTTGTCGCATATGTTGGGGAGACCGATTCGGTTCTGTCATCAAGATAGTCATCTAAGATAGCAGTGCCTTAGTGATTTCAATTCAAAATCACAAAAAAGACATAGCCAACTATACCATAAAGTGGAAACGGGCATAGGTGATCCCCCATTAATCATCTAAGAGAAGTGAATTCAAAAAAAATAACAGATTCAACATAAATAGATATCCATGAAAGACAAATATGATGACACACAAATATATGTGGGGAAAACCCTTTTGGGTAAAAAAACCCACCTCCAAAACATTCAGCTTACTTGTATTATTTAGTAACTAAAATGGTTACAATACAAAAAAAGAGCTATGCTCTTCAGGATATTACATCTTGTTCTTCTAGAGAAAGAAAACAGGCTACACAATAGGATCATCACATAGTTACAATGTCCTCATGACATACTGTGTAGATTCCCTTTAGCTCCTCTCAAATGACTATCACAGCTAGCCTCATGGACAGCCCAGCCTCTTGGCCTCACAGGTTCATATCTTACCAGATCCAAGAGACAAAGTGTTCACTATTGAACAACTCAAAAACTCTTAACCTCTCTCTGATATCGCTCATCATCTTTCTCAAACTGTACACAAGATTATTTATAATCTTACAACATGTGCATACCTATTCATCCCATCCCTATCTACAATGGTCAATAGGATAATGACTCTCCTACCTGCAAGCACCCATACTTCACCGATAACATGCATTGCTTATATAGCTGCATCGAGCCACACAATCATTAACTCAGCCCAGACATGTCCATCAACCTTCCATCAATAATACAACTCTATCACAATAAAAAAATAACTCTCTGACCAATGGGATCACAAAGAATCAGCCACGTGTTGCCAAAAAAATCACTGTCGCACTTTAACTGTCATTCTAGCTCGGTCAAGCTCGGTCAACCGAGCTCCAAGCTCACCCGAGCTCCTACCACACTACCGTAGCCTAGACAAACACACCTCACGGTATGGTGGTAAGCCATCCGAGCTCCTTCGAGCTCTGGCACCGAGTCTAACTTGGTCAAACTCTGCCCAGAGCTCATTCAAGCTCCTACCGTGCTATCACAACACTACTAGACCCACCTCACGGTATGGCGGTAAACCTATTCGAGCTCGCCTTCAAAATCCACCACACAACTGCTGGGCTTGGCTTTGCCAAATGCGGTATGGCGGTAACCGCCAACCAGACCGTCAACGGTCTCACCACGCTACCATAGAGACTGTCAAGTCTCACTGTGGTAGAGTGGTAACTACTCTGGCAGACCGCTAGTGGTCTTACCATGGCCACCGCAGTTAGCCATCTCACTGGCTGTGGTATGGTAGTAACTGCCAGATGACCATTGCCAACCAACTGCTAGTGGTTTACCATGCCCACCACGACTTAGAAAAGAAGCTGTGTGGTAGGGCGGTAACCGCCACCCTGAACTTCCGTTGTCACTATCGCTAACCATGCTACCGCCAGGCAAAGAGAAGCCCAACTGCCAGAAAGATAAAGGGTGGCCCACGGTAAAGTGGTAAACCACACAACCACGCCACCAAGGCAACCCTGTAGTGGTATAGCGGTAAAGGAAGTAAACATGGAGAAAATGACCAAGCCTTCAAGGAAGAACCAAAATGTTGAGGCATAAATTACCCAACAGTATAGATAAATCTCATTCAAATCTAAACCCACTACTTGAATGCCATAGTCCTCCATCTACATTTGTCCTTTGAGTCAGGCTACGAGTGGCTTCATGGTGGTGATGCATAGATAATTTCTTTCTTCATTAAACCATGTCTAAATCATCTTGGAGGCTGGCAACTTGGTATTCTTCTCTCTTCTTTTCTTCTTTCTATTTTGTCGGGCCTTCCTAGTTGCATTGAAATTCTTCTAGAGAGTTTGTGGGGTATCAATACTTTGTGCCACCATAGAAGCGTCAGGGGGTAGACTAAAAAGAGTGATAGAAGGGGATACTTCAGATGTGTGGGCATGTGGGGAGGCAAATGGGAGAGTAATCATTGAGAATTATGGGATGCCAAATTGGGATTGGGTACCTAGAGTACCAGTCAAAGTAAAATGAGTAACGGATGAGGCAGGAAATTTCTATCTGAATGTAGAAAGGCCTGGGGTAATAGGTAGCATGGGTGACTCAGCTTTCTCTATGGGGGCCCTAGATAGGGTGATTAAGAATTCAATGGCGACCGAAGCAGATACTTTTGGTTCAACACGTGGTGGTGCATCACTTGATAAATTAAAAGTGGTAGGGGGCTCAGTTAGAACTAACAACTCAGGGTCTGTGAGTGGAGGATTATTTTCAACAGGTGGAGGAAAAGTATTGACCAAAGATGTAGAAATAGGAAGAAGAGGGGGAGAAAGACTTACCTAAACCATGACCATCCAAACAATATGGAGAGTGAACTCTACTTCTTCTTCACTTTTGATGGCTACATTAGATATGGTCGGATCCTGGACTCACCATAACTTTATTCATCCCAAACTAGAGAGTCTCAAACCCTTCACATATGATCATGTCGAAGCTTGGCCTTCTTGTTTTGGAGTTGATTCTCTTGGGTATCATCAAGTTCTCTTCCCTTTGCTTGGGAAACTAGTGGAAGATACAACCTGTGAGCCCTTTTTCTTAGAGCTCTTTCCCTTATCAAATTCCTCTAGTTGGGAGGCATGGCATGGAAGTCGTTCCTTTGTTACTTCATGGCTGGACTCTGGGTTGCTATTGTCAGAATCAACTTCTCGGTCATAAATTTCCTCGAATTATTCATCATATGGTTGAAATTCCTCAAGAAACTTATGAGTATTTCCCATTTCTTGTCAGAACCTCCAAAAGTCTTCCATTTTGCATTCTGACCATCCTTGTCATTTCATTTGATTCTTTAGGGTATTTCCTATTAGAATCTCCCTCTGATATCTTGCTTGTGGTGTATATAAACTTAACCACTTTAGCCTCTTCATTGATATGAGGTCCAAATTGATGTACAAATCCAGCCTCTCCTGAGTTGGATTTTTCTTAGATTCTACATACTTTCGTGCCTTGTGCCTCAAGGGAAGTCGCTTTGACAGATTATAGTCCCATTCATTGCATGTGAGGACTAAGCCCAGAGCCACCAATAGGTTGGTCAATTCCTTTTGTGCTTTATGCTTCTCTCGCACTACCTTGCTATTTGCAATGCAGGGGGGAAGCAGATATAACTTTGTTTTGTTCCTCCCTCTTCCATACGCGTTGCTGGAAAGAGTTGCCTATCGGCATGCCTCCAACGTGAAGACTCGATTTGTCACAAATCTGGGGATTCAGAAAGGTTCTCCAGAAAAACAGTGATATTTGATAAATGTAAAATATTCCTCGAAGAAATAATCTACCGGGGTCGATGAATTTTTAATCCATAGAAAAACTTCAAGAGACAAGCAGTCATTGGATTGCGGTAAAAACTCTTGCAACACTGGTCTCAGAAAGAGATGTACAAACTAGTAATAGCTACTTGTTCTTGGCATGACATAGGTCCATACTGAAATTGGTGAAATTAAATGCTCCTTATCTAACCTAGATATAGGAAAATTTCTCTCCAAAAACCAAAAGTTCTCATGCAAGATCAAATAAACCAAGAAAGAATACCTGACTTTAGATTCAACTTGGTAATTTTTTATTTATAGCAACATACTTACAACTATCACATCGGAAAAATAAAAATACCTCTACTGGCACTCATTCTTGAGTATTAGATCCAAGGTCATCTAGAAATGATGGATCTCTTCGTCATTGTCCAAACTGAAAACCCAGGCTGCCATTGAGAAAATATCCTATGTTTTTTCTAGGAATTTCTTGAATGCCAAAGGAAAAAAAAAATAGCCTCTAGTCAACCTCTCCTTTATTTCATGATAATAGAAACCCACCCTTTCATTTGATTCTTCCCAATAGGTCTCCATATCTTCTTCAATGAATGGCTCAACATGCCGGTTGAAAGGGATACACAACAGTTCTCATATAGCTAGAGTAGATATTATAACCTTGATTATGTTGTATGTTATGGTCCCGGTCTCTTCATCAAATATTCTAGTGCATGCATCCACCAATTCTAGGAACAGGTGTCTGATAGGTATCATAAACTGTGGCAAACTACAATTCTAGATCTGGGAGACAAATTCCTGAGAGGTACAAAAGCCCCATCTCTGAGATTTTTAGGGTTCTTTTCCAACCTTGATTTGAAGACATTATCAGAAACATCTCGCACTACTTCTCTTTTAACACTCCTATTTATCAACACCCTCTTACAAAATTCAAATGGTCGATCCTCAGGCACTGGGGCATTGGCGAATGATCTTCACCCAAAAATATTGGAAAAAATAGGCCTCCATGGTGTAGATTCTTCTCGTCTTCTAGTTGTTGATGGTTCTACCATGGCTGCTTCAAAATTTTTAGAGAGTTTTACTAAAATGAACACTTGTTCTTTGCTTCCTTTGGGAAAAATATACTTTTTCGTGTAATGAATTTCCCCAAGAAGTGCATGCAGTTAAGGCTATGTCATTACAGTTGGTCTATTAAATGTTTCTAATGAGGAGATACGTGTGGGTAGGGGATTTGTATCCCTCGAGAATGCCAAAAACTTTGTAGAAATGGATTTAGTACATTCCTTTCACCACCTCTTTTCTTAAATAAAATCATTTCCTTGGGAAGAGTGTCCTTAATTATGTCAATCTTTTCTTACTGATATGAAGTACCCTTGAAAAGATGAGTTCATTAATTTGTCAGATATTAGCATGTTAATTCATGTCCTTTCACTTACACAAGCTAGCTGATGCTGATGATGGCCAAGGACACATGTCAAAAATTGGCCAATACGATCATTTATTCCCAATGCACAAACATTAATTTTGAGACCTTATGTTAGATTTTTCATATTATCTATTCTTTGTTCATCGATTGCTTTGATATTTTCTTATTATTGCCCGAAAAAAAATAGAACTTCTACTGTTTATCCATACCGACACCTCTTTTCTATAAATAGCCATGCCACCTCAGGGCTACATTCAGTCAAAAAGTGAAAATTCAAAGTTTAGCTATCTTCTTTTCTATATGCATATTGTCTTTCACTCTACTGCTCTAACCATGTCTACTAGCCTAGGTACTCCTATCCATTTTCTACAAAAACAATATGCCTTCACTAGGGAGATTACAAGTGAGAGAATTAAGCACCTAGTGAAGGGTGTGATTGCCTGGGGGTAACTACTTTTCGATGGGTCATTTGCATGGACTACATTGAAGATGAGAACCAAATGTGAACCAATTGCAATATCCTTTCTCACCTCATGGCCTCTCTGATGGACCTGAATGTTGCCAAAACCAAGATAGTGGAGGGGTGTCACCATATGTTTGATGTATCTTTGTTGGAAGGGCTCAAAAAAATTGTGCAAGCTATTATCCACGGCGTCGGCATTCCTGGTGTGATGGACCTTCGTAGGCTCACTAATCGTGGTGTGGATGTGGCTTGGATTCCTTTTCTCAATGAATTTTGCATCATGGACCTGAACAAATAGTGTACCACATCTCTTCCCGCCGCCACCTACCTCCTTCAGGAGTATGGCATTGATGAAGCTCCATAGTATGACTTTAAAAAGTAGTTCAAGCTCATCATCTTCGGTTGTGGAGAATGAGGTTGGCATCCATGAATTGTGTTTCCTATTCTCCTATGAATGAAGAAGAAGAAGAAATAAAAATAAAAGTGATTATGGGCAACAAGCCCCTATAACAATGGTTGGAAGCCTTCCTTTTGATTTTTTTTTAAAATGCCTCCATTTTGTTTTTTGTATTTTTCTCAAATACCCTTTTCATTTTTTGATTTTTTAAGAGTGTCGCACTTTAATGGAAAGGTTTTAGATAAATATTGTTTATCAGTATCTCTAAAGAATTACCTTCCATATCTTCCAACTTGTATGCATTATTTTCTTCGCATTAACTAATTCAAAAGGGGCCCTTCCACAATGCTTCAAATTTGGCATGTTGTCCTAGTTTTGCAGTGCGCTCATCTTATTTTAACACTAAGCTTCCTTCCTAAAAATATGGGTTGGAAGTATTTTTGTCGAACCATCGCTTGACCATCTGCTGGTGTCCAATCATAGCTTCAAAATATTTTTCTCTATTTTCCTCCAATTTGAGGAGTTTGGCTATCTATACCTCAATTCCACCGCTTTCCTCTATTTCTAGGGCTTTGAGTAATTGTAAGGTGGGGAGTTCCATAGAAATAGGTAAGACTACTTCCTTCCCATATACTAATTCGTAAGGATATGTCTTCAAGATCTATATCAGCGTGATTCGGTCTGCCCATAGAGCATCCTGTAGATGTTGGTGTCATTCCCTTTTTCGTTCAAACCCAATGCACTTGACTAACCTAATTAGGTTTTTATTTGTCGATTCCACTAACCCATTCCCTTGTGGGTAGTAATTTGAAGAGGTCTTGAGGTAGATCCCATTCCTAATAGAAAAAATTGACACCTTCAAACCTATGAAGGCTCTAACATTGTTAGATATGATAGTCTTTGGTGAACCAAACCTAGTCACTAGCCCTTCTAGAAATTTAACAATCTTGCCTTTTGTAGCACCTTTCAAGGAGATAGCCTCTATCCATCTTGTGAAGTAATCAGTTGCTATGAGGATCCACTTATGGCCAACACTAGAGATAGGATTTATCATTCTGAAAAAGTCTAATACCCGTTGAGTGAAGGGCTCTTCAGTCACAATGGGACTTAAAGGCAAAGCATATTTTTTTCTCTTTCCAACAAAGAATTAGCACTGAGTGCATTTATGCACCAAACGACGCGCTTTAGAAAACATTGAGGGCCAATAGTACCCTGCTCGCAGAATTTTCGGAACAATGTTTTTAACAAAAAAATGTTTGCCCTCGGGATTGCTATGGAATTCTAATAAAACCCTTTTTGACTGGCACTTGTCTCAACATCGGAAGAATACTCCAACATAGTTCCTTTTAAAAAAATCTCCCTCAATCAATATGTACCTATTGCCGTGTAGCCAATAGTATCTTCATTTGTGGGAGGGGAGAGTTGTCAGGTAGTATCCTTTCTGCATGTATAATTTTTGATCCATTACCCAAGATTCGTCAAATTCAAACTAATTTGAAAAGACTTGATCAATCTCCTTGTTAGGTTCAGAACCTGACTCTTATGCAAGAGATTCGCACAAGCCTCTTCCTCGTACCAGCTTAGTTGACTTGATGTCCACATCATACTCTAAGATCTTGGTGATTCAATTTGCTCTCTTTTCAGTTATTTCTCCCTCAGTGATGTATTACCTTACACTTGGGTGAGCAACCAAAATGGTGATATTATTGGCCAACACTAGGTGTCAACTTTTTCAGACTCTTGAAAATGGAAAAATCTTGTTTCTCTACAAAATTATATTTGATTTTGTAACCTTTGAGGGTTCCTGAATGAAAATAAATTGGATAATCTCCATTATCCTTCTCATCCTTTTGAGTGAGCATGGAATCTATGTTATTCTAACCACTATATACATATAACAAGAAATATTTAGAAAAAATTGGGTTGGCCAATACTAGAGTAGCGAAGATAGCCTTCTTTATCTGCTCGAAAGCTTCCTTGCCTTCAACAATCCATTTGAAAATCATATTCTTTTTTAGCATCAACGTGATGGGCCTTTTGATGCCTACAAATTTGGAAATGAAATGACTGACAAAATTGATCTTTCCTAAGAAAGATTATAACTGCCTTTTGACTTAGTGGTAAGGGCAGATCCATTATAGATTTGACTCTTTTGGAGTCTATTACAATTCCTTCCTTGGACACTACAAAGCCAAGAAGTTTACCTTGAGGTACTCTGAAAACACATTTTTTGGGATTTAAAGAAATCTCAAACTTTTGGCACCTCTAGAAGACCTATTCTAGGTGATCAAAATGATCAACCTTCAAATTTGAAAAAATGGTCAGATCATCTAGGCAAATCAAAATGATTGAATTGATCAATATTGCAAAAGTAATGTCTATGGCTCGCTGAAAATTCACACTAGAATTTGAGAGTTGAAAGGGAATCCTTGATTACACAAATGTGCCCCATTTAGTGGTAAACGTTGTTTTATGTTGGTCACCTCTTTTGACAAGTACTTGATTGTACCCTGAAAAATCCGTCAAGCAGTGAGAACATCTATGACCCAACCAATATCTGCAAGATCAGCTCCATGGATGGCAAAGGATAATGATCTTTCATCGAGGCTTTGTTCAGGTCCTAAAAATAGACACAAAGCCTGATATCACCATTTTTCTTCTAAATCGGTACCAGATTAGACTCCCAAGTTGCGTGTTTAATTAGATAAATGATTCGCGACTCAATTAGTTTAGTGAGCTCTTGTTCCATCAGTGTTTTGAACTTCAGATTAATAGGCCTTTGCTTCTATTAGACTGGCTTTGACCCTTCTTCCAGGTCAATGGTATGTTGAATTATACCAAGATTGTATCCTCTGAGATCATCATAGGTCCATGCTATAACTCCTTCATTCTTAGATCATAGATCTCTTAGCCTTTCTCTGTCTTCCCACTGTACATTTCTTCCGACCTTTAGTCTTTTGTCCTTCCCGACATCCAAGTCATCATAATCCTTTTCGTTGGTTGTGAACCTTTGCTTGCAATTCCTCACATTTTCGCAATCGAAGGGATTCTCAAGGGAAATCACACCTTGAGGAAGCTTATTTCCCTTTAGCTAAATGATCATCCCTTCGGAAGATCAATCCTCTCATTTCAAACGATCGGAAGGTCCTTCTAAATTTTGAATAAAAGTGGCTATCTGGGCGTCATCTTCAAACACTTGTCAATTTTGATCATTGGCAGGAATTGATGGCTGGACAACAATGTGGACTGCACTTTTATTTGAGTCAGAAACCGGCTCAAACTGTAACCCAATAGAAGCCATTTTATCTTTTATATCATTCAAGGATCGGGGAATAACTTGTACATTGAAATCTTCAAAACCTTCAATTAAATCCCATATCCAATGTCTATAGGCCTTAATCCTTGAATTTTTTGGCACTTACTATCAACTCAGAGTCTCCAAATACTTGGAATCTTTTCACACCCATTCACTCAACAAGAAATAGACTGTGGATTAATGCTTATTATTTTTCATCATTATTCGAGTATAAAAACTGGAAATGATAGGCCTTGAGGGTCTCGGATCCTATTGGAGATAGCAACTGGACTCTTGCTCCATAACCATCTTTTCATTTAGTGCCATCAAAGTACAAGGTCCATAGGTGATTATCCATCAGATCATCATAGCTTACCTAATATTTCATTAGTTTTGGCTGGACTATGTCATCATCAAATATGACATAAGTACCCAGTCCCATGGCATGGAAATTGTTGAATGGTTTAGAGTCGATGAACTAATTAAGGAGAACCTCCTCTTTAGGGATCTTCTCACTTGTGTCTTCTTCAACCTCCAACATTTTGATGCAATATCCCTCTTTCTTTGAAAAATAAGTGTGTGCAACTTCAAAATAGAGAACAACATTGTCCACTATGTGTTTGGGATGCAAATATTTTGAAAGAATCTTCATATTTGCCTCATGTTTGGTTCTTAATATCAGATGGGACCAATCTAGTGCCAAATATCCACCCAGATTTGTGGTGAAATCTCTAGAAAGACACATCCCAAAAACTAGGGGAATGTATATTATTACTATTGTTGGAAAGACACACTGCGTGTATCACTTGGTGTTGTCATTGATGGCAATCCTAATCGATGATCAGATCTACACTCTATCATTCGATCATACTAGCAAGAAGATTGAAGATTATCAAGGAATAACAAAGTATTTGGTAACACAGTGTTCATCGATTTGTATGAAGATTTCAAGTTATTATTTTGTATTGTGTATCATAGGGAATGTTTGTTGGTATATTATCTTTGTTTCTACTAAAGCATAGCAACTCGTATCAGTTTGTGTGGAAGTTAGAAGATTTAATTGACCTATTCTTATTTTTTCTTGTATCATGGCCAAATTCATGAATGTATTAAGGCACGGATGTATGAGAACTAATTGGTTAATTATTTCTATATTTATATATCTTTGTTTAGGTCCTAGCCAAGTTGTGACTGACCATTAATGGTACACATTGCATATCTCTCATAGTTTGAGGTCGAAAATTGTAATTTTATTTTGTTGTATTGAAGCCGAAAAAGTGTAATTGAATCATATGTCATAGATATATATATGATCATCTATATTATTTTGATGTATGGATGGTGTATGTATTGGTGCGAATTGCAAATATGAGTAGAGAAGAAGGGTGATAATGTCCAGTTTCACTTGCGCATAAAAGATCTATATTGTGTATGAGAAAAATAGAGCAGAAGAGTAGAATCTATCTATTGGATAGTAGATCTATTATTAGACCTAACCAAAAACATAATCAATCATTTGTAGATGCTAATTTTCTTAGTTCAAGATTTTAGATGGCTTTAATCTAATTTTCCTATGTAAGGCAGTGAGCCTTCCCTTTGAGTAGTGAGATCTAGGTAGTGTGCCTGAATGCAAGCGTATTCCCCATTTTGTAATCATCATTTGAGTATACTCAGATCAATTGTGGATTGGCCATCCACCGTGGTTTTTCCCCTAATAGGGTTTCCACGTAAAAATCTTGGTGTTATGGTGTTGTGTCTATTTTCATTTTTATGCACTATGGATGAATGCTACTAATGCTTTGATGATAAATGTTAATGAATTTAATTTTTGCACAACACTAATTCACCCCCCTCTCAGTGTAGCTTGTTTCAAACAAGTGGTATCAGAGCTAGTTCATCTGAAAGAAGTCTTATCACTTGGGGAGATCTTGAAAGATTTTTTAATGGATTCAAGCAGTCTTCAATGACAAATTTTGGTGGCCATGGATGATCTTGATCAGTCAAAGGCTAAAGTTTAGAATTTTCAAGAAAATCTATCAAATGCTGAGAAATTCATTGAATCTCTGAAAGATAAAATCAATAAGTCTAGAGAGAAGAGAAAGGAACTATGTGATCAGATTAAGCAGAGTGATAGTAAGAGCATTGAAGAAGAAGAACTCAGTCAATCCCTAAAAGAAAAGACAGAAGAATGTGAAAAGCTTACCAGAGATAATACAATTCTAAAACATGAGATGGAATCTATCATGACGAAGATGACCAAGGAGATTGAAGACAAAAAGAAAAATTAAGACAACCTAACACAATCCCTGAAAGAGAAAACCGAGCTATGCAGCCGATTGGATAATGAATTAGAACAATATAAAAATAGTGAAGAGACACTTGAAAAGTAGATGGATAATCTTAGGAATGAAATTGTTGTTGCTAATGAGTATAAAGAGAAGTTCAAAGCTAGTTATGCCATGCTTTATGAACTAATTGGCAGTCAGAGGACTCATGGTGACAAGAAAGGTCTTGGATATGAAGAAGGAGAAATTTCCAGATCCGAACAAAGGAGATTCAGATAAGGAAACCAAGTGAAAAAATATGGAAGGTATCTGGTAAGGCAACCTAATGCTCAAAGATTTAATGGATATTGTTTCAGCTGTACTAAATTTGGACACATGGCTGCTCAATGTTGAAGTAGAATGAATCAAAGTGGTCCATCATTCTCAGGTCAGTGTTTTAATTCTCATAACTATAAGTAAAATGAATGCAAAATTATGATGAATCAATTTCATATAAACATCAGATGTTATACATGCAATAGACTTGTCCATACTACTAACTAATGCAAATCGAGAGGAAATTAGTGGAACAACTGGTCTAGTAAGAGAAATATTTTATGCTACAACTACAACAAATTTGATCATATTGCAACACATTTTTGGAATACAAAAGGTCCGGTAAAAAAAAGGAAAAACATGTAGAAGGATATCAAAGGAAAAGAAAAAATCACTACAAATGTGGTCAGGCAACAAATGCATAATAAATGGGTAAAGAAAGAACCCTCTACCCAAGAAAGTGTGCCAACATCAGATCCTGCTTTTGGTAATTCCTTCGGGAATTAGTCTCAGGTGTTTTTACTTGGGGGAGATAACAATTAAAATCATATAAACCCCTAACTGACAAGTGGCACTAGATGTGGATGTGTACAATAGATGCATAGATGATCAAAAAATGATGTTGAACTCATTGGAGGAAATAATATGCCAAATTGGAGGTCTATAGATGTTTCATCCATCATTGTGTACAGTTACAGAGTAACTGAATGTATTAGGGTTAAAGAATTTATTGTGACAAAATATTTAGGTGTGTAAATGATAAAATTAAGGTCATTCGCACACTTCACTTTTCACCTTGCATGTGGAAGAGAAGAAGTCTGGAGAGATCATAGGTGAATATTGCTGATTTGAGGTGAGATTCAAGCGTCGAAAGTGTTTCAACATTCAAATTGCGATCCGATGAAAAAGTTATTTTTCAGAAAACCTCACAAATTATGATTTGGGAAAATGAATACTCCTCTGGTAGTCAAAGTTAAGGATTGACCTCAACCTAAATTTAAGTTGCATCCTTACAAATCCCTTCATACCGATCCTCTAGGAGCCATTTTGTCCATTTTGTACAGAGTATTACACACAGAGGACATTAAGGTTTATATCCATGCTAATATTGAAGAACTAGGAAGTTCCCAGCTCATGAATTTGTACAATCATCATATCATTGGTAAAAAATACTATGTAAAGCCAGAACATAAAATCCAGGAATAGAAGAAATTCACTCAGATGGTTAAATTTCCTATGTTTCAAGTGTCAGAATGGGTTTGTTATATTTTGATCCGAGTGCATGATGAATTTATGCGGCTAACTATTTTGTTTTAAAAGTACAAAGGAAGCTATCAGTGCAGTAACTAGTCTCAATTATTTTGGTGGACTACCAATTCTAAAGTCTGTGAAAAACCAAACAGTCACTAATGCTATAGGCTCTACATATGATAGGAGGGTAATGAATATTGAAAACATCATTGATGTAGATGTTAAATTTACATCCATAATCATTTGATACAAAATTTATCATTCTAACCAAGACAAATCTGTATTCGGCACAACAATTTATGTCACCTATCAAATGGTGAAGGAAAAAATAGATTATGATCTCTGTGAACTACTGAAAATTTAGCTAATGGAAAATATGGAAAATATCAAGAAGGATAAGAACTCTTTCAAATATGGTACCCTACTTTTGTGTTTGTTTTGTTACTTCATGGGTGAAGTTCTGGGAGTTGGAAAAGTTTAGTGGAAAAAGGAAAAACTAGTAGCTAAACAAATTAGAGATCTGCTATATAATTTTGGAGACATGAAAACAAAGAACACAACTATCTGGGGATACTTCAAAGGTTTTCAGACTATGATGCAAGCAAGGGAAATAATTACCACCTCTACTGTAGAGAAATACAAGGACTTAATTTTCTTCATGGTGACTATTGATTAGTGTATGATGGGTCATTGATCCTAGGACAATTTGGATGATGCCCATGGGATATAAAGCTGATGGGAAAGTTTTGGATATGTACGATCAACACATACTAAGAAAACTAGTAGATCCAACAGAAGAAAGGTTTAGAACATATGCAGAGAAGGAAAAACAAGTGCATAGTGAACTAAGAAATCCTGTGCTTACTAAAAGAGTCAGAAAAGAAGTAGAAGCTCTTGCAAAAAGTATGGGAGTACCTACAGAATTGCTGAAAGAAGCTAGAAAAAAAGGAAAAAGGCTAAAGTTGCAAGAAGGGAAGCTAAGGAAGAAAAAAAAGATTAATCAGTAGGTCTAGTAGCACCATCTACCCAAGCTAGAACAACTAGAAGCTTTGCATTCCATTCAGTCCCTGCAACACAATTAATCACTGTGAAACTGAAGCCAAGGGATCCGGTAAAGATGGGAAGAGAAAGAAAGATAAGAGAAAAATATTGTATATGGTTTTTTCTAATGATGAGAAAACAAAGTTCGATGAATAAGTAAAAGAATCAGACATCAAGGCACCAAGGCAACATCAATCACAAAATATAAGCCTTCTGATAGAGATAACCAAGTGAAAAAGAAAGCAAAGACTATCAAAATAGGTATGTTAGCAAAAATAGTTGAAAAAGTTGTGGTTAAGGATGGAAACCTCAAAAAAATTCATGAATGGTATGAATATTTTGATGAACCTGACAAAAGACTTCTTGAAGAAGAAACAATAAAGTGCATGAATATTTTCAATAAAGTGTTGATAGAAATAATGCCAAATCTACCAAAAATATTATATGACATATTGGAGATGAGGAGAGTTAATTCCATAAATGAAGAAGAAAATATGAGAGAAAGGATCTTATCAGAGCTTTGTTCAGTAATGACAAAGGATGAGATGAAGGATTTCTTGAAAAGAGAAAATAGCGAATTAAAGAGTAAATCAAGGGTAAACAAAGTCATGATTGGCCAAACAGATGAAGTCATAAAAGAGACTAAGCAAATTCTAAGAATTTTTTTGCTATGTGATAGAATTGATGTAGTTGTTGAGGAGACACATGTTGAAGAAGTTCTCTTTGGTCTGAAAAGGGAAACGAAAGAAGAAAATGTTGAAAATATTGTAGCTAATTTGGAAAATGAAAAGATAAATGATAACATGATTGAGGACACTCAAATTCCTCCTCAGTGGACAACACAATTAATCCTATGGAAGTTGAAAATATTGAAAATGTATCAGTTGGGGAAATGGAAATCAATGAAGGAAAATCGGAACTTGCAACTGAAGAAGTAATAGCTGAAGAAAAGAAAACTGAGACTCATGGTCCAGTTGAAGAGAAGAAAGTTGAAGCAAGAGACACTGCTAAGGGAATAAATAGATTTTTGGTTGAACAAAAGGAAGAACTGGATCCGAAACTAGTTGAAGGTCTTATTGACCTTTCTAATTTAAGTCCAATATAAAAGATGAAAGTAGCTAAGATTTCTCATGCTAAAGCTAGTGAAGAGATCAAAATCAGACATTGAAGATGGCGAACTTCTAAATCTTGCATCTAGAGTATTGGAGAAGATAATTCCATCATATGTGAAAGATCCAACTATTTCATCCTCCAGTGAATTGAAAAGGCTTATCAACTCAGTTGAAATTCACTTTGAGTCACTAGAAAAGTCAGCCATGGTGAAAGTGTAGAATGAATTTGATGTTAAAAGGTTTGATGGATTGAAAAAGATGATTGTCCAAGATAAAATCATTTTAACCACATGTGTAAAGAATGTGCATAATGCTTTATCAGAAGCTGGTAAGATCTACAAAGAATGTTTATCTTTTTCACAGTTTACTGAAGGAAATGAGAAAAAGGTGAAAGATATGGAAAACCAATTAAGCACCATATCTGAAGCATTTGATCTGCTAGCTAGTGGTATTGGAAAGGCAAAGAGCGAAGTAATCTCCCTGCTTGATAAGATAAAATCCTAAAGCATGAGAATGAAAAAATTGTTGCAAGGACTTGTGAACTTAGAAGCATATTATGTTCAAAATAGGAAATATTGACTAGTGCTCTAAAAGAAGGAGAATAATCTATAGGAGTTGCTGATCCGACCAACCTAGATTCTATGGAGACACAATCTTATTTGATCTGTCATCATATCACAATCCTAGAAAGTCTTAAAAGAATTTGGGACACAAATTTGATTCAGCTGAAGAAAGACTTTGCAGACATTTTTCAGATCATGTAAGTTAAAGTAACATTTTTGTATAATAGTTTTGATGAATTGATCCATTTTTGGTATGCGGCCTCTACCTTTTCCATTGATGTCAAAGGGGCAGAAGAAGTTGAGTGAAAATTTTCAATTATCTTAGGGGGAGAATTATATTTTGAATATTTGGGTAGCAGTGCATTCTATCTTGGTACTGGTTTGACACTTAGTCATTTTTCACTAAGTGTTACCATCAACGCCAAAGGGGGAGATTGTTGGAAAGATACACTGTTTGTATCACTTGGTATTGTCATTGATGGAAACCCTAATTGATGATTAGATCCAAACACTATCATTTGATCATACTGACAGGAAGATTGAAGTTTGTCAAGGAAGAACAGAGTATCCAATAACACAATGTTCATCAATCCATATGAAGATTTCAATTTATTATTTTTTATTATGCATCTTAGGGAATTTTTTTTGGTATATATCTTTGTTTCTACTGAAGCGTAGCGGATCGTATTAGTTTGTGTGGAAGTTAGAAGATTCGGTTGACCTATTCTCAATTTTTCTTGTATTATGGCTAACTTCATGAATGTATTAAGTCATGGATGTATGAGAACTAATTGGTTAAGTATTTCTATGTTTGTATATATTTGTTTGGTTCCTATCCAAGTTGTGGCCAACCATTAAGGGTACGCATTACATATCTCTCATAATTTGAGGCTGATAGTTATAATTTTCTTGTGTTCTATTGAAGCCGACAAAGTGTAATTAAATCCTATGTTACAGATATATATAGGATCATCTGTATCATTTTGATGTATGGATGGTGTATGTATTGGTGTGAATTGTGAATAAGAGTAGAGAAAAATGGTGATAATACATAGTTTCACTTGTGCATAGAATATTTGTATTGTGTATGAGAAAAACAGAGAAGAAGAGCAGAATCTATCTATTGGACAACAGATCTATTATTGTACCTAATCGAAACTATAATCAAGCATTTTTAGATGCTAATTTTCTTAGTTCAAGCTTTCATATGGCTTTAATCTAATTTTCCTATGTAAGGCAATGAGCTCTAGGTAGTGCACCTGAATGCAAGTGCATTTCCCATTTTTTAATCATCATTTGAGTATACTCAGATCAATTATGGATTGGCTATCCACCGTGGTTTTTCCCCTAATAGGGTTTCCACGTAAAAATATTGGTGTTATGTTGTTGTGTTTGTTTTCATGTTTATGCACTATGGATAAATGTTACTAATTCTTTGATGATAAATGTTAATGAAGTTTATTTTTGCACAACACTGATTCACCCCCCTCTCAATGCAGCTTGTTTCCAACAACTACCTCTTGCAAAACAGTCTGGCTTGGGCACAAAAAAATGGTTAAGGATATATCTTTTATCCAACTGACCATAAAAACCTTCTTTTTGTCCAACTACATGATTCCCTTTTTCAAAGGTTCATACTTGAGCATTAAGGCATCAACCACTTGATTTGGCATGATTGTTGTACTATTTACCGATTCAATCATATTATTGTGCAGAAGTTTATCTCCCACAATCGAAGTCAAAAATAAAGGAGTGGGATTTGGCTTGCTTACCTCTTTATCCTTTTCTTTATCTGCATCATTCATATAAGCTATGACCTTCAAAATTTGAGGATCTGAAGCAAACACCTTATCTTTTTTCAAATCACGTGGTGGAACTTCATCTACCTATGACCTAGGTTCTTCAGTTTTTAGTGCTTCTTGAAGCAATTTATTTTTCTCAGGGATAGATATCATGTCCCATAGAGACACATTAGCAGGTGCCTTCATCTGCTCCACTATGTTGAGCGTTTCGATCAACTGAATCTTTGGTCTGAACGGTGAAATCTCTCTTGGATTTTGAGGAAGATGATCCATTGTGAATGGGTTTGTTGTCTTATTAGGAAATTTTTCGAGCACCAATGGAATCCATTGTTGCTGATTTTGTTGAATAGTCAGGTGAGCAGTCGATTGGGGCAATTGTATCTCACGTGAGGGTGGCTAGCAAGATTGGAAATAAGGCAAATCCTGTGGCACATATTCTCTGGTGAGTCTCTTGGATCTGGTGTTGTAATCCAATTGTACCTATGAGGTGCTATTTGTCAGAGCTTCATTTGCAAAAATTGTGTTCTCTTCTTCCATCCAAGATAAAAGTGCCTGATTAGGTGCACAATGTCCAACTCTTGCTCTATGGACATCCCTTGTATTTGCACTTTGAATCGAGCATTCTCCATCTTGGGAAACTCATATTCTTCTATATTTGGCTGCACACCTTTGTTCCTCTTTTCTGTTATTATTTGTTATAGGTTTTCTTTGGGGAAATTGTGAGGCATATGGCTATCATTTCAAGGAAAAAACCATGTGTTTTCATCATCTGCAAGGATATTTTGACCTATTATCAAACCTTGCTATGGTTGTCCTTGACCATCTATAACAGTATGGTAATTGGGACTATTTGGTTAGTGGAAGTTGCTTGCTGACCTCCCTGACCTGAAGGTCCTTGAAATGTAAATTTTTTATTATGTTGATAGAAAGGTCTATCTCCTTGGTATGTCTGAGTTTGTTGTTTCAGAACTAGCTCAGTAGCGAAAGATCACATCAGGCTCTTCATATCGTTAAGGTCCACCACTGCAAAGGAAGAACTTGACATGCTTGGTTTTGTGGTAGGATATACATACATAGAATGAGATGGATTTGGGCTTGTCATCTATGTTGCTAGAGTGTTTGGAGAAGAATCTTCTCGCACGATAAGAAATCCCTTTGATTTGCTCCATTTTTTGCTCTATTTTTTGCTTCCACCCATCGTTTTAATGTATTTTTTGGCAATTTTTTGAAAACATCAACGCTATTTATTAGGATGGCACAATTTTTGGTGTTTATTGCACCGATCAGTATAATTTAGTGTTAATTTTGGTCCTAACTAGCATGAAAATTAACATCATATTTAGCACCAAAATTAGCTTCGAGTTTAGCTTCAGGTTTAGTGCCAGATTACACACCCCTATATCGAAGAGACTTATTTATATGTCTCATCGATGATGTAAAATAGTAAAATGTCAACAAGATACGTGCATATCGAGGAGAGAATCACTTATGTCACATAAAAAAGGTATATCTACAAGTGCTCGGAAAAACACAACTCTTGGATATAATGAAGTAATATCGATGGGACATTGAGATATTGGTAAGACAAATAAGATTTTCTCCTAGACAATCTTCAAGTAATGATCAAAAGAATACACCGCTATACCATTGGGAAGGTGAGAAACATATGCGGTAGAGCAGTGTACACCGCAACCCTACAACAAGAAGCCTTGAGCAAGGCGATAGTGTGGTAAATAGAAGAAGGGAAGGGAAAAAATTGATATTCCACAGTGATAATCGTAAGTCTCCCTGACATGGCAGAGTTACACCGATATATAAAGAAATATTTCCGAAGGAAAATATCGAGGAGACAATGGCATATCGACAAGAGATATTAAATTGTCTCATCGACACTGACAACCAACATCAGAGGAACATAAGATCTAATTTCAATGAGAGATTGAGATATCAGTAAGAGAAATAATATTGTCTCATCGACACTCTTCAAGTAATGATCAAAAGCATACACTGTTATACCATCAGGAAGGTGAGCAACATATGCAGTAGAGTGGTATACACCACAATCCCACAACAAGAAGCCTTGAGCAAGGTGGTAGTGCAGTAAACAATAGAAGGGGAGGGAAAACATTGCCATACCATAGTGAGTATAATAAGAGATGAAAGTAGTGTGATAATCGTGGCATCATTATAATTTATAGCAATAAAAGCAAAAAATCACATCAATTGCCAAAATTAAATGCTATTAAATTATTAAGAGTTTCCAAAACCAATATGACTGAATACCACACCATCCAAAGATAAGTGAGTTTTCCCAATATCACACTCAATTTTAGTGCACTAGCGTCGAAGGAGCTAAGGATATGAGAAGAAGAATTCCTGCAAGCGTGAAATACTCGGGTAAGTGCACAAAAACCCTCTGAAAGAGCTCTATTAATTTAAAAAATCTTTCAAGGTTTTTTCATCTGAAGCCATAGTAGAGAAAATTGCAACATGCCTCCTAAAAGAAACAATCAAAAGTAAAAGAAATTTGGCCAAAAATTAAAGATGAAGAACCTAAAGTAAAGAAGACAACACTCCATCCTAAAACAAAACAATCAAAAGTAAAAGAAAGTCAGCCTAAAATTAAAGATGAAGAACCTAAAGTAAAGAAGAGACCACTCCATCAGTCCATATTAGATAAACTTCTAGGGTCTACTAAAAAGGGTAATAAGGAAATTCTCGTGGACACCGCACAAATTTGTAGGGATGCCCTCATTTCCAAATCTGGATGGGACCTATTTTGGTATTTTTACAGTAAGAGAAATAAGAAGATTCTAGTGTCAAAAGATTGGATGGTGGATATAGCAAGGTTGATTGTCCCAAATGTTTTTGTTGATGTATAATTTATCAGACTGCTAGCCAAACACTATTACTCAGCTACCAAAATAGTAAGGTTTCCAAATGGCACAATATTGGTAGAAGTAACTGGAAAAGCCATCATTGAGTATTTTGGCTTAAACAAGCAGGCTCTAACCAAGATAAACCTGTAGAAAAGTGAGGAGGATTATCCTAGGTTAAAAAAGACTTCTAGAAGTGATGAGGTACCCCTATATATGAAAAGAGGCATTGGTAACAAAACATTCCCCATCTCTACTACCACTATTGAACCATTTAATGTGACAAATTTTTAGTATTACTTTGTGAATACATATTTAGCTCATTGCCACGTGTTGGGGATAGATGCTCAAGATAAAATTCCAATAGGCCTAATGATGATGGCCATGAGAACTCAAAATCCTAAAAATAATATTGAATATGACTTTGTTTCATACCTTGAAAAGGTGTTAGATGATGAATTCTCCCAAGTTATAGAGGATAGAGCACCGATTAAATTCAGACACTATTACCTACTATGTCATATGATATTGTACTAGAATAGGAACCATTGGAATAAAAGAATGGAGTTGGATACAATAGATTAACAAGGGAATCCCACACCTATCCAAAAATGGTGCTATATTTGGGACAGTCGGTGCAAGAATTCAAGCTTTGTTGAATTCTACAAAGATTTTGTACACAAAATCCTTTGAGTTCTTGCGTATGCAATACCAAGGTTGTCAGAAAAAATGTTGCAACTAGTGAGACCTTTGGATTTAAGACCAAAGCAGGGTCATACACACAAGTTTGGAGATTGGTTCTTCCTCCTAGAAGTTATAATAATAAGAGTTTATGGATGCCTTGTTGCTCCACACATAGTGCCAAAATTTGTGCCACTCAGATTAGCATTTATTGAATGTGGATGGAGAAAGATGTAATGCATAAGTAAAAGAAAGGAAATTTCCTACCAAACCAAACCAAGTGTGAAGATTAGACTGTAGGCTTAGACACACTAGAGGAGTTACAGTATTATTTGAAGACAAGATATGCATTGAAATATAGAAAAGAAAGAGCCTTTGACCTTGAAAATAATATGAATAACATAAGGCACAATATTCTTACCAACATGATGGTGCCACACCAAGTGGATTTTGAAGAAGATGTCATAAGGAACTACATTACTTATAATGATGTATTTAGTAGAAGTGAAAAATGGGAATATATGAAGAAACTTGAAGAAAGGATTAAGTAGATGTCCAAGGATTTCCTAGGATACTTCGTTGAGGAAAAGGACCCCATCAAGAGGATAGAATTGATAATTGGTATATTTGAATACTTGTACAGACAGAAGGAAGCATATCTCCAAGAACATGATAGTGGTGCAAATGTAGAGCATACCCCAGGTGAAACATTTGAGCCTCCCATGGAGCAGTTACCTCCCAAAATTTAGAAGATAGGAAGTATTGAACAATTAGTACCTTATGAGGATACTGAAGAGGTGGGTGATACCGAGGAAGTGGCTATAGTACTGCAATCATTGATAGGTGATATTGAAGTTGATCAGCCCATCTTTGAGACTAGTGCACATAAACATGAGGAAAGGATGGGTGATGTATAAAAAACAAGTATAAAGGTAAATGAAGATGAAAGGGAAATTGCATCCAGGAGATTCATAGAAGATGATGAATTCATTAAGACTCCTGAGTTTAAGGATTTTTGGATGAAGATGAAGATAAAAGAATTTCAAGAGAGGATGGAATTAGCTGAAGCAGGAATTGAAGAATTAGAGAAAAATGAAATGGTAGCACAAACTTTCCAAGAATTAAGAGTTGACAACATTGACATTAGCCTCCAGAAGGCTAGAGAAATAGTCTTGAAGAGAAATATGCACATTTTCCCTAGCTTTGAATTAAAGAAATTGACTTTTCTTGATCAAGTGTGAGCTCAGGAAGATCCAATTCTAGTTGCAAAATTTGACTCCGATGAAGGTGTGAGTGGAACAGGGTATAACCCAAAGATTGAAACGTTGACCATATGGAGAAAATAGAAAAATACATAGAAGCCAAAATTATTGGATTTAATTCAAGGGATGAAAGGGGTAGTGATGGTAAGGACAATACAAGATACCAACCCTTTGGAGGTAGCCACAATTATCATACATTTGGCCATGCTCACTTGAGCAACTATTAAGGGATTAGAAGACATATTGAAGGAGTATGAAAAGGAACAAAGGTTCATAAATGATGAATTTAATAAAATATTCATGGATAATTTCAAATTGAAAGAACAATTAAGAGGAGTAGGACCCTCACAAAGCAAGGAGAGGGTGTTATACAAGCCTCTTATTGCTCCAATCGATATTGTGAAGAACATTTATGCACAACAGGTAAAAACTCTAGAGAAGGAAGTGGATGATGTAAAGAAGGCTAGCAATCAAACCCGAGATGAAGTGAAAAGATGAATTTGTGAAGTTATGGAAAATATTCTTGAGCATAGGATAAAATTAGTTATAAATAAACTGGAGAATATGCATTATAGTTATAAAACACGTCAATAGGCAATGGATCAAATAAAGACACATATGATTGTATTAGATCCTTTGTTCAAAAGGTGGTATCCTATTCACCACACTTTGGCTAAGTTATGAAAAGTTCTACAAAGAATTCCAGATGCAACCAAAAAATTAAAGCCAACTAAACAAACTATGAAGATGATTACTGATGAATTTTAGTATGTACAGGGGTTTAATAAAAATATTGTAACATGAATGGATTTTTTCCATACCTAGAAATAGTGGTATATACCTAAAATTGTGACAGATGGTGATCAATCGAAGGACTTGGATAAGTGGAAGAAAGAATTCAGTCAGGTTGTTGATTAGTCATAACATATATATAGGAGGATGATGATACCAGTCTTCCTAGGATAAATTAGATCATGGATGGGTTGATTGTTCTTGATGCGGGATACCTAAAGTTTTTCAATGATATAAAGGCATTACTAGATAGTCGATGGAAAAATCATCTTGCAAACATGCAAAAGATCTAGAAGTATAAGTGGCCATTAGATTTTATGGTGTATAAGTGGGAGAAAAATTATTTGGTTTCAAAAGAATAGGACATTGAGGCGAGAGAATTTGGACATTCATCATGGAGAGGAAGACTTTTCCAGATCAATGATCACAAGTCTTCTACATTGAATAATGGAACCATATGTGAAAATTTCTTAAGTCTTGTTATTTCCTTAATTATGCTAATTAAATAGTTGTTGGTTTCAGAAGAATAGGACACTAAGGTGAGATTTGGACATTCATCATGGAGAGGAAGACTTTTCCATATCAATTATCACAGGTCTTCTACATTGAATAATGGAACCATATGTCAAAATGTCTTAAGTCTTGTTATTTCCTTAATTATGCTAATTAAATAGTTGTTAGTAAAAGAAGTAGTTATGAAAGGTTATTTATTTTTGTAAAAGGCATGTAGCTTGTTGCTTCCTATATGAATAGGAAACCAAGGCCTAGTTTGAAATTATCATCATCATATATCATTTCAATTTTGAAGACTTCTGTTATTAATATATATCAATTGAAGCAATATAATGGAGAACATCTTATTGTCAGAGATTCTCCATGACTGTTTTATCATTCTGTATTTTTCTTATGTTTTCCATACTTATTTTTTCTTATATTTGAATGAATATCAGTTATTGAGCCTCAATATTGTGGTTATGTGAATGAATATGTTGATACAATAAAGCATTTATTATGGATGTTGGTAGAGTAGCTATTTTTTTTGAAAATTTGAGCTTATTTTGCCTTGTTACATGTTCGACATAAAAATGGAAACTATTTAAAAATAATAAAGTTAACAAAGTTTCTTATTAAATAATTGTGAGTTACATGCATTAATATTTTATTGACTTTTGTGTCTTCATAAACATATGTTGATACAAAATGAATGGAAGAAGCATCCAAGTAATCCTATTTTTTTCTACCAACAATTCATACCAAAGATCGAACAATTTAAGGATATTGCAATAGGTAACTAAGGATATGATGATGATGATATATTCTTGTACTTGTATATTTAATGAAACATTCCTTATTTTCTATGAAACAGTGTATATATTCTTGTACTTGTAAATATTATTTTACTATTATGTCTATTAAATAAAACAAAGTTTGAATAAAAAATGCTTCACCCTTTTTTGTAATTGAGTATGTGAATTATAATTATTTAAGGAAAAATCTTATAGTGTTTAAATTTTTAGTTTACTAGTTTCAAAGCTTCATTTTCTATGTATATAAAATTGTATGTGCTCTTTATATTGAATGGCATAAAACAGTAATATCATCAGAATCAGGGTTTTCAATTTCAGCACCATCATTGTCCACACTTTTCATATCTTGTTCACTTTTAAGTATAATCATCAAAATTTTATTTTTATTTCTTCTCCTAGTTAATCTTGATTCCTTTTAGCACAACACAATAGGTTGCATGTTAAATTTCAAACATTTTCTTTGCATATTTTTGTATATATTAGAATCTCAGTGCATCATTATGTAACAACAATTTCACTTCTGAGATATATAGTAAAAATAAATGAAAACACATGTTTTCTTTGTCAAGGGAAATTTATGGTGAATACCCTATGTCTTTCAAATAATTGTGCAAGTGAAATATGACATAACTGATTGAATCTGATTTTCTACTATACAATTGTTTTTTTATGTGCTTTTTACTTTTTGCATGTGGATTACCCTCAGAAAGAGACTACTTATCTTTTCTTAAATGAAGCCTTTAAATTTCCTGTATATGAGACAAATTTACTACTTGAAAACAGGTTCATGAACTTCATACAAATTAAGATTGGTGTAAAAGGCCATCCCCACAAATGTTGTTTGGTCTAGAATTATAATGGAAAATAAAAAAGCCTGCTAGGAGAATAAAATAGGTTTTCAATTGTCCAAGTACAACATAATATTACTGAAGCATTTCAAATTTTAGGTCATAAGAATCATCATTTTTTAATCATGGATTGCAAATAATTCAAAAAATTTAGAAGTCTTGGGCATTAACATTATTGTCTACTACAATGTCATCTAATGTATCATTGTCAATGTTCATATGTTCTTTCAAGTATTTAATATTATTGTCATCCTCATCTTGACCTGCATCATCTTCATCATCATTGAAATTTGACTATAGACCATCTATATTGTTACCAAATGTATTTGGATCATCATTTTCTATACCATCCATATTGTTGTCTTCCATAACATCATCTAACTCTAGATTGTTGTCTTCGTGTGCCTGAACATATCCATCTTCAACATCATCATGGATGCCAATTTATTTGATGTTCTCTAATCCATCTCTCATTTTGTTGGCCATCATTTTTTTGCTCAGTATCCACTAATGCATTGTCAAATACATGCCTTAATCTTGGATCATAATATATGAAAAATGTCCATTTTAGGTCCAAAATATCTTCATAGAAAAATACCTGCACATGAATGACATAAATACATTAGACATTATATAAATTGTATGAAAATATATACATCAATTGAATAATGGAACATTATTTTATAGACTACCATTTTTATACAATAATTGCTATAAAATATAATTTTGACAACATAGTTTATAAAACATCAATCCACACTCATTTATTATTCTTTGGTTTTCGGCCCTTAAGAACATCCTTAGGGAGACCTTGTTCTTCCCTCTTCTTTCGCGCAAGAGTGTGTTTTAAGAAGGGGTAATCAATCAATAAATCATCCCCAATGGTAAGGTCCATAATAGAATCAACCATTATCAATCTATCAACCTCTCTTTCCATATCTCCATCTTTATCATTTATAATCTCAACAAATTAACAATTCGGTCTTACAATAGGGTCCCTTCTCTTACTACTATTTATAAATCTTGCAATATTTTTGTGTGTGTATGCACGTCCATCTATATACATAAGATGACCTCTATTCATTTATTTTCCACTTTCCAATTGGAGATGATGTGTATACATATTCGAATTTAGACCATATGCTAACATGCTAGGCTTATATTCTTCTAGCCTTCTCCATTCACCACTGTAATATGATGAACCATAATATAGTATTAATCTCCTAGTGGTTTGTTTTGAATTGTTTCTATGTTGCATCCCACATGTACATTTTGGACAATAAAGAGGCCTAGATTCACTCCATGAATATTGGAGGGTCTTATCATGTAGTTGTATCCCCAAAATTGAAACACCCCATACACTCTAGGTAGTTGTTGATCACTAGGCCAAGTGCAATTTATTCGATGATCAAATGTCTCTTTGTAAATTGATCTCAAACTCAGGGGCAAGTCATCATCTCCATCATATTCATTCTCATAGGGTATGTAGTCCACTTTCCCCTTGTCTTTAAGAAAATTATGCATCTTCACACCGGTTCTTATTTTGTTACTTGTTTTCATCAATTCCTCATCTTCTGAGCTGCTATATTGGCACATATTTTTGTTAGATGTGTGATCTGATAAATGATCATTGCCCTCTAGGCTGGAAGTCGGTGATCCAGGAAACTTTAAAACAAGAACTTTATCTTGCAAGTATCCATTAAGAAAAAATTAGTTATTTAAATAATATAAAACAATGTTTAAACAAAGTATACATGTTATTTATATCAAATTGGAAAATTCCTCACCACAATTCCTATTGGATTTGAATCGATTGTAGGAGGAATAATAATGAATAGAAGCTCATCATATATGTAATTTCTTTGTACAATCACTCATTTGAATTTTTTCTTTCCACGACATACAGAACATCCACAAACAATAATTTTCTCAAAGTATTCATCCCATGTACTATAGTCCTGACCTACCTCTTCTTCAATGCAATAATTTATTGTGTCTGCAGTATCCATTATCATATCCTCTTCCACCCATTGTTTTCTATGTGATTTAATAGTTTTAGGTCCACGTTCACACACATATCTCATTCTTTTGCTAGTTGAGAGCTTAGGCTATGCATTTTCTCCAATCTCCATCTAAAATAATCGACAGCATGCATTAATTTATGTCAAGATTTGATAATACATTTAAAATTTCAATAATACTATGAAAAAAGATGGACGTATCACAAAATGCCATCAGATCATTTTTTCCTAAGTTAAGTCAAAATTTGAGTACTTGATGTCCCACTTCATTCGTTGTGTCGTCATTTGATATGACACAATCTATTGCCATGGCCTCATTTTGCCCCTATAATACACAACATAGTAAATAATGTTTAGTGCACCAATTATATCATTTCAACAAATATGCTATCCAACACAAAACCTCACTTTAGTCATATATTTTACATATTGATATCATGATTTGGCTATCCTAATTTTCAAACTTTTCCCTTGATCATAGAATCACATTTAATCACCATTCCTATGCATCTTCAACCAATAATTTTGACCTCAGAGGCCTCATGGACACAAAAAAGACTTTATCTCCTCTATGTTGTAGCATTTTTGAATTCATAAACACCTTCCTCCTTTGGTTGAGGTTGCTTTCTCTTCTTACCTCTATTGTATCTGCAGATTCCTTTGTCTCATCTATTTCCACCCACTTTCCTCTCAGTGATTTAGTATTTCTATGGTGTCCACATCCTCTCTCCATGGCCTCCTCTATGAATAAAAATGTCACCATAGAAGCTTTCACTGCACTACTGCTAAGAAGGAAAAATAAACTTGTGGGACCACGGTAAAAACCGCTCTACTACACCGAGTTGATGAAGGAGCCACGAGACAATGGTGGTCACCGCACTATCGCATGCTAATGGTAGAAGACTTGTGAGATTGTGGGAGTCACCACAACACCACCAAGAATAGAAGGAAGATTTGTGTGCCACCACAAAAGCTTTCACCACACTACCGCCGAGAAGGATGAAGCATCTTGCTAGACTACGGTAAAAACATCTATATCGCACCGAGTTGATGAAGGAGCCACAAGATAGCGATGGCCATAAAAACAAGGCAGAAGTTTGAATTATTTCCAACACTATGGATCTTGTGATACATAAAAATGAAAATAGTCACTATAGAACAATGATAGGTGCTAAATTACGTGCACTTGATGTCACCTTATACATCCCAAATAGATTACATTAACGTCCAACAGTCGATGCTAAAGCTGGCGTTAACTAATGCTGACTAAAAAATTGACTAATGAATGAAAATTTAAAATTTAAAAATTTCCCGCATGAAGGAAGAAATTAGATGACAAAACAGGAAAAAATGTCCCATGAAGGAAGAGAGCAGGGTGCTACCAAAAACTGATGAGAAATTAAATTTAGTTTGCGACACCAAAGGTAAGGTTACAATTTTGTTTTCTTGGTTGAAGTTGTGATTTTTTACTAATCTTTGTATTGCCTTTGAATTCGTGATTGTTTACTGGTTCATGGCCTAACCAATATAGGCAACCTCTAAATTGTCCCATCATTATAAATTGTAAAACCTTTGAGAAACCAACAAAAAAATTTACCCTACCCATTTGAGCTTTGGATCAAATTATTATAGCACGAAGCAAGGATGCCTTTGTATTCTTTCCCTAACGTGGGTATCAAGTAAATAGTGAATTGCATGGAAAATATGGGAATTGGGTCGGTCACTGCTGAGCAACTGCTGAAAATAAATGCAGAAACCGCTTGGTTTTTCCTAGCCACACCATAGTCACTGATTCCATGACAAAATCATGCAAGATTTCATTATGAAAGAGTTTTCATGATAAGGTTATCAGTACTAAGCAAACCCAACGAACATATTTTCCCACAAAACAAAACTTTCATACCACAAACTAGACGAAAACTTTCATACCTGACAATGTGTACTTTGTTTGCCTCCACAGACTGGACGAAAATAATTTTCCCTAGGTTACCTCAAAATGCCAAGCAATGGAGGGAAGTGAGCATTGTTAGCAAAATTTGTCCACAATGAGGTAATTCATTATCAATTTATAGATTTGTAAATGTTTCCATTGTTTCTTTGAATTTTACATTTTAGTTTTTTATTTCTAAATTTAAAGAAAGAAATATAATTAAAATATATATATATATATGGACATGAGACTGACAAAGATAAAGACGAATTGTCTTCCATATTAGGGGTAGAGGCAATAAAAAAATTGGTTAATGTGGACTAGAAAACACTTGCCAGATACATAGAAAAACAATCTGGTAACACCCCTCAAACATTTTAAACAAATCAATTGTGTCAAAGGGAATCAATTGACTCCCCAACCACTCCTGGGTCGAGAAAAAGATCAAGGAGGAAATCAATGATAGTAAACTCTAAGAATGTGGAATAGGGAGAAAATATTTCCACCACACCATGTTTTCAATATTGCATTGGTAGCTACAATACAAAGATAGAATACGAGGTGGTTTCAGGGGAAGTCCGAATGATGGATGCTGGGATAATTTTTGTGAGTAGGTTGAAGGAATCATGCCTTCAACAGTTCAAAGACCATCTACATTTTCCATTCTCAAAGATACCCATGCACTTGAAAAAAGAAGTTATCCATGACATGGAGAATGAATTTGGCATAGGTTAGTTTGTGAAGAAGGTAAAGCTATGAGTGTCTCAAAAATGCAAGATATTTTGGTGTAACCAAACAAAGAAGATAAAAAAAGGCCACTTGATCTAAGTCTCTAAGTATGGAAAGAGCTTGTAAAAGCATATGAGAAGTCTGAAGCACAAAGGAAGTCTGGTGAGGAGAGTACACATGTATCTAAATTTTCTCATAAGATTATATCAAATTTATTAAAGGATATTTAAATTTTATTTGTGTATAGTTAAATTGAATTAGTATATGTTTCAGGACAAGACCTCCAAGGCTAGGCTTGAGAAAATTTGTGCCACGTATCACAATGGCCAAAAAGGTTTACAGGCCTTGATCTGTACATTTGTAAGTGTATTTAATATGTTAAATGATTTTTTTTTAATTCCTTGGAAAAAGTAAATGATTGCATATTAATTATTTTAGCTAGTTCATGTGCCATGTTTTGACAAGAGGAGAAATATGGCCACCATCCAAAGCAATTTGAAAAGAACATGTTACAAAAAAAAAAGTGGAACGATTTTGTAATCTGGATGGAGAGTGAGGTATCAATAGTTGAGTTTCAATAACTTAGTTGGATATTTTTGTGTTAATATGTCAATTTGCATCTCTTGTTTTGAGTTGTTTATTGATGCATAGGATCAGTAAATAGAGCTCAAATATTATGATTACAAGATGACTGTTAATGTGCATGAATAAATAGTATAAGGATGTAGATGAACTCAATTCATCTGACCTTATTCCTCTTGGTAGGAATTCCTATTGAATCTCTAATATCAAGTGCCTGAGACTTCCTTGTAGCTTTTACCTTTCATTGCTACCTTTCCTCTTCATTGTTAGAATCATCTCCTTTTTCCTCATCTACATTTCTAGCTTTAGCCTCTAATTCATCCCATGTTTTACCTTCCTCCTCTTCAGAATCTTCTTCTTCTTCTTCTTCGTCCTCCTCTAACTCCACAAGAGATTCATCTTCTGAACCTTCCTCATCTGATTCCAATTCCTCTTCTACATCAAAGGGTTCATATCCTTGATCCGACTCTTCTGAATTATCAGAATCAGAATTAGTAGTTTCCATATTCAAAAATTCCCAAGCAACATCTTCAATAAATTTATCTCGATCATTAGTAATAGTCTTCAAAATTGGCTACTAGTTCAAGTTCATTTTTCTTTCATAATACTTTATATCCATGGAGTTCAGCCATTCCTTGATGCCATCAAGAAAATATTGAGGAATGGCATACATGTGGAGTACATCCCACTTGAATTCTTTGAAAACCATAGCCATATCAAATGCCTTTTTCCCAACTCCTACTCTCTCAAGGTTAACAATCTCAATCTCACTAATATAGACTACTAAGAAAGGTAATTCCACCAAATCTACTGAATAGTTTAGCATAGGAACAATAAAAGCAAAGGCTTTGACAGGAACTCCATGAAAATCAATCTCTCTAAATGGCACATCAATATCTAGTTCAAAATATTTTAGATGAGGCTGCTCCCATAGCTCTCTTACTAGCTTGACAAATCCTTGAAACTGTGCATTCATATTATTTGTACAAATGAAATTGAAGCAAAGTAATCATCTCCTCCTTCGTTGGTTGGAAGAATGCAAGATTAATGTTTTGATACATCATATCAGATCTCTCTTCTACTCTCATGGTTGAATACCAAAATTCATTATGGTGGGCCTCCAAAGTTCTAGTCATCTTTCTTCCTCTTCCATAAAATTCTAGCCTGATCCACAAGTCTTCTAGCCTAATTTCTTTGTTTTTGAAATCTGAAGTTTCTCTTGAGTCACCAATGTAGCTCTCTCTTCCTTTTCAGGCTCCTTCATTTCTATAGGAAATTAGTGCCTAATTGATTAACAATCTCAATCTCACTAATAGGGATTACTAAGAAAGGTAATTCCACCAACTCTACCAAACAGTTTACCATAGGAACAATAAAAGAAGAGGCTTCAAAAGGAAATCCATGAAAACCAAGCTCTATAAATGGTACATCAAACTCTAGTTCAAAATATTTTAGATGAGTCTGCTCTCTCTCTTACTTGCTTGACAAATTCTTGAAACTCTACATTGATTTTATTTTTCTTTTCCCTCTCTTGTTGTTCTTCCTCAATGTCATCAAGATCATACATTGACCTTCTTTCCCCTCCTAAAGTTTGACCACATCCATTAACTCCACATAAAACTAGACATCCTTGGTCTTCTTGGTTCCCATGCGATGGTATGGTTATGCAAATGAAAATGAAGAAAATTAATCACCTTTCTTCCTCTTCCATGAAAACCAAGCTCTCTAAATTCTATATCAAACTCTAGCTCAAAATATTTTAGATGAGGTTGCTCCCATAACTCTCTTACTCGCTTGAAAAATCCTTGAAACTCTACATTGATTTTATTTTTCATGTCCCTCTTGTTGTTCTTCCTCAATTTCATTAGGATCATACATTAACCTTCTTGTCCCTCCTAAATTTTGGACCACATCCATTACCTCAACATAAAACTAGACATCCTTGGTCTGCTTGGTTCCCACACCATGGTATGGTTATGCAAATGAAAATGAAGCAAAGTAATCATCTTTCTTCCTCTTCCATGAGAACCAAGCTCTCTAAATGCTATATCAAACTCTAGTTCAAAATGTTTTAGATGAGGTTGCTCCCATAGCTCTCTTATTCAATTGAAAAATCCTTGAAACTCTACACTAATTTTATTTTTCTTGTCCCTCTCTTGTTGTTCTTCCTCAATTTCATTAGGATCATACATTGACCTTCTTTCCCATCCTAAATTTTGAACCACATCCATTACCTCAACATAAAACTAGACATCCTTGGTCTTCTTGGTTCCCATGCCATAATATGGTTATGCAAATGAAAATAAAGAAAAGTAATCATATTTCTTCCTCTTCCATTAAAACCAAGCTCTCTAAATTCTATATCAAACTCTAGTTCAAAATATTTTAGATGAGGCTGCTCCCATAGCTCTCTTACTCGCTTGACAAAAACTTGAAACTTTGTATTGATTTTATTTTTCCTGTCCCTCTCTTTTTGTTCTTCCTCAATTTCATTGGGATCATACATTGACCTTCTTTCCCCTCCTAAAGTTTGGACCACATCCATTACCTCCACATAAAACTAGACATCCCTGATCTTCTTGGTTCCCATGCCATGATATGGTTATGTAAATGAAAATTAAGAAAAGTAATCATATCCTTCTCCGCTAATTGGAAGAATTCATGCATAATGTTTTGATACATGAGTTCCGGTCATCTTTCTTCCTCTTCCATAAAATGCTGGCTTGATCCACACGTCTACCAGCCTAATTGGCTTTGTTTTTGAAAGCTGAAATTTCTCTTGAGTCACCAATGTAGCTCTCTCTACCTTTTCAGACTCTTTCATTGATACAGATCATCTCTAGGATTTAATCATTTGTACCACATGGTTGATGTTCTTTGAATCCTTGAATCTAAAGGAAAATTCCTTAACATAAATACTACTAGGGATTTAATAATTTTCAGACTCTTTCATTGTTATAGATCATCTCTGGGTTTTAAACATGTGTACCACATCGTTGATGTGCTTTGAATCCTTGCATCTAAAGGAAATTTCCTTAGTAAAAATATTGCTAGGGATTTAATTTTCAATGTTTCCAACCTAATTGGCTTTGTTTTTGAAAGCTGAAGCTTCTCATGACTCACCAATATTAGCTATAACTTTTTTAAAATTTTATTATGGTATTTGCACTTTGATATGATGTAATATGAATATGATTTCATCTCATATGTTGTAATATTAGATATATAACAAAAAACAAAAATTATTGCATGAAATAAGTAATAACTTTTCATTCTAGATGTTTTTTTTTTTGTAGAACACGGGTCTTGTAGAAGATCAAGATGATCCTCAACATGATATAGATCCACAAAATATTGGTTCTACCAGTACAGATCACATGGCAAGGGATGATGATGATGCAAATATGGAATACACTGAGGCCGATGACAATGATGATGATGATGATGATGATGATGATGGTGATGGTGATGGTGATGGTGATGATGATGAGATAGTTGGTGGTAGCAACCAGTGACATTCATGATCATATAGAATGCATCATGGATCATTTTTGATATATCATTATGATGACTCTTTTCATGGTTATTATCATATGTATCATTTTCACGGCCTACAATACTATATTATTGAGTTGTATCATTTTTACATGTATCATTTTCACTATATCATTTGGACATGTATCATTTTGACTTGTATCAGTTTGAGTTACATAATTTATCAATTTTATTTATATCATATTTACATGTATCATTTTAAATTATGTCGACTATTGGACATGTATCATTTTGACATGTTTTTGATGTAGTAGCATATTTGACTTTCACTTGTTTTAGTTATATATGATGATAATCTTATCAGTATTGACTTATCAATTTATATATATTAAAAGTGGTTGATGATTTTTGGATGGATATTTATTATGTATGATGATTTTAATTTACTACTTAGGATGGATGTTGTCAAATTCAATTAAATTATATCTATTTGACTCACTTGTTTTAATTATAGATGATGATCATGTTACAATGATAGTTTAGGCCGTGATGAAAGGTAAAATGAATCTTTGGCACCTCCAGAATGTAATTAAACAAATCAGAGAAGCGTTAAGCTCTTTTGGTGGGTAATGACAATGAACAATAGATGTACTTTTTTATCTTTACAAGCAATACAAAAATTCCATGTTATCGAACCAAAAAAAATAATTATCTTGTTATTTAATCATATGAGTTAAATAATTAAAATAATTACTCTATAATCATATGAGTTATTTAAGAGGCACGATATATTTAATTGATAAAATTGAAATAAAATATATTAAATTAATAAATGGAAGCAAAATCAGAAGCACAACTAGAAGAAAACTTGGAAGAAAAATTGGAAGCAAACCTAGAAGAAAAATTGGAAGCAAAATTGGAAGCAAACATGGAAGCAAAATTGAAAGAAAAACTAGAACCAAAAACGGAAACAAAATCGAAAGAAAAAATGAAAGAAAAACTAGACGCAAAAGTGGATGCCAAACTGGAAGCAAAATTAGAAGTAAAACTGGAAGAAAAATTGAAAGTGAAACCAAAAGAAAAAATAGAAGAAAACCTAGAAGAAAACTTGGAAGCAAAATCAGAAGAAAACCTAGAAGCCAAAAATGGGAGTAGACATAGAAGCAAAAATGGAAGCCAAACTAGGTGCCAATTCAGACGTTATTTCCATCATTATTTCCAATGCTATTTCTGGCACTAACAGAGGGGCTATTTTTGGCACTATTTACTGATGCTATTTTAGGCACTAGCAGGGGCACGGTACTTTCCCAGTGCTAACCATGATGCTAAGTCTGGTGCTACGTCTAGCATCAACATCAGCATAAAAGTCAGCACTAAAAAGACCATGCCTATTTGCACCAATTTTTGTGCCAACCAAGTCACCCAATTCATGAACAAAAATAAATTAAAATTCAACGCTATTTTAGGTGCTATTTTCCTGTTCTACTATAGTGTTAGAGTGGAGTGCCTGAGATTTCAGGGAAAAAAGGAATCAAAGGTTGTGATGGAAGCTCTCCTACATCTATCAAAATATTATTCGTGTGTTTTTCCAACTTGTAGTCATCGAGTAAAGTATCTCCTCCCATAGAAGTTATCAAGACCACAATATCTGAATTGACGACCTTCAGATAGAACATGAACACCATAGCAGCTAGAGGCCATGCAATGGTTGGGATCCTCTACTAGTGTTTGTTAAACCTGGTGTTGAAGTCACTCATAGCTTCTTGTGGGGCTCTCTTGATTGTAATAAATTGATGTAATAGCGAGGAATGATATCCTTTCTCTAAAAAATGTCCAAAAATATTTTCTCTGAGATCATCCCATGAGCTGATGGAATAGGAAGTTAGAGATCTATACCAATCTTAAGCCTTCCCTTTGAAAGAAGCATCCAAAAATCTCATAGCAATATTTTCCTTTCTGATATTGGGCACCCTACATACTTCTGCTATGTATTGGAGGTGTTCGGAAGGGGTTTTAAAAGTCATCACCAAAAAAATTCAGAATAGCCTTGAGGGCATTAGCAGGTATGGCAAGCCAGACATCAGATGGATTAGGTGGCAGTAGTGGACTACCACTGTCCCAAGTTAAAAAAATTTTGGGAGCAAGAGGGTGTACGTGAGCCATAGAGAAAATGTTCCTATGTATTGGGTAAACCAGTATTCTTATTTGAAAACTTTGGCCTCCAAGCGAAGTAGATAGGGCTCTAAACTCTAGGTTCTTACTCCTTACTTGTCTACTTCTCACATGTGATACAAAACCTGCGACTCTTCTTCTCCTAGGTACCGAGGTTGGTAACTAAGAGTAATAAAATTTACCCTTCGATGATGCTCTTGTTTAAACCCTGGACATGAAACCTCCTATTTCCTTCCTCTAGTCTAATCTAGAAATATTTCTGACTTCTAATCAGGCCTTTAGAATAGGTCCCACTGGGCATGCCAGAAAAAGAACTATTGATCATAAAAGCTTGCATCTCTCCGATAGTCTTATGGTAAATTCACTGAGTGGGGGATAATATGCACCTCATTGAATACCTTTGGTATTTTTATAGAAAGCCAGATCTTTTTTGAGTTTGGGAAAAGGGAAAAAGAAATTCAAACAAAAAAGCATGAAAAATGGCAATGTGCCAACACTTTTACAATATTTCAAAACCACAAGCCTCCGTCTATGAGTGATATGAGACACAAAACATCACTTCCCTTTATTTTTGGGAGGAGAATGAACAACAAAGGCTCAATACAAGCACAAATGTAGTCATTCAATCAACCCACAAGAAGTGTGTATTAAGATTTGAATCAAACATAGAAGTTTAATAATTAATAGAAAAACATTCAAAAAGAAATATAAACCCTTCCTCCTAATATAATATCATGAAGAAATGATAACCTTACAAAGAAAATGGAGAATTCCAATGACAGTCCAATCTCTAAGATTATAATTTAGTCATATAAACAAACATCATGGAAATCCAATAACCAAACTATTCAGATTAAGCAAGACCCAATGTTCTATTCTGGACGAAGATATAAAGAGAGAAATATTGACAAAGACAATATCATGCACAGTTTCAAGTATTTCTTCAGAATAACTCGTATTTCAGATTCAAGTGAACTTTAAAACAAACATCGGATTCCAATATAATAATACGTTGATCATAAAATAGACATAACATACCAGAGTGAAGCAATGTTCTATGAAATTTTTAAAGAAAATATTTTTACTAACTAAGAAAGCTAAGGAATTTTTTTTGATAGGAAAACTTTAGGAACCTTTTCATTATGTTGTTGTTAGTCCATATATAGCCATCCAAAAGAGAAAAATGTCGACCTTGTCCATAATTAATGACCATCAGACATCCATACCTGATATCTTGGAAATTCAATTCTAGATCTTTATTAGGTTGTTGGAATTCTACTCATCAACTTTCAACTACCACATTTATATTATTTAGATATTTCAATAGGATTAGCTCTTGTAATCACTTTGATCCTAGAAAGGCAGTCTGGAAAAGGTCTTCTTGATCACCCAAGTGGGTTTGCTGGCACCGACTCACATCCCTTCATTGGAAAAGGAAAAATGAATTCCAACAGACTCCAAGTGAACATTCCTAAGATACAACTTCATAGCGCAAAGGGATGACATGTTAGAAGGGTGAATAATCTCAAATTTGTGAAAAGCGGATGCAAGAAAATGTCTACTAGGCCGAAACGTGGTCTGACTTCCAACTGAGGAGAAAGTGATTATTAAAACACACACAACCACCACGTGGTGCATTGTGCATCTACAAAAAATGAAAACCCCTTGCACACAAATCATCTTGAAGACCAAAATAAAGCTGAAAACCAAAAAATTGATAAAAGCAATATTTTGCTTCACAAAATCTAATGAAAAGTTGCCTCAAGAAGAGAAAGGATTAAATCCACTATGGTGCACACTAAAAATTTCATTTTCAAAGGGAAACTTTAAGAATTTATGAACAACCAATGAGATAGCTTGCGTGGAGTGTAGCCATGGATAACCAAGCTTCACACAAAATTGGTCTGACATTGAGATGATGGAGAATGAGACATCTAATTGTTTTGGTTTGGCTTGTAGAGGAAGGGTGATCAGTCCCATCATAGGGAAAGCAAAACCATTATACATTTTTATCCATTATTTTAATTTATCATATGTTTCTTGATAGAGATCATGCACAAGTAAGAATTATTGAGTGATCACATTCTCTCCATAAACGAGATCAATTAATATCCCATTAGTGGGCTTGTCATTAATTTGACCAATTATATAAAGAGGACCATCGGGTGCATTTCTAATAATATCTTTAGATGTGAAAGCAATGTCAAGAGGATTCTTAGTTCGGACATTACAAGGTTGAGTTTATATTAATGCAACCAAACCATCAATAGGACTTTATTCATTAGTCTCTAAGGACCTTGTTTATTAGTATCCATGTTGTCATCATCTGTGTCAACATTCATCACATCATTCTTTGTAGTTTCACTAGCTTTGACAAATGAAATGTTATAATTCAGCATAGGGTTGGTAAAGATTTGCAAGATTTAGTTCACCAAAATGAAACCTAGAAAAATAGGAGGGGGCTCTAATCATTTTGGAAGATAGAACTAGGGTTTAGGACCTTCCCACCTATTTTCCTTATGTTTCACTCAAGGAAACCTTAGAGATCTCAATCTAAGGATGGAATGAGGGAGAGATATACCTAATAAGGTGTCCTAGGGTATTATTAAAGACTAAAATGGGGTTCACCACCAAGCTAGGGCTTGCGAAGACAATAAATCTAAATGATATGCAAGACTTAAGTAAATGACCTAGAAATGAACTCAAATTAGAACAGTAAATTGAGAAAGTAGAGAGGTGCACCTAGAAAATAAAGAGGCTTGAATAAGGGTCTAAAATCCTAGAAATATTGACTTTTAATGCACACTAGGACTCATACACCTGTAGGGGTGATTTAGTCCCAATTTAGGGGTTTTGATGAAAATTGGAATCTGGAACTGGCAACTCAGAATCTGCTAGAAATATATGTAATTAGGTATAGTATGATTCATACACCACAAGTAGTGATTTAGTCCCAATATGAGGATTGATCTGAAACTCTGATATCCTCTAGTGCTTTCTTGTAGCTTCTCTCCTACCAAATATATAAGTCTGAAACACTAAATTGCAACCTGTAGGTGACTTTCTATGATCTTGCAATGTAGATGACAACTTTGACAACTTGACAACTCTCTCCAAACTTTCTCTTCAATGGATCTTCAACTTGAACCACATAGATATTTAAATCACACATCAAAGAGAGGGAAAAATGTTTTTTGTTATTGGATAGGGGTTTTCCTTGGTCAAACCCCGTTTTGGTAATCAAACCCTGAAATTAAATCAAATAGAAAGAAGGAATGATGAATGAACAAATATTCAATACATTGCAACTCACCAAACCCTTGAACAAAAGGCTATAATATTGTAAGTAATATCTAGCATGAATGTGGTTCTTAAATCTTTCTTGAATGATATGTATTTTGACTTGAATGCTTGCTTGCATCATAAAACCCTATATCACAAATGTTAGATCAAAGACAATCATGATGCATGTTGACTTTGAAATGATGCTTGATACTTGAATAATGCTAAAAATTTCTTAATAATCCCTCTTAAATGCTCTTGAGTTCTTTATAATTCTCTTGCTTGAATTCTCATAAGATCACTTAAATCACCAGGTGAAAACAAGTGAAATAACCTTGTATTTATACTTGTTTATGCCAAATTTCCCAAAATTACAACACTACAAGATGACTTCAGATCTAGGAGAATGAAATCCCACCAAGAATTGAATTCAAAATTAGTTCCAAGCTAAGAACGACTCATACACCAGTTAGGGAATATGAGTCCTAGTAGCCTAAGCTTGGGACACAAATTTCAAGAAATGTTTAGTTTAATACCAAATTTAGATCTAGGACCTAAAACTTAGGTGGGAACCATACACCCAAGGTGGAATATGAGTCCTAGATCACTAAATCTAGGCCATACAATCCAAAATCACTAAATTATGATTGGTCATTACATACATGTGTCAAGATTATCCTTGGAAATATGCATTAATTAAGGATTGTGGATGCAAAATAGGACTAAATAAGGCATAAAGAAGCCCAATTTTAGCAAGGATGATCCAAAAAAGTGTGAAAATGTAAAGGGATAAATTTTCCTACACTACATATTCATTGGTGGAATGATTTTTCACTCAATGATATGCATAAAAAGGATGATTTTCTTGATTATGTTTGTGAAAATTCTTACATGTTGGAGGAGGAAGATTAATCAAGTGGGTTTTGAGAAGCCTTAACAAAATATTCTCCTTCCCAGAAGAGAGAGTTATAAATATTTCAAATTATTGAGGATGAGATGTAGACAAAGGAGGAGTTTGGAAACCTAAACCCCTTTTTGCAAGGTGTAGTGTAAGCTTCACGATATACTTAACTCCTTGTTCTATATTTTTATTACATCCAAGTTTAGAAATAATTTTAAATCCAAATCCATAATTTTTATTCAACATATATGGAGGAGGAGAAGTCTTGTTTAAATTATTATTTGTTGAAAGATGAGTATTATCATTGTTAGGAAAATTTGTGTTTCAACCTTGCAATTATAGGAGGTTAATATATTGAGAGCATGGGGTTTCAATGGGGGTACCCCCCTTATGAGGTCTAAGGGGATGATTTGGGAGCTACATGCCCTAGTGGGGGTTCAAGGGAAATTCCCCCAAAAGCCACATTTTTTTTACACTTTATTATCATAAACTTGAATCATTCATTATTAGGTTTCAAATCTAATGGTAAATATTTTGTTGGCTTGTCTTTCCCTAGAATGAAACAGTATTTTATGATGGAATTATAATACAATTTTACATTGTAATGTATTCTAAGACTCTAATAGTTTTTGTGTATCCTGTGGATCTCTCATTAGGGATACTCTCATGAGAAGCTTGTTATACAAGTATATTGTCATCTTCATGAATTTTGAATAATATATTGGGTGGATTTTGGAGTTTGGAGTTTTTCTCTCGAAATATTATTCCCCATGAACATCATTGTGTTATGGTATACATGATATTTATATTTTTTCTTAAGTTTCTCTAACTATTATAAAGGTCTATAAATTTTTTCATTATCCTCCTCTCAAGGTTAGTGTAAGAAATTGTTCCACTACCTTAGCTTCCTTACAATCACGAGAAGAATTCATTCTTTTACAAGAATACAAAATATTTTTGGGTGCTGAAGTGTTAATATTAGGAGGATATTTATTATATTTTTCTAGCACATAAGGGAATAAAGATGAAGAGAACCAATTGCTTACCCTAGGTCAGGCAAAGGAAAAATAAACAATAAATGACTATAAAAAAAAGAAATTGATAATGTTACCTTAGGTATGAAGCCTTTTTCAAAGTGATTCTCACAATTTAGAAGTTTCCACAATGTTTTTTTGATGGATGATTGAATTGTTTTAAAGACTTGCATAAGGTTAGTCCACATAACATAATAGATTGTTGTAGCTAACTTGTTTATATATACATCCCACTTGATATTTTTGGATACAAAATGAATTGTGGTCACTTTATAATACTCAAATTTGACACTTAAAATAATATTTATTGAAATGGGTGACTTTGAGGACAAGGGAACCCTCACCCTTGTCTTGGTGTTTTTGGTCCAAATTTCTTAGGATGTCAAGGATTGTAAGATTTTTATCAATCTAACCTTGAGGTTAGTAAATATTAATATAATTATTTATACGTGTAAAATAGGGTGTAAATATGATGTGACTTTTTCAAGGGTGTCAATTTATGAGACTAAAAAGGATCCATTTCTTCATCTCTACTTTCAAGCATTCCATCTTTGTGAACCACCAAATTTCCTGATGTTTTTTTTCTTACACCAAGGATAACCTTTTTTTTTTTTTTTGTTTGTTTGTTTCACTTTGCCTTTGTTCTAACAAGTGGAATATTTCTATCGAGATAATTTATCACCCTTAGGATTAGTCTTTGCTTTACCTTCTTATTTGGTAGGTTCCTTTCCTTTCCAAAGTTAGATGTAGATGTCATATTAGCACAATTAAGTACTAATTCATATTTCTTGATTCATATTTAGGTTGGATTTCATCAATAAAAATTAGACTTTATTTTTCTCAATGAGGTTGCTCATAGAATTTATCAAAATTTTGTGTGACATAATTAGTCCCCAAAGAATCATGTAGTTTGTAGTTATTCTAAGAAAATACTAAGTAACGATGATAATTTTTTGATAAAATATCCAAATGAGTTTTTTATTAGACTTTATTTAAATAGATTTTATAAGGTGAAGGCTCAAGCACTTGACTTGAGTTTTGAATTCTTAAGATATTCAAGCTCATTCTCTAAATAACATGCTCTCATTACACTATTCTTTTCTAAAATATCTGTCAAGATTGAACAAACTTCTAGAAGGTAACTTATTTCCCTAAAAGTGAAACTTAACTTAAGAGAAATCAATTGATCTATTAGTCATCTAGCTTTATGACTATGACTATTCCACTTTTTTTTTAAATATTAGCAGGAGAAATTTCTTCACCAATTCCCATGTGTTAAATATCCATACACAATAGCACATCAATGATGTACCCTTTCGAACTAAATTAGTTTGATATATGAGAAGTGCCTTTTTCAGTCATTACTGTAGCACAAAATTTTTTTGCTAGTAAATAATAGCACACTAATTTATATGGAGTTTTTTAAAACAATTTTAAAAAATTTATAAGGAAAAATGATCACCTCAATGATTTTTTCTTGTATGAGATTTTTTTAAAAATAAAAAAAATATGTAAAATTAATTGGCTCAATGAGAATATCACAACTTCTACTACCCAATAAGAAAAATATTGTACTTTTTTCGTTTTAGAATTATCTCCATACAAATTTAACAACATTGAATGAACCAAACTAATTGTAATAAAACCCATTGATTTTTTATTTATCTTATCTTAGCCATCTTATGATGTAGTTGTAGGTTTGGATATAAATATTACAACCCATTAATCTTTTTCCAAAAGAATGTCCTTCATCTTAAGCTTCCACAACTTTAATTTTTTCCTTGAGAAATTCTGCATCTCTATGCTTGATTTTCTTTCCATCTCTTCTTGTAATAATATTAAAAAATGTTTTGTGTGATCTCCCACGCAAATAAAGACTAGCTAAAAATTCCTCTATCCAACACCTAAAATATGAGGTGAGCAGTATTTCATATCATATCAAAGGAAACAAGCTACATAATAAAACTTCCTACACTCAAATCCTAAGGAGATTTTTGTGTGGTTTTTAATATTTAAATCATTATAGTGAGAAGAAACATATACAAACATAAAATAAATAATATATCATAACATAGGTGCATGTGAGAAAAACCATTTTTGAGAGAAAACCCCACACTCTAAAGTAGCTTAATGTACTATTCAATACATATTATTCACTTGCAGATAAATTAGTCGTAGGAGTATTGCCAATTAGAGATTTGGAGGAATTTTGAAAGTTTAACAATATCTAAAACTTTATATATGTAATCTCCTTTTGAAGTACCTAATATGTAAGAGATATAATAAATGAAACCATCAAACTGTAGTTAAAAATCATTAGCTAAAACCACCCTAAAATTGGTGTCAAAATCTTAAGACGAGTTCACACACTATTCCTTCCACCTATTATAACCTAATTATAATATGTTGAACACCTAGAATACTTAGAGGGGGGTGAATCAGTATTCCTTTAAAAATAGTTAAACATCCAATAATTATAGCATATTCAATTCCAATAATAAAAGGAAGCATGAAAACATCCAACAACATCACATAACACATGAACACCAAGATTTCTATGTGGAAAACCAAAAAACCGAAAAACCACATTGAGGATAGGCTCACAATATATTATAATTAGTTATAATATATTATAGTAGTGCTCATTGTAGGTGGGATGAAATCCAAGTGGACTCACTTTCCATTGAGAAAAGAAAGAAATAGAAGAGATTATGGAAAAAAACCAAGTGTTGAACTATAACAAAATGCATCTACAATATAATGGAATACAATTCCATTGAAGCTCAAAATATAGACTCAAAGCTCTTCAAATTGATTTAACTTAATTATCTTCTCTACTCTGCATTCGTAATAATTTCACATAATCGCATTCACTAACTCTTTTCACATTTAATCATCATCAAAAATTTGAAAAAGATCTAACTTATATATACCCTCTTCACTCATAACATGAATTAGGTCATCGTAGTTAGATGTAATACATAAAATGTAACTTGTTGGCACAAGATCTATCCACACACTTCACGCCAAAATTTAAATCTCAAAAATTTATGAAATAGGTCAACATAGACCTATAATAGATCCCACATAAATTCATAATACTTATTCAAGCTTTTCTTACCTTCAAAAACTATTAGGTCAGCAACACAAAGGACCTAATACAAAAATTACTCAATTGTATACCCAAATTCAAACATGTGAGCATCAAAAAATCATGCCAAAGAGAATGAAAACTCATGTAACATCTGTCAACAATTCAATAACTTTGTAGATCCAAAAATGAATCTGAGGAGAAGTGCCTACTCATCAAGTCATATATACTAAACTGGGAATGTCTGAAACTTCCAATCCAAACTTTTGTTACTCATAACTCCAAAACTAGAAACTGAAAAATCTAAAATTCTAGAAATAATTTCTTCTCCTAGAGCCAACAAAATTACACTAGAAGCATAAAGAAAAATATTCAACACTTAAATACCAATGCGGACCCAATCACCAAATCTCCTATACATGGAATCACTAGTATTAACACAATCAATTTTCATCACAATTTTCTTCACTAGATCAAATATTCTTGTAAAATTGTCTTTTATAATCATGTTCAACCATGCTCATGAGACGCAAACTGATCTGCACCATAGTCTTTGTAAAATTTTCTTTTATAATCAAATGTAATCTTCAATCTAAACATTATTTGGAAACTAAATAAATAAATGAAAAGTACTTTGAGAATGTTGATACCAGCTTAAAAAATTGAACCTATTCAATAGGAAGAAAAAGAGAAGTGTTTATCATAAATCATGAAACTATTGGATGGTGATTAAGGTTCATTGGGTTTTACACCTACCTTCATAAGAGAATATAAGATCGTAATGAAAGAATAAAAAAATCACAAAGAAACAACAGTAGTATCAATACAACATGAAGAAGAATCATCACAAACATCCACTTTGATAACTTTTAACAAGGAAGAAATCACAAATTACACAATAAATTATGATGAGCTTTATCATGAACAACCATCATCTTCAAAATAAATAGAATCTCTCTATGGAAGAGGATATCAAATCTTAAAACAATTTGGCTATAATGGAAAAGGATGTGGTATGAATAAATAAGGAATTTTTGTCCCTATAGAGCCAAATACACAAGAAACAAAAAAGAAATATTGGATATTTTCATTCAAAAGAATAAAAAAAACCTCCACTTATTATCAACGCTATCACACAAGATTATTCTAATACAACTATTACATTAAATCATCTTGACTCGATACATACCATAAGTGATGATAAACAATTAGATTATTTTGAACATCATGAAGTTTTGGCAGAAATTTTGGGAGTTTATGACGAGTTACCAACTGATCACCACAAACAAAAATTAGCATATACCTTAAGAAACAAAAGGATACTTTGGTGAAGAAAAGAAAACAATGATATTGAGCAAGAAGATGATGAACACATCCCTACAATTTTCGATCAAAGTGCATACTTGTGGGAGATACAATCAACATACCAACGGATACATCCAATGAAGAAAAGGTGATTCAAATAGGAAAGTTTATTGATAACAAAGAAGAAGAATACCATGCAACATTGTTACATAAATTTCCTAATATATTTACTTGGACATATTCAGATATGCTAGGTATTTATGCTAATATAGTTATGCATAGAATTGTTCTTGAGAAAGATTCTAAGCTCGTAAGGAAAATGATACAAAAGATGAATCCTAAGAGATTTATTTGTCAAAGATAAAATTGAGAAGATCATGGATTTTAGTTTCATTCCTCATGGTGATTATTCACCATGGATATCTAATGTTGGAGTAGTAGAAAAACCTAATAGTTTTATTAGGATGTGTACATATTTCATTGATTTGAATAAATCATCCTTAAAAGATGATTTTCCCCTTCCTAATATATTTAATTCTTAAACAAAACCAACAAATCAATTATAATATTATTAATATTAAATTAAAGACATAAATGGCATAACTATTTTCTATTATAGCACAACACGTCCATAATAATAATATATTCATTTTCAAATATAAAATTATCAATTACATGGTTTGACTAGGCTAACATTGCCACTTAGTCAACTCAAATTATACATCAAGTAGTACAAAGGGGAAAATCGTCTTTTAAGGATGCTTTAGTCAAATCACTAAAATCTGTACACATCCTAATACGATTACTAGGTTTTTTCATTGCTCCAATATTAGATATCCATGGTGAATAATCAATGGTATGAATAAAACCAACATCCAAGAGCTTCTTAATTTCTACTTTTACCAATAAATCTCTCTTAGGATTCATCTTTCATATATTTTTCCTTGCAGGTTTAACATCTTTGTCAAGAACAATGTTATGCATAATTATCTTAGCATCAATACTTGATATATTTGAATAATTCCAAGCAAATATTTCAAGAAATTCATGTAATAATGTTGTGTGATATTCTTGTTATTCATCATCAAGACACTTTCCTATTTGAATCACCTTCTCTTCATTAGATATATCCATTGGTATGTTTATTGTATCTCCCACATGTAATATAGTTTGATTTAGAATTTCAGGAATGTGTTCATCATCTTCTTGTTCAATATCACTTATTTTCCTTTCTTCACCAAAGTATCCTTTGGTGCTTAAGGTACAAGTTAATTTATTTTTATGGTGATTAATTGGAAACTTATCATAAACTCCCAATTTTTTTGTCAAAGCTTCATCATATTGAAAATAATCGAATAATTTATCATCACTTGTGTTATCTATAATTCAAGATGATTTAATGTAATAGTTGTCTTAGGAGAATCTTGTGTGATAGTGTTGATAATAAGTGAAGATTTTTTATTCTTTTGTAGGAAATATCCAAGACCACTTTTTGATTCTTATGTATTGGGATCTATAGGGACATGAATGCCTTGTTCATCCACACCACATCCTTTTCCTTTATATCCAAGTTGTTTCAAGAGTTGATATCCTCTTCCATAGAGAGTTTCCATTTCTTTCAAAGATGGTGGTTGTTCATGATCAATATCATCATAATTTTTTGTGTAATTTGTGTTTTCTTCCTTATTAAAAGTTATCATGTTGGATGTTTGTGATGATTCTTTTGCATGTGTTGCATTGACACTTATGTTGTTTATTTGTCCTTTTATTATTATTTCATTAAATATTTTAGTGATTGATGATAAACACTTCTCTTTTTTTTCCTCTTGCATAGGTTCAATTTTTTAAGTTGGTATCAATGTTCTTAGAGGACTTTTCATGAATTTTTCACTTTGCAAACAATTTTTATATTAAAGATTAGCTTTCATTGTGTATATCGTTTTTGATAGGTATATTTAATTAAATGGTGAATTGTTGAAGGAACTCCATTTATTTCGTGAATCCAAGGTCTTCCTAAGAGAAGGTTATATGAGAGTTCTTGAGGAGTAACAAGAGCATGTGGTATATATGGTTATGTATTACAGTGTTTTCATTGATGTCAACATTGTATCCTAGTACAAAGAATATGGTGTAGATCAGTTTGCATGTCATGAGCATGGTTGAAGATGATTGTGAAATAATTTTGCAAGGTTTGATCCAATGAAGATAATTGTGATAAAATTGGTTGAGTGTTAATACTAGAGCGATTATGTGTATAGGAGATTTGGTGATAGGGTCTGCATTGGTTTTCTATGGAATATTTTTCTCTACAATTCTAGTATATTTTTTTTGTCTCTAATAGAAGAACTAAATTCTAGAATTTTATCTTGTTTTGGTTTCTAGTTTTGGTGTTATGAGTAATAGAATTTCAGCTTGGTAGTTTTAGACATTTCTAGTTTAGTATATGTGAGTTGATGAGTTTGTACTTCTCAATGAATTGGGTTTGTTCTTTGCAAAGTTGTGGAAATATTAACAAATGTCAAATGAATGTGCATTGTAATTTGTATGATGTTTTGAGGTCTGCATGTCAAAATTTGTGTATATAGTTGGTGAATTTTCATATTAAGTCCACTGTGGTGTCGACCTAATAGGTTTGAAGGCATGCAAATATTAAATAGCTATTGCAGAGTTATGTGGGATCTATTATAGGTCCATTCCGACCTATTTCAAATTTTTATGAGATTTCAAATCTTGGCATGGAGGGTTTGTGGATAGATCTTGATCCAGGAAGTTATATTTTATGTATTACATCTATATAGGCCAACTTAATTGATTTTTTCAGTGAAGAGGACATATAAGTTATATTATTTTCACCATTTTGATGATGATGACATGTGAAAAGAGTTAGTGAATTCAAATTATGTGAAGCTAGTGTGAATGCAAAGTAGAGAAAAGAATAAAGTTAGATCAGTATGAAGGGTTTTGAGTTTGTATTCTATAATATTTCATTCTTAAATAACACCAATAAATGCATTATGAATATTAAATTAAAAACATAAATCAAATAGCTATTTTCTATCATAGCACAATATGTCCAAAATAATAGTAATATATTCATTTCCAAATGTCAAATTATCAATTACATAGTTTGACTAGGCTAACGTTGCTACTTAGTCAACTCAAATTATCTTGTTCTACATCAAAAAATTCAAAGTCATCACCCCATGATTATTAAGGGGGCTCTTTAACTTCCATCCCTCATGAGTGGAAGATGCCTAACTTTAAAAAAATTAAAAAGGATTTGTGTGCTCGCATAAAGACTGATTCGTGTAATGAGAATGTGGATACATTTTTTTCATTTGATTTGGAAGGATTTTATGGGCTTAGATACAAAATTATTTCTAAACATGGATAAATGAAAACATGGAACAAAAATATAAGGATCAAGTGAAATCTATACCATAGTTTTCCAAACAAGGTATAGGTTTCTAACCTTCATCCCCACTTTCATCTAATGCTTTATCATCTACTCTATTTATTGTTGGCAACACAAGGGCAGACAACTAAGAGGGGGGTGAATCAATTGTCTTAGAATTTTAAACTTTATTAAACTTATTAACCTTTAATCTCATATCTGATTATTAACAGTGAAAGCATGAATAAACAACACATCAAAAACACATATAACACCAAGATTTTTTGTGTGGAAATCCTATTAGGGGAAAAACCACATCGAAGGTTAATCCACAAGTTATACCCTGTTAAAAGTATAAGAGAAATGAATAAGGAATGCACATGCATTCAGGCACACTGCTCAAAGGAAGACTCATTGTCTTACATAAAATATTTCAAATTAAAACCATTTGAAGAATTGAATTGAGAAAGTAGCATTTGCAAATGCCTAAGTACAATTCAAGTTAAGCACATGAACACTTCTTCACTTTCTTTCAATCTTCTTCACACTCTGCTCTTCCTTCAAATGATCTAAACCTTATTCGTACATAGCACACACACTTCACATCTCTTTACCTTATATTTTCACTTGGACACTTCTCAAATGAGAAAACAATCACTTATATATATCCGCAACAACAAATTATATTGCATCAAGTCGACTTAAACAAAATAATAGAATGAATGCAAAATGTCAGCCCAAAAAAATAAAGATTTTTAATTCACATCCACAAAGTTCAGCCACAACATAGTAGAGACCTAAAACAATGTTCTCAAACACAAAACACCTTCAATTAATCTTCCTCGAAGATCCACAACACGCTACAAGCACTTTGTTGGCCATGAACATGGAAAACATGAACACACAAGAGAAAATATCAAATCACGAGAATAATGATCAATGTAGATGGGTAACACAGATAGAGAATGATCTAGAAACATCCACAAACACTTCAAGAACATGCACAATACTTCAGATTATCAAAAACACACTATCTTCTTCTGTGAACATCATTTCCAGTAACACAATAACTGTCAGAACTCATAAATTTATAACTTGCTCAAATATTCATGTGCACCTTTGAAACTTATAGAGTAGGAACTCCATACATAGGAAAGAAAACCCTTTAATACACAACTTCTCATCATCAACATACTGAAATTTTCAGCACACTGATCTTCATTGTTTCATAGACAATCTGTAACATATCTTATTACAATTTTCTCAATATCCTTGACATATACAGTCTTAAAGACATTAATGCTAATAGTGTTGACATCAATGACAACCACAACATCCAACATTTATGATATCTTGTGGTAAACAGGAAATTTTTTATTTACAAGAGAAAGGAACTTCTCCTAGTATTGAGGAAGAAAATATTTTTTCAAGGCTTCTCAAAGCTCGATTGATTACTCTTCCTCGAAAAACGTGAATGAAATTTCATAAAAAAACTACTTTTATGCATATCATTGAGTTCAAGGTCATTCTACTAATGAATGTAAGACCTTGAGTAATAGAGTAAAACAACTTAATGATTGTTTGTTCTCTCCCCTATGTTGATGCACCTAATCACTCTAAGCAATAATGATCTTTACTCTATGGTGTTTCTCCTCACTATTTGGCATTTATAGCTTTATGTGTTTTATCATTTCCATTCATGGTGGTAGAATTTAAGTAAGCATATTTTCCATGGCAGCAACATCATAGTCTCCTTTTTGGTTTTCTTTTCCTTTTACACTTGGGGGACAAGGATAACTAGTTTTGGAGGTGTGTTCGTTTCAAGGATCCCTTCTTACCATTTTCTTCCTTAAAATACAAACATAACAAGTATATTGGCAATTTAAGGGGGGGAACATGTAACGCCCTGCTATGGAACCCAAGAAACATTATGTCAGTTACACTAAACATCCGAATAATAATTTATATATTTTTAAAAATATTTAATAACAATATGTGATTACAACCTAGCATAAACGCTCTAGGGTTCCACAACTATGCACTACTAAAGTAAAACAATAAACACAACACATCAAGAACCATATACATATCAAATCACATGAATAGTCATGTATAGATTACATTACAATAAATGAGATTGTGAAAAATCTCAAAAAATTACAAGTGACAAAACCATGAAACCCCATGTTACATCATGAGTGTGTACAACAAGAATAAGGTCAAGAATAGATGCCGTCCATGTCCACGACCTTGTCCAATGAAAAAATCTTGTGACCGATGTGCATCTAGGATCTTTCCAAGAACAAACATGTCTCGAACAATATCACCTATAAGGGACCCAATGGAAGATATGGCACGTTCCTCCCAACCGTGCGGAACTTGAAACCCCACCCCCCATTCTAGGAGATAGATCAGGTCCTCAAGTCAAACAAAAAACAAGAAGAACATCACACAATACATGGATGACATACATGACATCACAATAACAAGACAAATGACATACACCCAGAGGCAACTCACAATCACAAATAACTCAACACAAGAGAACTAACAAGTGTACAAGGACAAGAGTGTCATCACACAAGCTCGACATGGGTTACCCAATGGGATCTTCATAGGTTACCATCCCCCTCACTTGGTTAAACCCTGGCAACCTCAACTAATCCTCGACCCCCACTCTTACTCATGCGGGATCAACATACCTTTCGAAGGGACAACATAGTTGATCTTTGTCATTCCAGGCCTTCCCGCTCATCCTAAGCCCGAACGAGCACTTGAGTCATGAATGAGGCTTACTTAAATGTATTAATTTGAGATGCTACCCGAAACCTCGAAAGGTTTAATTAAGTTATCACTTGTTTTACCAACTTCTAATAGGTTACCCCTGCAACCACTTCCGGGTCTAGCCCCTAATGGAAGCCACTCCTCCTAAAGTACAACTTCTCAAAATGACTCAACAATAAATCCAACATGCACGTGACAGAAAACTCCCTTACACAAAGATTCAAAGTCATTGGAAGTATGCAATCACATTAAATATCTCAAGATGAACCACAAGACATGCATGGAAAATATTTCAATAACAACACACTTCCATAACATGGACTACAAGATATCCCAAAATAATATCACACAAGGCATAACATGCATGGTTCACGTTTCAATTTTAAAAACAAGACAAAGAACCTCCTTGATAACAATTCATGTTTAATCTCAATAACCTATATTTCCAATCCTCTGGGAGATGATACACTGACACTATACTTCAATATAAGGAGTAAGAATACATTCTAAGTGAGAACATGGTTCACAAACTTCATTCAAGATTTCCAATAATACAATTCTAACTCCATACATTTAAATTCTATGAATGAGAAAACAATAAATCCTTCAAATGAGATGGTATTTTAATTCGCTTTCATTCATACGATGATATTTAGAATTCAACACCTTAATATCCATCACACAATTTCCATGCCATTAATTAAGATAATTTCTTGACTGGACATAACAATATTTATATATAAAAATATAATTTAATAACCATTTTATTAATCAATGCATTTGCATTTAAATTAGTCATCTATTTTATGACTAAAAGAGGGAATTAAATACCCAACTATCCAAAACCTTATATTAAAATAAAGTGGTGACTATTTATACAACTATCACTATTCTTTCTTAATAATTGAGTGAGTAATACTTAATATTTATTGACAATGAATTTAATAAAAGAGATTTTATTTTAATATTTAGAAAGAGAACTTTTAACTTATTAAACTCAATATAGAATTTCTATAAATGGAGTTTCGTATATAACAAGACTTGATTTCAATCACTGGGGAAGATTAAGTTGACTATAGTTTAACAAACAAATAGATAGGGTCGATAAGTTAATTAAACATGCTAGCGAAATCAAGGAGCATAACACAACAAATTTTCCCTATTCCATTCGCTTCTAACTGAGCTTCATAAGTTGAATACGAGAAGTTAAAGGAAAGAAGAAACATAATACGTCACGAAGGTTCAGACCTGTTGACCCAGCAACAATAAATAACATCAATTATTTCTTTGATACTGCGGACAAAACAAAGCTATCAGCCGCACCAAGTTTGAGTAGAGAAGGATGATACATAAAAGAAGATAAGAGTTCGGTTGGTAGTTGGTTACTGCATGAAACCTACAAGTGTGCAAACACACAGAGCACAGACTAAAACAAATCCTTCATTCGCAGCCGACTGGGTTAACACAAAGATAATATAAGACTTCAATGAAAAGAGAGAATATTAAGAGTGTTTCTCAAAACAACTCCATGGCGGCAGCGACGAAGTTCAAAAATGAATCTTCACATGAATAAATACTTTATATCATTGAAGGAAATGACTTAATCATCATAACTTTCGCTAAGTTAACATGCAAATGAGAATATTCCTGAAGGCCACCAAAGACAACTGAATCCGCAAGATCTCGGCCGATGCCATGAAAAGATGGAAAGGATCTGAAGGTAGAGATTGAAGATCATACTAGACTTTAAGAGACACACATGCAAACTATAAAGAAAACAGATTGCTTCACCAGCCGACTCACTTTAGGAATATGCAAGGCGGATTGACAGGGAAGACATTTTATTTACATGCAATATCGTAAGCAAGAGCATACTTTGCCTTATGTTACTACCAACATTAGGGAGTGCAAGTAATAATAGTGCATGTCAAAATACTTCAAGGAAAGGGTAAACCCAACGAAGAACACAACACAAATACGCAGCCTAAAGTTATACAACAGATTCAAAGCGGCTGCAACTCCCACAGGCAGTGATATGAGAGAGGAAGGGAAATAATAAGTATGACCTAAGACAGTACCGAGAAAAGCGCAAAAGTTACTTCTAGACTCAACAATCATGCCATGCACCACCGATCCAAGTTCACAGAGGAAATCATAATCAAACAAAGACATTTAAGAGTTTATTCAGCGCAATAAAACAGAATACAAAGGATGGAAATACACTATTTTGGATTTCCTAACTGCATACTTCCATAAAAAATGAAGCTTCGATATTTATATCTAATCCTAATTTTGTTGTATAAGGTGAGAAGTAGGAAGCCAATGCATGACTGTAGGTTGTCATATTCACGGCTCTCATCCTACTTTGTATGGTTCTACCGTCTGTGGAAATTATATTCAATTAAACAAGTATTTAGTCGTCATACAAACTCATGAATGTTGATTCACTTTATGTTAGAACGTGGAATCTTGTCTTCACTGTTAATTCACAAGATTGATAGAGATGTTGATTGATCTATAACTTGCAGATAAAAAACATTATTCTATTTATTACCACCCTCCAAAGATGCCCAAGTGTGAGTAGAAAACAATCAGGGTGTAATGGATGGTACCAACACATATGCATGCTTTGCATGAGGTTCACAAAATAACCTGTAAATCCAACAGGTTGTACTAACAGTTCCCATACGAATTTTAATAGGAGAACAAGGAAAAGAATTGAAGCTTAGCATCATGAAAGAAAGGTTGCAGCACTGCCATAGACATTATAAAAGACTGCAAGAGGATATTATGAAGAATAGATAAGATCCACGAATGATAAAATATCATTATCACCAAGAAAATTAATTATACACAAGCGAATTGAACAGCTTGATGCTTCAACACAGAATTCGCACCTCCGGAAATAAGGAGACAATTTAAATAACCCTACCTGGTTCAGGTAATAGAAAATACAGAGGGTTGAGTTGAAAATCTTAGGAGATGTAAACAATTATTCATTCTAAAACCATAAAATTGCCATGTATGTGTGCGTGAGTAGAGAGGAGGAACAAGGAAAGAGAGAAAAAATTTCAATCATTATAAGATGATTTTCGGCGCATGCATTTCCAAAAGTATGAGATACAAATTCAAACGTAACCATGTATGTCAGAGGTCGAAAGAGAAGAATGGACAAGCGCCTGGAGAGAGAGTATAAGTTCGATCCAGATCAAGAAAAAAAAAAAGCTTACAGAGAATTTAAAATAAGAAGGGTACGGCTTATTCAAACAAAATGAATCCTTCCTACTTCTCAAAATCCATCGATATTTAATGGCAATGGAAACTACACAGCCAGGTACCATATATTTCCAAATAAAGATTCTGAGCAAAAGACTTCAGGAGTTAGACTAAATAAATTCACAGGCATAAAAAGATAGAGAGGAGATGCGAAACCATACTGGGAGTGTTGTAGCTATACACGAACACCTTTACTCCAAAACAAGTATTTATCCTAAAACAAGAAGGTTACTACAATCATATGAGAATTTACAAAAAAAATGAAGATAGTTACCTGCATTGCAAATGACTTCAGAGAACCATGAATCGTAACCCCAAGAGAAAGAGATTAAAGCGACTCCCCCGGTTAGTTTGATAGCCGCCCCTTTACTACTATATAAACAATACTTTGCATGCTTTTCATGCATTAAGAATGCGCACAAACAACCAATATTTTATGCATACACCCAATAGGAAACACAAAACAGGTGCATGCATTCATACTCACACCCATGACATTCGTTGATAAAGTTGTTTTGGAATAGAGCATACATACGGTGACTCACTAATATTTTCAATAAATATTTAATACAAAATGATACAAACTAAATTCCTGTAAATGTTCGTTTTCAAGATAATTTCTTTTCAACTTATTCAAATTTTGCCAACGATGATCTTGTTTCTTTCTTTTTTCTCTCTTTTTTTTGATGGAGGTCATCCACAAATTAATTTTTGCTACTTGATACGGGAGCACGAGCCTTCTTGGGCTGAACCTCTTCGACTAAGAGCCAAGGATTGAGGGGTATCCATTCCACCAAATTCTCCCGGGGCACGATCTCGGCCTGATCCCTTTTTTGATGTCAGAGCCATGATCTTGTTTCTTTGTTTATACAGACTTCGAACAAATTAACACAAATTTCAGCAACAATTATAGCGACTATCAATTCCTAAATTCTCAAAATACAATGATAAAAAGAGGAGAACCTAGCTTCCCTCCTTTAAATTGCAGCAAGCAACAAGATCAAACGCATGATTTCAATCATGATATCCCAATCAATTTGAACCGTTCCCTTCCAATTACAATCTTCCAACTTTTCAATCGTTCACCCAAAAATCCAAAGGCAACTTTTTCCCGTGAAAAATAACTCCCCCCGCCCCTCGCCCCCCCTCTTTCAAAGATCAATTGCTCTTTTAAATACAATTTACCCACTTAAATTTCAGATTGCATGCAATTTAATCAATCAGTTCAAATTTTTGAACACAATTATCAAAGAAGATATTTTGCAACTTAAAATAAAACTGTCTATTTTAGTTTTCAAAAACATTTAAATTGCACAAAAAAATTAATTACAACCAATTAACCTTTCACAAATGATATATTTTAATATTTCACCTTTAGTTCCACAATAATCTAAAAATAACGTTTAAGTTTAAACATTGTATTTAATCATTAATCAACATAACAATTAAATCATTAAATTAATCTAACATAACATTATTAAAACATGACAACAGAAAATGATGTGACAACCTCAAACATTACGACAAACGAATGAAAATGTAACATAAGGGTGACAAAAGATACTCGTTCATTTCAGAACGATGGTTCATGATAGAGGACAAGTCTATCTCCCTTCAAGTATTCCATTGGGCCATGGCACACTCAAACCTGACAAGCAGGTGGAGTTGACACATGTACCTAAAAGCTGCATCACACTCTACAATTAAATGAACAACATGTATATATATGAAGACACACAGTGAAGAAGAATCGACGTAGCAGGGCACTCATGAATGAGTACTGGTAAATCGTCTCCTTCACTGAATTGATGTAATAATAGCATCTAAAATAAATCACATCATAGTACCATCATAACATTAAAAAATCAATATATATCATCAAAATAATGTCATCATAGAGAAACAAATAGAACATCATAAGTAGAGTGTATCATCAACTGAGTTTTCACAACTGGTCATACAAACTAGGACATAATGCATCAAAGTAACATAGTCTCAAAACATTCTAACGACTATTAGCAACTCAAACAACAAAAATAGAAATGTCATCAGGAGGGTCACTATAGAATATATTACCCCTATCCATTTCATAGAACATCTTGTGAGATTTAACTTCTTGGCATACTACTTTAGTGGTAGTGTTGTTTATAATGCACCTTCAGGCATGGTTATCAATTTTTCTACTATGATATTAAGTATTTGTTCATCCTAGGCCATTATTTTAAACTTTGTGCACCCCGTGAGGTGATTTTATGTGCTCTCTAAAGCATGGTTTGCATAGTCCTATCATAATATCTAGTTTTTTGGTCTATGAGTTTTGAGAATTTTTAATATGGAAACCTAGCATAACACAAGTTTTTTGGTAGTGGAGACATGTGCTTCATGAGTTTCTTAGCATAACACAACTTTCTAGTCCTCATGAGAGAATTCTATTATCTAGCATACACGAAAGATATGACGTTTGGAATTTGAGACAAATTTAAAAGACCGAGGTCTCTTTGCCTTACTAACTTGAATCCCTTTTAGTACTAACCTTGTGTTTTTGTTTGTTTTTACATATGTTTTCTTATTTTCATGTCATAATATATTATATTTGTATTGTGTTGTGCATTATGTAGTATATTGAATTTTGGTTTTGTCATGTATATCTTGTGTTGTCATGTTGCCCTAATTGCATGTGCATTTATTTGTTATTATATTGGTTTATCATAGGATCTTGAATCCTAGAGGCTTGTGCACTCCCCCTAGATTTTTTATCATCCCATCTCTGCAACATTTGGATAATCAGACCCCTCTTGTCATTCTTCTACTTTAGTGTGATTCTAAGGGTAAGTTCATTCTCTATGTAATGTGGGTGTTAAATGTAGCATCATAAATTGTCACCCTTTACAATTTCACACTAGATTTTGCTCCTTCACATGTTCTTGGACCTAATCATATTCCTAATTTCATAAATTATGCATTCCATGGAACATTTAAACATTTATCAAAGAATAACATGTACAAAAAAAAGGTAGGTATTTAATATTTTTTCTTTGATACATTGGATCCCAAAAAATAAGGTTGGGACAAGGATCCTAAGGCAGACTTTTCCTCTTAATTTGGCCCCAAATTTTAATGTGTTGGAGATGGAAATTTATTATTTGAGTTTCAAATGTTACATGTTGTCTATTAGTATTTAATATTTTGGAAATTAGATTAATTGCATATAAATACTTAGTTATTTCATAATTTAAAAACTAACAAGCACTAAGGGGAATTTTGGGAGAAAATTGAAGATCCTTAAATCAATAAATGGTAGTCAAGAGAATATTTATTAACATTAATGGGTATGTGCAGGATCATCATGGAAAAATAGGCCCTTAAGTGGCAATAAAATTCAAAAAAATCAGATTTAAGCAACTTGACATAAAAATTTGAATAAGTTATCTATATTATTTCAAAAATATGTAAGAATAGAATTTGTAGTAAATTTAATTTAGTTTATAAACTACTAGGTTTATTTAGAAAAAAAAATCTATTTGGTGAAAATTTAAAATTTCAATGCAGGAGTACTTAAATTTCAAGGAAAAAATAAGAAGTACGTGTCTGTCTGACCACCCTAACCACAATAAAATGATAATTATGTTTTATAATATTTTAGATATAATTAAAGGACTCATGTCCCGATGTGATGCATATTTTTTAATAAATTTTTTCCAAGTAAATAATTAATTATGAATTTTTTATTACAACTTTTAAAAAATATAAAAACTCATACATCTAACCACCTTAACTTGGTCAAAACTTCATGAATAAGCCTATCAAAAAATGAATACCATTTGAAAGCTATAGATTTTTTTCAATAAGCCTATCAATTAGGACTTTACTCGTAATTCAAATAGAAAATGAATAATAATTATTTATTAAATTTAAAATAAAGCATAATTTATATTGGTGGAAAGTTGAGAATCTCCTTTAAAAACCCTTTTTGTTTCATCAATTTTGGGTAAAAAGAAGTCGCCAGCCACATGGGCCATCATATCACTTACATATTGCCACTTTTTGGCCCATCATGATCCTACACATACCCTATTGTAGCATTATTTTTAGTCAAGCATCATATCAAGAAATCATCATGTTTTTTATGTAATTCCATTCATGTTTTAAGATCATTTATTTTTTAAGTACTAACACTTGTAGGTCTTCAATAAAAATTATAACCAAGACTTGAGGATATGTCTATACATTCATTCCTTCGAAGAAATAAGATTTGAGTGGTGAATTTCATCCAATTTTTGATTCATCATTCATTTATCATTTAGCCTTTATCCCTCAAAAGGATAAGCTCTCTTTCATCAATTTTTCCATTATGGAGGTGGAAAAACCAACATTAGGTTTGATCGAGGTAAGAATTATATGGAAAAACCCTATATCTCTCTTTGAATGGGCAACTTACATATCTAAACAATATTTGAGGAAGATTGAAGATTGTTTGTTCATTGTTGTATTTAATCCCTACAACTTGAAAAGATAGAGAAACTTAGTTATCTCAGTAATTGCTGAATATCTAACAATGAGATCTAGAAGGAAGAAGCCTCTAATCAGGTACTTGAGAACTGGGAAGATAGATTATAAATTTAGTCATCTAGAAAAATCTTACTTCAGTAGCCTTGTCTAGTTAACTCAAGCCATAATTCAAATAATAGGTGCAAATTAGTCTACTTAGTATGTTTCTAATCATCAAATATTTTTGTCAATTTCTAGTTTTTATATTTTTACATTAGAGTAGTGCTTTCTCATAGTTAACTAGTTACATCATTGTATTTCATCAAAAATACATTTCAAAACCCCCTAAATAATTCAAATCCAAGGTTGATTGACTCATCTTTTAGGTTGTAAGGTAATATCATGCCAAAGTTGTCGATATGAATTCTAATGTTATGTAAGTGAAAAGTAGCTAGATCCTAGTTAAACCCTAGGATAATTTTTCCTACATTACACTCCCAAATAATCATATCATAAAATATTGAATAATTATATTATTATCTAATTATTGATGGTAAACCCCTCGAAGTGGTATGCTATATTTATATTTTTATTAAATATTTACAAGAAATATCATAATAAGGGGTATCAATGCTACAATTTGGGCGAACATTTGTGCTTCCACCATAATTTATGGACTAGTTCAAATTTGGATCTAATATTTTTTTTGGTTTTGAAGTATCTATTTGATAACCTCTCAAAACAAATCAAACTCTTAAGTTAAAGGTTATTTAGATTTTATGTTTTTTATTAATTCTCTTTATAGGCCACAATTTTAACTATTTCTTGAACATTATAGTTTTGGAATTCTTATAAAAAATAATCTAGGATTTTCATCACTTTTATCTATGCTTGGCTGCAATATTTAGAATTATTTCTAAAAAATTAAATTTGAAAAGCTTATAAAAAGTTGGGTTCTTTCTATAATTTACTAATAAACATGAAATAAGTTTTTTAATTTAGTGGTGAAGTTTTATTTAAAACGCAAATATCAAAACCTTTGATAGCATATGTTCTAAATTTTTATGGTTCCTACTACCAATTTTTCACCACAACTCGAATTGGAAGAGTTGATTAAATTAAGTTCATTTTAAGGTGAAAAACTTTCAATTCATTTCTGCATTTTCTTAAACCATTACATATATTGGAATTTTAAGGAGTCATTTAGTTAAATTGTGCAATGTGGTTTTAGTTTAAGAGGGCATTCAATTTTTCTAATTAACATTAACAACATAAGAAAATATTGCATGAGATACAAAGAATAATACTTTCATTTTGTATTTAGTTATCCATTCCATAATGTTTCATACATTTTGCAAGACAGATGCATAATTGAAAAAGACTGTGTAAATGTTATTTCATATTCATTGGAATGAAAAGGAGAGAAAGTCTCTCACACAAGCTGTGGAAGTAGCTGAGCCAAAACATCTTGAGAAGTATACTAACAAGTGAAGACAATGAAAAGAGGGGAAGCATATAATGAAAAACATATTCATCATTGCCTGTTTTGAGTCTTTAATGTTAAGTTTTGTTGTGGTTGCTCCATCCTTACTCCCAAGCTTGAGTGAACCTGCATCATGTTGAGAAAAGTTGTTAGAGATCTGAATATGAATTTCACTATGTTCTTTTTCAATAGGAATATAATATATTTCCTATGATGCATTAGAACAACAAACATCAAACATATGCAAAAGAGCCTAAAAAAAATGAAACATCATAGAGCATTGTACTTCATACTTTTTTATCTAACATGTTTGTTTCTTCTGTAGGTATAGGAAAAGTTATGTTTTTGATCTGCTTTGAAGACTTAATAGCATGTGGTGTAAAACAGGCTCCCACAAGGGTAGATCTCGACATGCTACCCCTTGACTGTAATTGGAGCTTTGAGAGAATAAATGCATTCAAAGTGTCAAGAAGGAACATCCAATTGAAGGAGAAGATCATGAAGCAATGCAATAAAAATGAATTCATCACCCATACATGACCATCAAATTGAAAATGCAAGAGTGAAGATGATAATCACATACGAGCAAGGAATCATTCTCAAAATGCTAAAATGATGTAGAACTGAAATAAAATGCACTATCTTTCATCATCCATTTTTTATTGCATACAAATGTGTCATGTTCAAAGTGTTACTACAACATTACATTATTGATATATTTCAATAACATGATGCTCATAGTGATAGGGCAACAAGTGAATAGGCATACTTAATTTCATTTCTTCAATCAACATTGGAAACTAAAGTAATTGGAGAAGTTTCAAAAGCTTCATCATCAAGTCTTACTTATTTCAGAGTCATCTATGCACCAAGGATTAAGACTCATATCAGTTGTAGCTATCAAAGGGAAGATAAAAATGTATGAAGAGTGCAATGAAGCAAAGAACAACATCATAGAATGCGAAAGTGAGACATGGAACTCAAGTTCAGTTACATTACATTGTTCTACCTAAGTGGAACTATGATAGAGAGTGAAAAATTGAGTACATTTTTCTAAATACAAAATAATTTCAACCTATAGGATTAAGCTTCAACATACCTGGAAATGGAAGTACAAAGTGACTACAAACAACAAGTGACCTAAAAATGCATCATGATGGCCAAATGAAACATTGCAAGAAGTGAGAAAATATGGAAGCGATGTTAGAAAGCGATTGAGAAAATGCATGTAAGAAAAGTGGAACTATTTTTGTTATTTTCATAACAGTGAGCTAATAAGGCTAGGGTTTCAAAGAAAATGAAACAATGATGACTTTCTTATAAAAACCTAGAAAATTTAGAGCTTTAGTCTTACTTAGAATGTCTTTCATTTTGGTTTCCAAGTTGATAATATAGAAGAACAATATTATATTCTGCATATTCAGGAAATGAACAAAGAATATATGATGCATCAAAACCCCAGTTTGTACTTTCATGGTCGCAGCCTGAAAGAGTCAATTCTCTTCACAAAAACACAAACCAACTTGGATTTTGTTCCAAAGATCTCAAATACATAAATTAATAGAGCATTCAAGCTTGTGGAAGAATAAGAGCTCTTAAAAAATGAAGACAACCTAGTGAATGGCCATGACCATTAAAGGGTTGCAAACCCAAAAAATATTAACACAAAATGAAAATAAATATTTCCTATAAGAGTTGCATCACTTTTTACATCATGGGTCGAGCCCAGAACCAAGTCATTTTGTGCAAAAATGAAGGAATTCACAATGTATGGCCATGACCTGTGCAAAGAAACTCAGATTTTTACCATAGATCCTTCATGTATTTTGTGAAAAAAGCTCAAATCGAGCTTATTTAAGAGGGAAATGCACAAAATAGAGAAGCATAGAAACTTACCCAACTTTGGTGTATGGAGAAAATAATTCAAATCCCGTGTGCCATGTCCTTCAGAAGCTCAATTCAAGCTATCCATGGTGGCTCAAAGTCGAGGAGAGATCAAAAGAGAATCAAGGCATAAGAATGGGTTAGAAAAATTGCAAAGGCCGCAGCTTGAAGGCTTCAAAAAACATTCAAAATGGAATCAAAGTACCACAAAGAGACCAAGAAACAACTTACCATCGAATTACAGGAAGATTTCAACCCCAGGAAAGTAAGATTCGACACAAAAATGTAGAGAACAAGCTCAAACCCTACTTCCCAATGGCAACCAAGTGCAAAGATTCATTCTTCCAAGTTAGCCAAATGCAAAGGATGAACAAAATTAACGATATGGGTCGGTTTTGATCTTAGGGTTTCCCTCATGCTTTAATTCGAATGTGATTTTATCACATTCTTTTTGAAAAAATTCTAATGCTTTATTAATGCCTTTTCTCCAATATTGCCTAGGTCAAGCCATGCCTTAGGCATTTTTTTTTATTTTAGAAGAAAATCAAACAAACCCATTACCTTGCTTTTATAATTTTATGAGAAAATCATATGCACTTTAGCCCCTTTTCACTAGGTCAAGTTGCCCATATGCCCTAGTTGCCTTGTGGGAATATAGTCATGGTTATTTTTTATGATTTTTATTGAAAAATCAAATGTATAGGAGCTTTCACATAGTATTTTGATTTTTTGCAAAGTATCAAATTTCACTCAAACTGCAAAATCAAAATATTTGAACTCAAATTACAAATATCAGATGTAATAGGGAAGGTTTCTATTTTGTTTTTTGAAATTGCACATGATGCAAAACATCATTAAGGTATTGTTTCTATAAATTACCTTAATGTTTGTTGTGTTTTTAAAATGTAGTTTGGGTGTTTGAGTATATACTGGACTTTCTATTTTGAGTTGAGTTCACTTGGGCGAATTTGGAAAAGGGGAGGAAAATTGAACCTTCCATTTTGAGTTATGAGTTGTTTGGGCCTGATTTTGTGGATTTTTTGGATCAACCTCTTAGAGACAAAAAGATACCATTTTCTCATGCAGTTTGCAACAGTTTGAGGCTCTATTTTTTAGGCTTTTATGAGGAGCTCGAAAATGGGGAAAAGTTACTAATTCAGAGATGCAGTGGAGCTAGATTTTTTTCTATTTTTTTCACTATTGTGGTCACTTGATAGCTATAAGTTGGAGAAGTTTTAATTTCTTAGGGTTCAAAATTTTGTTTCTTGCTCTCATACTCATTGCGAAGAGTCTTGTAAACTTCCTTCTTTTGAATTAGAGTTTGAGCTTGTACTCCTTCATTTCAATAAAGTAGTAGAATTTCCTTTCTCATTTTCTTGTTTCAAATTTACAATCACAATTTGATGTTAACTATGATTCCAATGTAGAATCCTCTTCATGTCTTGTCATTGTAATTTTTTTGCAAGGGTTTCATATAGTTTAGGTTGAACTCTATGTTTTGTTTGATGAATCTTTATGCAAATCACTATTGAATTATATGTTTCTAGGATGGGATTAAGAGAATAAAGGTTTTAAGAGAGATTTTTATCAGTAGAAAGTTGTCAAAATATTTAAATTGTTGATGAATCATATTAGGTTTTAGTATCTCTATTTCATTTTTTCCTTCTAACCCTTTCCTCTGAAGGTATTTTAGATTAGGTGGTTTACTAGAGGGAGACAACCTTCTCTGGAGATTCACTCTCACTATAGATTACCCACAATCTAAGAGTGATTCCATGTTGCAACAGGATAGGAAAGTTTAATTTGGTTGTGGGTGCAATCCTAGTTGTCAATAGTTTTTGGCATGCCCGGTGGGACTTTAGAGTTGTTTTCAAATTGTAAACTATTGTTTGGTATATGTAGTAGTATTATTTTAGCTTTTGGATGTTTCAAATATACCTAGCGACTTTGATTCCTTGTCTTATTTGCAAATTTTTTGCTAGCAGCATATGAGAAAGATTCAAACAAGAGAAAGTCTTGGTCCGCTTGAATACTTAAAAATCTCCCCACCAAGGAGAGGTTGAACACCAAGGAGGATTTTTGACTCAACTAGGAGGGAAAAATATACACCTCTAAATCTTAGTCTGATAGTTTATGTGTAGAGAAATTTGACTCCTATATCACAACCACCACCAATGGCAAGGCAGTTTTCCTTCACACCATTTAATGGGGGCAGCCCATTATTGTTGGCCTGACATGATGGTATTCTAGTTGCTGCACTTAGGGGGCTGCCATATTACACTATTAAAGACCATACCACTCCCATTGAACATATTCGGGATGTGGAAACCTTATGTTGTAGCACCCCTCCATTTTTCTCTTTGTATCAGACAGTGTCCTACCTTGCTTTGCTTTGTTTCTTGGTTGCTCTTAGACTTTGATATACTACGATATTTTTTATTTTTTGATCACTATTTATAGAACGATGTGGATTTTATGTGATGATGTGATATTACTCTATTTCGATGTTATCATTTGACATGCCTTTGATTAGCATAATGATTATTTGGAATAACATGGATATATGCAAAATGAGTAGAATATATATGTTAGAGTTGTTAGTTTAGTGATACTGTATTGGTGAAGGGGATGGAATTGCATCACTCACTTGTGAGCACCTTGCAATTCCATGATTTCATCTTTATGGTGTGTTCTATTATGATGTTTATATACATGTTCTATTTATGCCTTGTTTATAGGTTTGCAGGTACAGGACATCGAATCCACTTGGCTTTACAGGTTTGAGCATGTCCACCACCCAATGATAATGTTCATTGTGAGATAGTAGCTAGGATTCTTGTTTCAAGACTTTACCCTAGTCTCAGTGTGTCGTCAGATCTAGTCGATTTTTCTTGTTAAAAGTTGTTTATTTTTCTTTGAATTATTATGTTAAAAAGTTTTAAAAGGGAAGTTAATGGATTGAATTATTTAATTTGATTATTAAATAAATCTTAATTTATTTTTATTTTTTTTCGATAAAAGGCTTCAGGCCGACATATATTATATTATAATAGAAGTTTACAAAATGTCATTCTGATGACTGAAAATATAGCACCTATCAACTACCTTATGCAGTTATGCCAAAGATCTCTATCATTTAATTTTTCATGAATATATGGCATAGGGAAAACATGCATCAGTATAATCTTTACTAACCATAGTTAGTGTACAAAAACCCTCTATCTATCGAAAATGAGCTGATAATATAACAGCTTTTAAAACATGGACTATCTATTTCTTTGTTGCCTATATGCTACAATATGTGCCAATATCCGCATACAATGTGTACCAATAGATTGATTTAAACAGTACCAACTAAAGAACTTTCTCTGTCTCCTTTTTTCATGACTTGTAGTGGTGGTATGATGGACTGTGAGGTTGTTGTGATGTTCATGTCTAGTATATAAGGTTTCATTTGTTGTTCTTTCATCTTTCCCTCTTCAACTAGATATTCTTTAGTAGCCACTCTCTCCTTTTGTTTTTCCGCTTTCTTGTTGTCACTTTCTACTTGATGACAGTGATGTGAGAGAAGGAAAGATAAAGCATGATATTTTTCTGTAAAGGTTCTTTCCATTTCATCACCAATTTCCCAATGATGTCTTTATAGTGCTTTGTACAAATGTCTCGAAGTGTCATACTCCAATGACAACTTTAGTGCTATGTAGATATTTCTAAAAGAAATTTTATGATGGAGATAGTGCCTTGGAAATATCCCCCCTATATATGGTTCTCCTTTCTAGAGACTATACTGTTGTATGCTTTTGAGAAACACATTATCCTACAGAAAGACCTCTTGAACACATGCTTCTGCAATTTTCTTCATATCTTGATAGTTCAGATTCAAGTCTAGCACATCTGATACAAAAATTGATACTAAATCTGAAGGAAAGATCAATCTTTGTGCTAAAGGATGCAATATTTCTTCACCTAGCAGAGTTTTCAAAGATCTATACACTAGTGAGCAGTCAGTTTTGAAAATGTTATTTTAATGTTAGAAGTGGTGAATTCATTAATTAATTTTAATTGGTAAATAGTCTAATCTTAGGAATATATTATTTATTAATTAATTAAATTAGATTAATTAAGTTAAATTTGAAATAGTAAATATTTTGTAATTATTTATTTTTTTTAATTTAAAATTTATGGAGGATTTTATGCAAATTGGTTGTTAAAGATATTTTGTGAGTTTTAACATGTGTTAGAAGAATTAATGAGGTTGTTGGAAATTTATTCACAGGGATAAAATTGTGGCTTTAACAGAAGAAGTGAGAAGCTTCTTCACCTAGAAGCACAAAAGATATTTTGGATGTTGGGGAAAAGATTAAAAAAGAGTCTTTTGTCACTTGCATAGGTTCTGGAAATTTTTGAAGAATTTTTGTAGAAACAAGTTTTGTGCTCTTGAATTTTTAGAAAAAGTTACTCTTGTGAGTTGTTGTGATCGAGAAATTTTATTGTTCGGAAGGAAGCTATTGTCTATCCAAGAGAAGATACTTGGATTTTTGGAGGAGGCACTACTTCAAATTTACAAATTCATAGGCATTGGAGTACAGGTTCATTATTGAATTTTTATTTAGTTTATATTGAAAAGCTTCTAGTTTAGATCTTCTCTGTAAAAGATTGTCTCTAAAATTTTTTAAGTTTGAGCTTTGTTTGAAAAATTATATTTGTCGTATATGAAATCCTCTGTAGAATAAACCCCTTTGTAGATTGAAATTATCTATGGAAACTATAGAAAATTTGTTAATGGGGATTATTGTGAATTTAGATGAACCTAGAAGAAATCACTTAGGGATCTTGAAAGAAAATTTTAGTCAGGAAGGAATTTAGTTTTTTGTAGAAAAAAATTCTCCTATAGGTTGAATTTTTTTTGGGAAAATTCTTCTGAAATTAATTCTATGAATTTTATTGTTCTTCTTTTAAATTTTTTTTTCTAGATAGTTGTAAAAAGAAGCCTCTGTGTTTGATTTTGAAATTTGGCTTTCTGTGGTGCTTGTAAAATTTTGCCTCTAGAACTCATTCTGGAAGTTATTTTCCCAATTATAGTATTTACTTAATCAAATTTATATAAATATATATATATATATATGTATATACATTCATATATATACATATATATATCATGGTATATATATATATAAGTATATTCATTGTATGGCTGGGAAATTTATTAAGCATTTGTGTTTATCGCCATACGATGATTTCTTTTTTTGGCTAGAAATTTTAATTGTCTGAAGAAATTCCGTATATATCATTAAATGATAATATTTGCTAGGGGGTTTATTCCCCCACCATACCCCTTATTTGGGAGGAAGCATTGCCAAAGGTAGCACAACCCCCAACATGTTATGGGGCAGCTGGTTGTACAGTAGTATAGACCAGTGCCCAATTTAATTTTGTCCGCCTATGTTTATATAATTTCGGCCTTTTGGGTATTTAATATTGTTTTAAAATATATAACATATATATATATTATATATATATATTTATATATATTGATTTAGTTTACGTTAATATATAGATATATATGTATATATACATGTATATGTATTTTCATTATTTATTTATTATGGGTTTTTTGTTAATATTTTAATATATATATATTGTATATGCACATTGACATATATATATATATATATATATGATTATGTATATATTCATTATATATGTATTTACATATATATAATTAATTATTTTATTTTAAAATGGGTACATGCAATAGGCGCATAAGTAGAAGAACTAGTAGTTGAATTCTTTCTGTGAAATTATTATTCTTTTAAAAGTAATCGAGGAAATTGTATAGCTGATAACTTAGAATTTCCCTTCTTTGATTGTTAAGGGTTTTGATTTTATTTAATTTATTGGGAAATTATTTTATTGTATAACACTGAATAGGGGAATTGGATTTAATACATCTGAAATTATTGTATTTCTTGTATGATTTCCCTTTGCACGTTATTTTATTTCTTTACTTATTTAGGGAAATTGGTTTAGAAATGTTTAAGTCTTCCAGTCGTAATATGGATTTGGGGGTTGTGAATTATTTTTGAGTCAACCCAGTTTGTTACCCTTGGTTAGTGCATTGCCTTTATCAATGATTAGCCAGTTTCCACGAATGGGGAAGTGTTTCCCTAAAGTCATCAGTGGGGTTGTGTGAATATTTGTAGTAGCACTAGTTTTCCTTGGGTAGTGGAATGGTTCCACAAGGTTGTCTTAGGGGAGTGGCTTTCAATGAGAGTCGAAACACAAAGTTGTGCCAAGATAACTCCTTGTGAGTTAGTTAATCCAGTGATAATGTAATTAATTTATTAGGGGATTGGGTAGTATTAAACACTTAATAAGATTAATGTACCTCGTTCATGGACCCTTGTGCTAGTATAGACTTGGGATAAGACGAGAAGGCCTGGAATGGCATGATCGATATCTTGTCTTCACAAAAGATAGCTGATTCCAATCTAGATTGCATGTGGGGCTAGGAGTCATGAGAGGTCACCAGGATATCCCAAGATGGGGGTTGGGGTCTAGAAAGACTTAGCAAGATATTCTATGCAACATTGTGATGACACTCCTCCTAAGTCAACTGTTTGTTAGTTTTGTAATATAAATGATTGTGTAACACTGGAAGCAATGTGACCTTTGAGATTATGTGGTTCTTGTATTTGATTTAGTTTAGTATGTGTCAAATTGTGTCTAGAGGTAGTAGGTTTGGTCTCGGATCCTTGTTACTATCTCCTAGCATGGGGGGTGGGCCTTCGGGTACCACTTGGTTGGAAGGAACATGAACCCTACACCGTTGGGTCCCCCTTTATCTTCAGATCTTGATGGTGTGATTTCTAGTGGAGAGCTCATGGATTCCAACTTGTTCATTCCATGCTTTATTATTGTTATAGATGACTCTTGTAAATTTACTACCCCTCAGTTGTATTCAAGGTGGTTTCTTGTATTTATAACACATATGTATGATCTACCTCATTCTTGGAATGAGAGATGTAAACTTTATTGATGAGTTAATGTAATGTTGGAATATTGATGTATTACTTATCTTTATGATGTAATTTCATGTTTGGAATGTATGTACATTTATTTCTTAAAGTAATTAATCATGCTATGGATGTATTTATGTTTTATGTTATGGGTTTAGATGTAACCTTAGTCTTGTAGCCTTAGAGCATGTTGACGATAGATAGTGAGCTTTCATGTATATTGTACTTTAAATTAAAAAAATGTGTGTTTTCGTAGATTATTGCAACATCCTGTAGGGTTATGTGGTGGGGCATTACACATGGTATTAGAGCCCAGTTTTAAACATCGGTTGCTCTAGGATGATGATGAACCCATTAAGCTTTAAGTTGTGTAGGTTTTAAGTGTATATGTTGTCTAATACCTTGATGTGTTTGTGTAGGATAATGCCTCCCAAACATGGATGAGGTAGATGGCGAGGTTGTGGCCATGTAGGTGGTCGTGGAGGGAGTCAACACAATTCGCCTCCTCATGTTCCACATGATTCAGATCGTGAGGAGCACCAAGTGTCTCAAAATGCCCCAAGGGGCAGAGATCAGTAGTAGGATCCTCCAAGGATTAAGGACACATAGTTGCATAGGATATTAGAGGAGGCATTAGCTCTCCTTGGGCCAAGACAGGGCAGTGATCAGGATAATCCTAGAGAGAGGGAAGTTTCGGTTCAGTCTGAGGCAACAGTAACTGCACATATGAGGGACTTGCTCAGAGCACGTCCACCTACATTTAACAGATTTGGTAGTGGCCTTGAGGCAGATACATGGCTTATTATCCTTAATTGATGCTTTATGATGTACCCTTATGGTAGAAATACCAAAGCTCGGTTCATGATTATGCATTTGAAAGGATTCTTATCCACCTAGTGGAGGGTAGAGGAGTAGAAGCTTTGGATCGACATTAATTTTATGTTATGGGACATCTTCTTGGAGAGGTTTAGAGCTCATTTTCTTTCAAATCACCTACATCTTTGTTGAGGTGATGAGTTTCATTCCTTGCACCAGTTGGTGATGTCATTAGAGGAGTACGAGCATTTTTTTTATGAGCTCAAATAGTTTGCTAGCATTGGAGATGATGAGGGCATGCTCATCCCTCATTTTTTCAAGGGCTTAAATGCCTAAATTAGTGGAGGTGTGCATGTTTTCAAACCAAAAACCATGGAGATGGTAATGGAGAAGGTGAGGCTAGTTGAGGATAACTTAGATATGGTACTGGGAGGCCACATAGGAGTTAAAATTCATAGTGGATCAATTGTAAGGCCTGGTGCTCGTGGGGGTCAGGCTCATGGAGCTACATCACCTAGGACTCAATAGGTAACTTCTCAGAGTGGGCAGCAGTAGTTGAGTACTCAAGGAAAATGTAAGGGTTTCTACTAGAGGTAGGGGGATAAGAATTGGAGGTGTATTAAATGCCACAGTTTTGAGCATCCAACATAGAGCATGTAGTCCACCTTTAGGGGTAGCACATAGCAGTTTGGTGCACCACATGGAGGTAGGGGCTTTGACAGGGGAACTAGATGTTTCACATGTGGCTAACAGGGTCATATAGTTAGAATGTGTCCTAACAAAGGCACATCAGGGTATACACAGAGACCAACGACATCTGAGTCAACAATTGGGGATGCAAGCAGAGGGCATCGAGTTTTTGTAGCGGTTGATAACTGCCAGTGAGAGCATCAGGGCACTATTGTTGAGACATCTGGTATGTTGTTGGGTAACTGAGTTACTATATTGTTTGATTTTGGAGTGTCAAACTCCTTTATTTATTCTTTTGTGGTGACGTGAGGTAGATTGGAGGCAGTAAAGTTGGTTGATAGGTGGTAGGTCGAGTTAGTCTCGAGTGTGAAAGTTGCATCACACTCCCTAATACTAGACTGTAGACTGGATATTGTACCTCTCCATACTACATTAGACCTCTAGGTTATATGATTGGGGTCATATGACATTGTCATAGGGATGGACTGGCTTGAGGCACATAGATAATTCATTGATTTTCAACATAAGTCGATTTGATGTGTTGATGCATCTAGAAGAGACGTAGATATAGTGGGGTATAGAGGTCTATTTATTTGAGGATGATCTTAGATATGCAGTTGAGAAGGTGTGTACAACAAGGATGCCAATTATTTGCTATTACAGTGGATGATTTAGACTTAGGAGATGGAGAGGAGAAAGTCTCTCTTGATAGTCACCCTATCCTTCAGTAGTATTTTGATCAGGAGATTTTACGAATTCCACCTCAGCGTGACATAGACTTTAAGATAAACCTTCTACCTAGATCTAAGCCCATTTCACGAGCTCCATACCGCATGACCACTCAGGAGTTGATGAGCTTCGCTTGTAGCTTTAGGAGTTGTTAGCAAAGGGCTTCATTCAACCTAGTGTTTCTCCATGTGGTGCACTAGTGATCTTCGTGAAGAAGAAGGACAATTCACTTCGGTTATGCATTGATTACCTATAGTTGAACAAAGTGACTATTAGGAATCGATATCCCCTACCTAGGATCGATGACTTGTTTGATTAGATCAAAGGGTGCTATGATCTTTTCTAAAATTGATCTTAAGTCGAGATATCATCACCTTTGCATCTTCTATTCAGAAATCCATAAGACAACATTTTTTACACAATATGGTCACTACAAGTTCACTGTGGTACCTTTCAATTTAATGAATGCACCTTTTGTGTTTATGAGTCTGATGAATGAGGTCTTCCACATGTATCTAAATAGATTTGTCCTTGTATTCCTAGATTATATATTGATATACTCTAGGACAGTGGAGGAACATGAGGAGGGTTTGAGGTGGGTGTCGTATTTCTTATGGGATAATCAGTTGTATGCCAACTTGTCAAAGAGTATGTGTAGGATCATGATGGGCCAAAAAGTGGCGATATGATGGGTATGTAGCTGATGAATTTTTTTACCCCAAATTGATGAAACAAAAAGGGTTTTTAAAGGAGATTCTTATCTTTCCACCAATATAAATTATGCTTTACTTTGAATTTAATAAATAATTATTATTCATTTTCTATTTGAATTACGAATAAAGTCCTGATTGATAGGTTGATTGAAAAACATCTATAACTTTCAAACGATATCACATTTTTTGAATCCAAAATATTTGTCACATTATATGCTTCACATACTATAGGATTAAAAAGTAGAAAATTAAATTTCATGAAGTTTTGACCAAGTTAAGGTGGTCAGACATACGAGTTTTTTATATTTTTTAAAATTTGTAATATAAAATTCATAATTAATTTTTTACTTAGAAAAAAATTACAAAAAAATATGCATCACATTGGGACATGAGTCCTCTACTTATATATAAAATATTATAAAAAAATATTATCATTTTATTGTGGTTAGGGTGGTCAGACAGACACCTACTTCTTATTTTTCCCTAAAATTTAAGTACTACATTTGAAATTTCAAATTTTCACCAAATAGATTTAAAAAAAAAAAAAAATCTAGTACTTTAGAAACTAATTTCAATTTTATACATATTCTATTCTTACATATTTTTGAAATAATATAGATAAATTATTCAAATTTTTACGTCAAGTTGCCTAACTCTGATTTTTTTGAATTTTTTGCCACTTAAGGACCTTTTTTTTCCATGATGATCCTGCACATACCCCAAAATATGAATTATTTAAGATTGAGGTCAAATACCTTGGCCATGTGATCTTGGGAGAAGGTATTTCAATAGATCTTGCAAAGATACAAGCGATCTTAGATTGTCCTGTGTCTACAAATGTGGCAAAGATATGTAGTTTTATGGGGCTAGCAGGTTACTACATGCGATTTGTGCAAGGCTTCTCGAGGATAGGGAATCCTATCACCTCTCTTCAGAGGAAAGAGAAGAGTTTTGTTTAGTCAAAGTCATGCAAGACAACATTTATGAATCTTAAGGAGAAACTGACCAGTGCACCGATTCTCACAATATCTGATACTACTAGGGATTTCATAGTCCATACAGATGCATACTTAGAGGGATTAGGAGTAGTGTTGATGTAAGAGGGTCAAGTCATTGCATATGAGTCATGAAAGCTCAAGGATCATGAGATGAACTACCCTACACATGATCTTGATTTGGCAGCAGTTGTTCATGCATTGACAAGATGGAGGGATTTCTTTCTAGGGCACAAGTTTGAGTTGCATAGTGATCGTAGGAGTCTTCAGTATATCTTTACACAACCTAATCTTAATACTAAACAAAGGCGTTGGATGGAGTTTCTTTGTGAATATGACTTTGAAGTGAAGTATATCTAGGGAAAGGAGAATGTTGCAGCTGATGCACTCAATAGACGAAGACATGAGTTGTCTGAGTTGGATTCTTTCTATACTTCCTACGGATAGTTGGTACTAGGAGGTTAGGATAGAGATAGAGGCAAGCATACTTCTTGAGGGTAGATACTCAAGATACTCTCTTGATTCAGATGGGTTATTGAGGCACATGGGATACATATACGTTCCATGATTAGGTGATCTTGACACCTTAGTCATGAAAGAGTCACATCGGGCACCTTATTCAGCCCATCTAGGGGTGAAGAAGATGCATGCAAATATGTGATAGTTGTATTTCTAGGAAGGAATGAAGCATGATATCGCTGATTATGTGTTGAGATATCTAGAGTGTCAGTGGGTGAAGGATAAACACCAGCATCTAGTAGGGATTTTGTGGCCACACTTAGTGCTAGAGTGGAAGTGGGACATGATCTCATTGGATTTCATTTTTTCTTTACCCAACTCTTCGAGATGGCATGATGCTATTATGGTGACAGTTGATAGGTTGATAAAGGTAGCACACTTCTCACCTATACGCTCATCCTATAATGCATAATCCATAGCTAGGGAGTTCTTGGAGGATATAGTGAGGTTGCATGATATTCATTGTTAGATTATTTCTGACAGGGATCCAGTGTTTACCTCAGCTCTTTGAACTTCATTACAACATGCTATGGGGACACAGTTGACCTTTAGTTCAACTTATCACCCAGAGATAGATGGACAAACCAAGAGGTTCAATTAGATCCTTGAGGACATGTTGAATATGTATGTGATAGACCAACAGACGGGATGGGAGGATTATCTCTATTTAGTAGAATTTGTGCACAACAACAATTTTTTAGAGTTCTATCGATATGCTTCGTTTCCAGGCATTGTATGGGTGACCATATCGCACTCCCTTGAGTTTGGATTTCCTAGAGGATAGAGGAATTTTGGGTCCTAAGATGTTACAGGATATGGAGTAACAAGTTGTTCAGATCAAAGGGCATTTGGTGGCAGCTTAGGATAGGAAAACGAAGTATCCGGATGCGCATAGGGTGGATCAATAGTTTTATGTAGGAGATAGAGTCTTTTTGTGAGTGTGTACATGAAAGAGTCCAATATGTTATGGAATAGGCTCTAATCTTGCACCTCGCTTTGTTAGACCCCTCAAGATTCTTGAGAAGATTGGTCCAGTTACTTATCGGCTTTCTTTGCCACCCAGTCTCTCTCGTATTCATGATGTTTTTCATATTTATGTTCTTCAACCTTATCATCCAGAAATTCCTCATATCCTTGATTGGAATGCTTTACAGGTAGAGGGTGGGAAGCTATCTTTGGAGCCCATGGTCGTCACTAAGTGCAAAACACTCACCCTCTGAGGGCGAGATATTGATCAGGTGAGGGTCCATTGGGTTCCTAGGGATGGTACTTCTTCTACTTGGGAGGATGCAACTAGGATGAGGGAGTTATATCCCTATTTGTTTGAAGGCTTCCAGGAGTAAGCCTGACCCTAGGGGTAAGGATGTAGCAGCCCTTCATTTTTCTCTTTGTATGAAATAGTGTCTGACCTTGGTTTTCTTTGTTTCCTAGTTACTCTTATGCTTTAAAATACTATGATGTTTGTTGATCTCTATTTATAAAGTGATGTGGATTTTATGTGATGATGTGATGTTACTATATTTTGATGTTATCATTTGACATGCTTTTGATTAGCATAATGATTATTTGGAATAACATGGTTATATGCACATGAGTAGAATATATATGTTAGAATTTTTAGTTTGGTATACTATATTGGTGAAGGGGATAAAATTGCATCACTCACTTGCAAGCGCCCTGTGATTCCATGATTTTTTTGTCACAGTGTGTTCTATTATGATGTTTATATACATGTTCTATTTATGCCTTGTTTATAGGTTTGCAAGTATAGGACATCGACTCCATCGGGCTTCACAAGTTTGAGCGTACCCACCACCCAATGGTAATGTTGATTGGGAGATAGTAGCTAGGATTCTTGTGTCAAGCCTTTACCCTAGTCTCAGTGTGTCATCAATTCTAGCCGGTTTTGCTTGTTAAAAGTTATCTATTTTGCTTTGAATTATTATGTTAAAAAGTTTAAAAAGGGAATTTAATGGATTGAATTATTTAAGTTGATTATTAAATTAATCTTATTTTAATTTAGAAATGGTGAATTAATTAATTAATTTTAATTGGAAAATAGTCTAATCTTAGGATTATATTATTTATTTATTAATTAAATTAGATTAATTAAGTTAAATTTGACATAGTAAATATTTTGTAATTATTAAATGTTTTTAATTTTAAATTTTTGGAGGATTTTAAGAAAATTGGTTGTTAAATATATTTTGTGAGTTTTAACATGTGTTAGAAGAATTAATGAGGTTTTTGGAAATTTATTAATGGGGAGAAAATTGTGGCTTTAACGGAAGAAGTGAGAAGCTTTTATTTGAAAAACAAGGATAGACAACTGAGAGGGGGAGTGAATCAGTTGTTATCAAAATAAAACTTATACAACATTAATCAACCTTATATCATAGTTTTGATAATTAATAGTGCAAGCATTAAATCAACAACACATCAAAGACACATGAACACCAAGATTTTATAAATGGAAACCTTGTTAGGGTTAAAACCACGGTGGAAGTTAGTGCACAAGATTATACCTTGTTAGAAATATAATGAAGAATAAAAAGGGAATGAAATTACATTCAAGCATACTGCTCAAAGGGAAGGCTCACTACCTTACATACAGTAATAAGATTAAATCCATTTGATAAAGTTGAATTGAGAAATTAACTTCTACAAAAGCCTGATTACAGTTCTAGTTAGGCACACAAAAAATTCTTCAAACTCTTCCACACTTTTCTCTGAATGATCTGATCTTTATTCACACATGTACATCACTTGTGCACTTGAGCACTTCACACTAAATGAGGAAAACAATCTCATATATATATCCATTACACGGATTTACAACCACTATTCAGTCGACCATAAATAAAAAATAAAGTACAACTATTGGCCTTGATACATAAATAAATTGAAATGTGCACCAACATAATTCAATCAGAACATAATGAGGACCCAAAAAAAAACCTCCAAACATTCCAAACAATAAAATATTAATCCTGATGGATCCACAATACACTAACACCATCATGTCGGCCAAGAACATGAAAACTTGGGCACACATTAGAAGAATCTCTGATCACGAACACCTCAATCAAAGTGGATGTACAACAAGGATAGAGAATTCTCTAGACTCATCCATGAACATCATAGGCACATGCACAACACATGTAATTACCAAAATTTCATCTGCTTCAACCAAGAACACCATCTATAGAAACTAAGTAACTGTAGGTACACAAATATTCATAACTTCCACAAATCTTTATGCGAACCTCTAAAACTTTCAGAAAACATACTAGAAAGTTTCAACAACAAACCCTTTGAAGCATAACTTCAGATCTTCAACATACAGAGCTTTCCAACATTCTGAACTTAGCTCCACTGGCTACTTGTACTATATTTTTTACAATTTTCTCTATATCCTTGACATATATAGCCTTAAGCAGATTCAATTCTAATAGTGTTGACATAAATGACAACCACATATCAGCAATACAACCACAATATGCATCAATCTCCCCCTTTGGCATTGATGGTAACACATGATGTGAAAAATAATACCATCAACCCAACTAACTCTTCTTCAACAATCTCCCCGTGAGATTGTGTACTCTTTCTTATTTCCTTCATTTCTTTTCTTTCCTACATTTTTCACATTGTTTCTCTCCCCCTTTGACATCAATGGAAAAGGTACACATGCTTTGATCACAAATTTGAATCATCTAACTACTCCCCCTAAGTGGCATCCACCACAACATCAATCTGGAATGAGATATGGCTATGAATTCATGAACTGATGCAAATCCCTGCATCTTAGTTTTGATTAGGAGGGGAAATCACCCCTAACTTGCCTCTGAGGTACTCAAAAGTATCCTTAGGCAAAAACTTGGTAAATATAACTACAATTTTCTCTTTGGTATGCATGTACTCCAATCTAACATCTTTGTCACTTTATCTCTCAAGAAGTGATACTTGATAGATATATGCTTTGTCTTTGAATCCAATACTAGATTCTTAGAAATGTTAATGTCATTTGAATTGTCATAGAATATGGAAACAAGTTCTTCATACTCATTTCTAACATCTCTCAACATTTTCTTCATCCAAAATACTTGGGTACAACTGTTTGCAGTAGCAATATACTCTGCCTCAACAATAGATAATGAAACTGAGTTCTATTTTTGCTTAACCAAGATACCAGCTTCTTACCTAAGAAGAATGCACCACCACTAGTACTCTTTCGATCATCTACATATCCTACCCAATCAAAATCAATAAAATAAATTAGAGTAAGATCATCATCCTTAGGATACCAAAAACCAAGATCAATTGTCCCTTTTAGATATATGAATATTCTTTTCACAACAGTCACATGGGACTCTTTAGGATCAACTTGAAATATAGCAACCATGCACACAACATTCATTTTATCTAGCCTGGTCTGAGTCAAATAGAGTAATCCACCAATCATTGACTTTTATCTTGTCTAATTTTCTTTAGGAGAATCATCTTTCTGTGTAAGTTTGCATCTGGTCACCATAGGTGTACCAAATGGTTTTGAATCTTCCATGCCAAACTTTTTTAGTAACTCTTTCACATACTTAGACTGAGATACAAATATTCCATCATCTAACTGAATGATTTGTAATCCTAAAAATAATTTCAGCTCTCCTATCATTGACATTTCAAATTCACTTTTCATTTCATCCGCAAACTTCATACACAAATCATCATCACCTTTAAAAATAATATCATCAAAAAAGACTTCAATGATCAGTTCTTTTCTTTGATCCAACTTGAAATATAGATTGTTGTCAGCAGTACCTTTATTGAATTCAAGTTTCAACAAGTATTTATCCAATCTAACATACCAAGCTCTAGGATCTTTCTGTAGTCCATAAAGAGCTTTCTTCAATTGACATACCATGTCATTTTCATCAGTCAACTGAAATCCATCTGGTTGTCCAACATAAACTTCTTCTTCTAGTTCACCATTCAAAAATGCTAACTTTACATCCATCTGATAAACTTTGTAATTATTGAAAGTAGCATAAGCAAGAAATAATCTAATAGCTTTAATTCTAGCAACATGAGAAAAAAATTCTTCAAAATCAATACCTTCCATCTGTGAGTATCCTATTCAAAACAATCTTGCTTTGTTTTTGACCACATCACCTTATTCATTCAACTTATTCTAGAGCACCCACTTGGTTCCAATCAAATTTTTGTTCTGAGGTCTAGGAACAAGATCCCATGTATCATTTTTCTATATTTGCAATAGTTCTTCTTTCATGGCTTCCATCCAATGTTCATCTTTGCATGCTTCACTTATATTTCTAGGTTCAGCTTTAAAAATTAGATAATACTCCTCCAAAATTCTTCTTCTAGTTTGCACACCTTTTCTCCTATCTCCTATGATCTCACTATTAGAATGATTTTTCCTTACATACTTAGGAGTTTTGAAATTTTCTCTTACCTCTTGTTCTTGTGTTTTTCCTTTTGCACTTCTACTATTTTCTACTTCTTGATTCCCTTGGTTCACTGAAACAATTTGAATTTGATTCTATGCCTAAACATTACTTTCATTGTTAGCACCATCATGTTGATCATCTGAATCATAGCCACTAAATTTGGGTGATTAACAATATCTTCATCAACTTTGACATTTTCACTTTCAACCATTTTCTTCAACCTTTTATTAAAGCACCGGTAAGCTTTTCTTTTAGTATAATATCCTAGGAAGATTCGTTCATCACTTCTAGCATCAAACTTGCCTGTATCATCATCTAGCATGATGAAGCATTTACTTTTGAAGATTTTGAAATACTTGACAATAGGCTTATAACCAAACCATAGCTCAAAAGGTGTCTTATGAGAATTATTGTTGGCATTCACCATGTTAATGGTGTACACAACAATACCTATAGCTTCTCTCTAGTAGAAATGAGGAATATTTGCATCCAACATCATGGTTCTAGTAGTGTCTAGAATGGTTTTGTTCTTTCAACAACTCCATCCTATTGAGGGGTCCGAGGAGCAGATAGTTATCTTTGGATCCCATGCTCTTCACAAAAATAATTGAATTCCCATGAAGTAAATTCACCACCTCTGTTTGACCTTATAAATTTTATCCTTTGACCTATCTCATTCTTTGCCATAGATTTAAAACTTTTGAACTTTTCTAATGCTTCATGTTTTTCTCTCAAGAAAGTGACCCATATAATTCTAGAATAATCATCAATGAGCAACATAAAATATCTTTCGCCTTGTATGCTTTTGATTCTTGAAGGACCACATAGATTAGTATGTATCAAATCCAGTACTCCATTAGAGCTATATTATTTGCTCCAAAAGGAATTTACTATTTGCTTCCCCATCTGACATTCCTTGCACATAGTGCTAGTAGGCTTCACTAACTTACGTAGATCTCTAGCTTCTTGAGTAGACCTTATCTTGACAATGTTATCAAAGTTCACATGACACAACCTCCTATGCCATAACTAGTTTACATGAACTCGAGAAATCAAACAAATTTCACTAGCAGCACTTAATTGAAAGATATTACCTTTTGTCTTTGTTCCTGAAGCAATCATATTTCCTAAACTTTGCAATATTCTGCACTTACAATTCTTGAACTGTAGATTGTAACCTTTGTCTACCATCTTTCCAACACTCAACAAGTTATTATTTAAGCCTTCTACATAAAGAACATCATCAGTATTGTGCTTACCACCAAAAGAAATAGTGCCTCTTCCATGAATCACACCAAAAGTGTTGTCTCTAAACCTCACAACACCACCATCATAGTTTTCCAAGCTTACAAATTTTCTTTTGTCACTAGTCATATGATTTGATCATCCTCTATTAATCACCCACTCATCTTTCTCTTCAACTTTGGCTGCAAGAGCTTTCTCAACATTCACATTACTAGCAGATTTAGTGGACACTTGACCATTTTCTTTGATAGCAATAAATACCCATTTATCTTCATTTCTAGTTTCTTTATCAGATTCTTCATCAGTTACATTTTCTTTAGCATAATAGCACGTTCTTTGAAATCTAGTTTTCTCAGGTTTATACTTTGAAACTCTTTTAGGACATCTAGATGCAAAATGACCTATCTTACTACAAGAAAAAACATTTAATAGGTAACTTTCCTTTGTACTTACCATGACCTCTTGATTCGCTTTTCACAATCAATGCTTCTATTTCTTCCAATTCCTTTTCTTCATCTTCAATTTGCTTCATCTCATCTTCATACCTAAATTTTCTCTTGGAACTTTCTCTGGAATCATATCTTTTGATTGCTTTTCCCAGATACAATACCCTTGAAAGAAAATTCATTCTAGGAGCAGACTCATCGAATTCACTCAATTCAAATGCAACAAGTTTTCCAATCAACATGTCTTTTTTAATATTTGTCACTATCCTTATTTCATCAATAGCATGAGCTTTTGTCTTGTAAGAAGCAGGCACAAATCTAAGCATCTTAGCCACAATTTCATCATCATCCAAAGTTCCACCGACATATCTAATGTCCATCACAAATTCATTTATCTTATGTGAGAAGGAAAATATGTTGTCATCTTCACTCATCTTCAAGCTCTCCCATTTTCCTTTTAGACTTTGTAGCTTAGCACTTTTCACTAGTACATCTCCTTCATACAGTGTTTCTAGCTTTTTCCAAATCTGGTATGCAGTCTTCAATCCCATCACATTTGTCATCTATGAATCTATCAATGCACTCACCAATGTTTCTACTAACCTGGTATTATTTTTTTCTTGCTTGACCTCATCTTCAGAGGAAGGACCATTCTAAGGAATAGTATATGCAATTTGTGTCATTTGCCAGAAAGGTTCACCAATGCACCTCAAATGACATTCCATCATGACTTTCCATGGATATTAGTTTGTACCATTTAATCTAGGACTATCCTTTTTCAATGATGACATCTTAGATCACCTCAACCTGATAAGCTTCTTTCAGAGGAACTAGCTCTGATACCAATTTTTTGCAAAATAAGGATAGACAACTGAGAGGGGGTGGGTGAATCAGTTGTTACCAAAATCAAACTTATACAAAATTAATCAACCTTATATCAAAGATATGATAATTGATAGTGCAAGCATTAAATTAACAACACATCAAAGACACATGAACACCAAGATTTTATACATGGAAACTATGTTAGGGGAAAAGCCATGGTAGATGTTAGTCCACAAGATTATACCCTATTAGAAGTATAATGAAGAATAAAAAGGGAATGCACTTGCATTGAGGTGCACTTCCTAGAGCACGCTACTCAAAGGAAAGGCTCACTACCTTACACATAGTAATCAGATTAAATCTATCTAATGAAGTTTAACTGAGAAATTAGCTTCTACAAAAGCCTAATTACAGTTCTAGTTAGGCACACAAAAACTTCTTAAAACTCTTCCAAACTCTGCTCTAAATGATCTGACCTTTATTTGCAAATGTACATCACTTGTACACTTGAGCACTTCACACTAAATGAGGAACACAATCTCATATATGTATCCGCTACATGGATTTATGACCACCATTCAGTTGGCCACAAATAAAGAATAAATTACAATTGTCGGTCTTGATACATGAATAAATTGCAATGTGCACCAACACAAGTCGGTCACAACATAGTGAGGACCCAAAAAAACACCTCCAAACATGCCAAACAATAAAATATTAATCCTCATGGATCTAGAGCATGCTAACATCGTCATGTCGGCCAAGAATATAAAAACTCAGACACACATCAGAAGAATCTCCGATCATGAACACTTCAATCAATGCGGACATACAACAAGGATAGAGAAAACTCTAGAATCATCCATGAATGTCAGAGGAACATGCGCAACACATGAAATTACCAGAATTTCATCCGCTTCAACCAAGAACACCATCTATATAAATTGAGTAACTGTAGGCACACAGATCTTCATAACTTCCATAAATATTTATGCGAACCTGTGAAACTTTCAGAAAATATACTAGAAAGCTTCAGCAACAAACCCTTTGAAGTGCACCTTCAAATCTTCAACATACAAAGCTTTCCAACATTATGACCTTCCCAGCTCCACTGGCTGCCTGTGTTATATTTTTTACAATTTTCTCTATATCCTTGAGATATATAGCCTTAAGTAGATTCAATGCTAATAGTGTTGACATCAATGACAACCACATATCAACAACACAACCACAACATCCAATAGCTTCTTCACGGAGAATCACAAAAGATATTTTGGGTGTTGGGGAAAAGATTAAAAAAGAATCTTTTATGATTTCCATGGGTTTTGGAAATTTTTGAAAAATTACTGTAGAAAGAAGTTTTCTGTTCTTGAATTTTTAGAAAAAATTACTCTCGGGAGTTATTGCTTTGATCAAGAAATTGTATTGTTTGAAAGGAAGCTATTGTCTATCCGAGAGAAGATAGTTGGATTTCTAGAGGAGGCGCTGCTTCAAATTTACAAATTCACAAGCATTGGACTACAAGTTCATTCTTTAATTTTTGTTTAAAGTTTATATTGAAAAGCTTCTAGTTTAGATATTCTCTATAAAAGATTGTCTCTGCAAACTTTTAAGTTTGAGCTTTGTTTTAAAAATTATATTTGTTGTATATGGAATCCTCTATAGAATAAATCCCTTTGTAGATTGAAATTCTCTGTGGAAACTATAGAAAAATTGTCAATGGGGATTATTGTGAATTTAGATAAACCCACAAGAAAACACTAAGGGATCTGGAAAGAAAATTTTAGTCAGGAAGGAATTTAGTTTTCAGTAGAAAAAAAATTCTCCTATAGGTTGAAATCTTCTTTTGAAAATTCTTGTGAAATTAATTGTATGAATTTTACTGCTCTTCTTTTAACATTCGTTTTCTAGATAGTTGTAAAAGGAAACCTCTGTGTTTGATTTGGAAATTTCACCTGTAGAATTTTCTTTGTGAAATTTGGCTTTCCATGGTGTTTGTAAAATTTTGCCTCTAGAACTCATTCTGGTAATTATTTTCCCAATTATAGTATTTACTTAATCACATTTATATAAATACAAATATATATATTTATATTTATATATGTATATACTTACATATATATAAGTATATTTATTGTATGGCTCAGAAATTTATTAAGCTTTTGTATTTATCATTGTACAATGATTTCTTTTTTTGGCTAGGATTTTAATTGTCTGAAGAAATTTTGAATATATCATTAAATGATAACATTTTGTGGGGCATTTATTATCCCACCATACCCCTTATTTGGGAGGAAGCACTGCCAATGGCAACTCCCTTCACATTCAAGTGGAGGGAGTGTTGCCAAAGGCAGCACAACCCCCAATATGCTATGGGGTAGTCGGCTATATAGTAGTATCGACCGACACCCAATTTAATTTTGTCCACCTGTGTTTATATAATTTTGGTCTTTTGGGTATTTAATATTGTTTTAAAATATTATATATATATATATATATATATATTTATATTTATATTTAGTTTATGTTAATATATAAATATATATGTATATATATACATGTATATATTTTTTCATTATTTATTTATTATGGGTTTTTCGTTAATATTTTAATATATATATTTATTATATATACACATTGGCATATATATATAATTATATATTTAAATATATGATTATGTATATATTCATTATATATGTATCTACATATATATAATTAATTATTTTATTTTAAAATGGGTACATGCAATAGGTGCATAAGTAGAAGAACTGGTAGTTGAATTCTTTCTATGAAATTATTATTCTTTTAAAAGTAATCGAGGAAATTGTATAGCTGATAACTTAGAATTTCCCCTCTCTAATTGTTAAGGGTTTTGGTTTTATTTAATTTATTGGGAAATTATTTTATTGTATAACACTAAAGTGAGGAATTGGATTTAATATATCTGAAAGCAGTTTATTTCCTATATGATTGCCTTTGCATGTTATTTCCTCCATTTACTTATTTAGGGAAATTAGTTTAGAAATTTTTAATTCTTCCAATCGTAATATGGATTTGGGGGTTGTGAATTATTTTTGAGTTAACTTAGTTTATTACCCTTGGTTAGTGTGTTTCCTTTATCAGTGATTACTCAGTTTCCATGAACGGGGAAGTGTTGCCCTAATGTCATGAGTGGGGTTCTGTGAATATTAGTAGTAGCACTAGTTTTCCTTGTGTAGTGGAATGGTTCCATGAGGTTGTCTTAGGGGAGTGGATTTCAACAAGAGTCGACACACAAAGTGGTGCTAGGATAACTCATTGTGAGTTAGTTAATCCAATGATAATGTAATTAATTTGTTAGGGGATTGGGTAGTATTAAACACTTAATAAGATTAATGTGCCTCGCTCATGGACCCTTGTGCTAGTATACACTTGGGATGAGACAAGAAGGCCTGGAATGGTATGATTGATATCTTGACTTCACGAAAGATAGTCGATTCTGCTTTGGATTGCCTATGGGGCCGAGAGTTGTGAGAGGCTACCAGGATATCCCAAGATGGGCGTCAGGGTCTAGGAAGACTTACAAGGATATCCCATGCAACATTGTGATGAAACTCCTCCTAAGTCAATTGTTTTTTAGTTCTGTGATGGAAATGATTGTGTAACACTGGAAGCAATGTGACCTTTGTGATTGTGTGGTTCTTGTATTTGGTTGAGTTTAGTATGTGTCAGCCTGTATCTAGAGGTAGTAGGTGGTGCAGGAGCACCCATGGGTCTAATGGACCTAGAATGTTTGGTTGTATTTTCATTCTTGTTTTTGTGTTAGAATAAGGTCCTAAGGACCATTTCAATGCTTTGTAATAGGCCTCCTAGGGATTTGGTGGATTTTTGGTCTTGATGACCAATTTTTTGTACAAACAAGGTCTCCATCCTCCTTTGTAAGTCTAGTGCATTTTGGAAAATTAATGAAATAAGGATGCCTTGATGTAACTAGAAACTTTATGGGAGTCAAATTTCTCATTTTATTTGGCTTGGATTCCTTTCACATATTCTGGAAGCATCTTTGTAGGTAAGTTGGTGAAAATTGTCTAAATTGCCTTAATCAGGCATTAAAGAGTCAAAAATGAAGTTTTATGTTTCCAATAGCCAAATGATTCAAATGGAAGTTGGAGGAAATTAGATGGAGTTAGGAGGCTTCAAATATTCCTCTCTTGATCGAGGCAAGGTTGTTGAAAATTTTTGGAAGAAGTTTGCAATAGAAAGTTTGTTGATTTTTGTGTTTTTCTGTAGAGTTTGTTGATCCCATACTTGGTACGGTCTGTACATTTTGTTTTATGATATAATATTTTAATGGTTGGATAGGTAATTGAACAATATTTATTTTGGCATTGGATTGGTGATATTTCATTGAGAATTGAGTGATATATCTCCATTTTACTCCCGGGTGGTCTGAAAACCCTTAAAACAAGGGTTTTGAGCAAAATATGGATGCATCTTCCATTCCCACACTGTAGCATTTCCAAATATTGGTGGGATGGAAGGTATATGGGTTTAATATTATTTCATAGAGGTCTTTGAGAACATGAAGCACTTTGGAGGCAAATGGTGCAATTTTTTGGCTTGACATCTCTATGTGGCAAGCAAAAAAAAAGTGAGATTTTTCCTTATTTTGAAGAATCTATTTGAAGGGCACTTAGGAATGATGGTAAAAAGTGTTAAAAAACTATAGGAGTTAATTTTTGGGCTTTGGTGTGAAGGGGAGAGCATAGATATTCAAGACCCAGGTGTAGGTCTATGAATTAGGCCTATTGGAGCAACAGAAGAAAGGGCCATTGTGAGTGATGCCTTGATAGTCAAGAGGAAAGGTTTTGGAAATTTGTAGGGGTCCATTTTGGATGTGTAGATCCATAGGTTTTGTGTCTTGAAATTCCTCCATGTGGATTTTATATTGACTATCCTACCGGGTAAGGCTACTAGCCTTAAGGGAGAAAAGTGCCTAATTCACCATAGTTTGTGGAAATTTGTTGAAACCTAAGTGCTAGGAGGTTGTTACACCTTATTCTGATAAAAAAAGACATGATTCAATGTTTCCAAGATCTTTAAGAGGTCTGAGTTGTGAACCCTAGGTGTGAGAGGGCTGATCTCTTAAGGAATAATGGAGTTTAAGGCTCCATGTAAGAGTATTTGATAGAAGCATTCAAGTTGAGTGTCTTTGCCGTCATAGTTGGTTATTTTCTATCCTTGCCACTCTACATCAATTGGTTTGGTCTTGGATCCTTGTTACTATCTCCTAGCACGGGGGGTCGGCCTTCGAGTACCACTTGGTTGGGAGGAATGTGCACCCTACACCGTTGGGTCCCTCTTTATCTTCAAATCTTGATGGCATGATTTCCAATGGAGAGCTCACGAATTCCAACTTGTTCATTCCATGCTTTGTTATTTTTATAGATTACTCTTGTAAATTTATTACCCCTTAGTTGTATTTGAGGTTGTTTCTTTTATTTATAAGACATATGTATGATCTACCTCATTTTGGGAGTGAGAGATGTAAACTTTATTGATGAGTTAATGTAATGTTGGAATCCTGATGTATTACTTATCTTTGTGATATAATTTCATGTTTGGAATGTATGTACATTTATTTCTCAATGTAATTAATCATGCTATGGATGTATTTATGTTTTATGTTATGGGTTTAGATGTAACCTTAGTCTTGTAGCCTTAAAGGATGTTGGTTATAGATAGTGAACTTTCATGTATATTGTACTTTAAATAATAATAAAATGTGCATTTATCATAGATTATTGCAACTTCCTCCAGGTTTACATGGCGGGGAATTACATATGCTCAGTACATAATGTGATAAAAGAAAATGTATTATTGAGACTATTGGTTGCATCATTAAAGAGGAAATACCTTCAGTGGTTTAGATTCCTTCCGGCTAATTCTATTTCAACATGGGACCAACTTGGCGATGGCTTGCACCGACAATTCATGGATAAATAAAATCACCGATCATTTTTGGAGCAGCTGAGCTCCATAAAACGGGCTCCTCATGAGCACATGATAGATTTCAAATATTGGATCTAGAGAACATGGGATAGAATCCCTTTAACAGTAAAACCCTCACCCAAGCATGCCTTCTTATTCTTTCTCAAAGCCCTAAATATAGAGATTTCATTCATGATACAATCCATGGGTGGGTTCACATTCCCTAATGCCTTTGATATTGCAATAAGGGTAGAAAATTACCTCATTCAAGTTGGGAAAATAGCCGCAAGGCCACCTATGTCTATCCTCCCTGAAATACATCCACCCATTCCCATGAATTTACCACCTATAGTCATTGTTCTACTAGTTCTAGCCATAGGATACCAGACAACAATCCAATAAAATGTTATTCGAGACTCAACTAAGGAGATTTAGGAGCTAAAGGGTATGTTGCAGTCTTTCAAAAAAATTGTTAGTAATGAATTTGTTAACCTTAAAAAACACGTTTTTCAGGAGCATAGGCCTTACCAAGCCCAGTATCAACAAAACCATTAGAATAGGTGACCCTTCCAAAATGATTATCAGGGTCAAAGGAGGAATTTTAAAGCTAAGCCTTTTCAACCCTATAACCCTACTACTGCTAGTTCATCAAAAGAGCTTGTCCCACAAAATAACATGTCACAAGAATGTGATTGGTGTTATTCATGTAGTCAACCACATAATTAGGCTATATACACAAATGACATGAGGAACCAAGCTCTTGTGGTTCAAGATAGTTATGCTAGAGCAAAAGGTGTATCAAATGAGAATGTGGACCAACAAGGTAATTTTGAGGTTGCCTTAATAAATTGGCAAGGAAATGATTTTTGTGGATTTAATCACTTTCAAGGACATAATCAACAAAATTTACCTATCTTAGCCAATGTTGGAGAAAAAAGGAGAGTTGTTGACCTAGGGCAGCAAGCTGCAAATGTTCAACAAGCTGCTAAAGATAATGTTCATGTTGTTTCACCTTAGGTTGCTTCCACAAAATAACCAAAAGTGTAGATCTAGTAGAGAGTACAAAGTGCACCTAAAAAGGAGCAACTAAAAGCACAGCCACAACCTCTACAAAAGGTAAATGATGTTGTTGCCTATATGAGAAAACAAAAAGTGAGCCATGTTTCTTTTAATGTGGTTGAGAATCTTAAAAAATCCACTGTTAGTATGTCTATTATGGATGATTTACACATTTCAGGTCAAAAGAATATGGTACAAGATGCTTTAGCTAAACTTTTAATTGTTGATGTTGCTAACCTAGAGAAGAATAAGGTTGTACTTGCAAACAACCAAAAGATTAGGAGTGGGCAACAAACTCAGGAGGTAAAGCCTCCTTTCTATTTAAGCCTAATCATTGGGGATAAGCTTGTTCATAATTGTATGATCAATTGCAATGCTAAAAGTTTTGTTATGCCCAAAAGCCTAGCTAATAAAATTGGTCTAGTCTATGAGCCTTTATCAAAAGGGGTAGTGTGTTAGATGATTTTTTTGTTCAAACAACTAGGATTATAAAAAACTCACCCTTTACATTGTACACTTGTCCCAATTTTGCAATTTCCCAAGATATTCACATTATTAATTTTCCACCACTGTTTGCTATTTTCTTGTCAAGGGACTTCACAACCAAGCAGGGTGGGTTTTTATCTACTAATTGGTCCCATCTACTCTTTAGAATGAGGTATGGCACAAACCATAAAATCTGAACCCTTAGCCAAAGACCACATTGATCCATGCATTCCTAGCCCTATAAATGCCAACCTATATTTCACTCATCGACCGAAAGATCAACCCATGACCTTAGACCCCAACACACCCAATGAAGAGGTTAACCTAGATGGATGGCCAATCGAAAATCATGATCTTGATCCCTTCAAACACACTGATGAATCAGGGTTATGCATCTATATGATCTAGGAACTTGATGCAATTTTTTTGAATCTAGTCAAGGACCAAGGTCGACACTTAGACGATGGCACAAGAATGTTGAGAGATGAAGAAGTTGTCAAAGAATGGGAGGAGCTTCTTTTTGATGATCAAGTATCAAATTCAAAAGAGGATCTTGAGGAGGATGAGAAAAATATTAGAGAATGGATGGAGTTTCTTTTTGAAGATCAAGCTCTGGAGCAAGCTTTGGAACAAGTTGTGAATCTAGTAGAGGGTCAAGCCTTAGACCTGACTATGGGTTAGGATGAGAACCTCAAACATGAACTTTTCAAGGAGCCTGAGAGACTCATCGTAGGCTGCCATGAAGAAATAAATAGTCCCTTTTCATTCAACATCCAAGAATAAGGTAAGGAGAATCTATTTCCAGAGAATTCCAAGTTTCTTGCTGATAATTTCAAAGATATGGAGGAATTCAATGTTGAACCACCAATCCTGGATGATTGGTTGGATGAACTCCCCAATTTTGAGGATGAGATTCAAAGAAGTATATCCATGTTGGGATCAATGTCAAGAGATGAACAATTTTTTTATGAAAGATGTGTGGATAATATTTTATTTCAAAAATTTGATTTTTAGTTGAATGGAGAGTTTGACACTGACATAATGTTGAGTTTTCTTAAGCAAAGCAAAGAGATTTCATTATTGGATATTTTGTGTTCAAATGGAATGAACATAAGAGAAAACCTAGAAGGCATTCCAAGTTTGATGCAATGTGGGATGGACCATATGTGGTAACATGGTGCAAAGAATACAACTCTTTTCAACTATCCAAGTTAAGTGGAGAGGTTTTCCCAATCACAGTTAATGGAATTCACCTCAAGCATTGCCTCTAAAGATAATGGTTTTTTTGTACTATATTAGAGTATTTTTTTGCTAATATCCTCTCTTGAAGCACATTTCATTTTATTTTTTCTTTCCCTAAGTGTTATTCCACATGTTTTTTGGCCACCAGGGCCTAGTTGTTTGCTTTTGGTTTGCTTTTATTCTTTTGTTGTTGTTTGGAGGATTGAAAGTTTTAGTTTCATGAGTTTCTAAGTTTGAGATGAGAATAATTGACTACACACCCAATGGATTCCTTTAAGGAAACTAGTCTAATGCTTAGCACACAATAATTCAACATAAATAGCCAAGAATGTTACCAATTTTTCACCACAACTCAAATTGGCAAAGCTAATTAAATTAAGTTCATTTTAAGGTGAAAAAATTTAAATTCATTTATGCATTTTCTTAAACCATTGCATATATTGGAATTTGAATGAGTCATTCAATTAAATTGCACAATGTGGTTTCAGTTTAAGAGGGCATTCAATTTTTCCATTTAATGTTAGCAACATAAGAAAAGATTGCCTTAGATACAAAGAATAATAATTTCATTCTATATTGAGTTATCCATTCCATAATGTTTCATACATTTTGCAAGAGAGATGCATAATTCAAAAATAATTTATAAATGGTGTTTCATATTCATTGGAGTGAGAAGGAGAGAAAGTCCCCCACAAAAGCTGTGGGAGTAGCTAAGCCAACACATCATGAGAAGAATACTATACAACTGAAGGCCAATAAAAGAGGAGAAGCATATAATGAAAATTATATTCATCACTGGGGCATGTTTTGATTATTTGGTGTTGAGTTTTGTTGTGGCTACTTAATCCTTACTCTCAAGCTTGAGTCAACCTCCATCATGTTGAAACAAGTTATTAGAGCTCTGAATATGAATTTCACTATGTGCTTTCTCAACAAGGATATAATATACTACCTATGATGCATTATAACAACAAATATCAAACATATGCAAAAGACCCTAAAAAAATTAAACATCACAAGAGCATTGTACTTCATTTTTGTTTTTATCTAAAATGTTTGTTTCATGTGCAAGTATAGGAAAATTTATGTTGTTGATCTACTTTGAAGAATTTATAGCATGTGGTGTAAAACGGGCTCCCACAAGGGTAGAGCTCGACATGTTGCCCCTTGACTACAATTGGGGCTTTGAGAAAAGAAATGGATTCACAATGTCAAGAAGAAACATCCAACTAAAGGAGAAGATCATGAAGCAATGCAATAAAAATGGATTTGTCACCCATACATGACCATCAAATTGAAAATGCAAGAGTGAAGATGATAATCACATATGAGAAAGGAATCACTCTCAAAATGCTAAAATGATACAAAATAGAAATTAAATGCACTATCTTTCATCATCCATTTTTTATTGCATACAAATGTGTCATGTTCAAAGTGTTTCTACAACATTACATTATTGCTATATTTCACTAACATGATGTTCATAGTGGTAGGGAAAAAGTGATACATTTTCAAGGAGTGATAGTGAACAGGCACACATAATGCCATGTCTTCAATCAAGAGTAGCAACTGAAGAAATTGGAGAAGTTTCAAAAACTTCATCATCAAGTGTTACTTATTTTAGAATATTCTATGCACCAAGGATTAAGATTCATATCAGTTGTAGCTATTGAAGGGAAGATAATAATGCATGAAGAGTACAATGAAGCAAAGAACATCACACAATGGAAAAGTGAGACATGGAACTAAAATTCAGTTGTATTACATTGTTCTACCTAGATGGAACTAAAGTTCGATTGTATTACATTGTTCTACTTGAATGGAACTATGATAGAGTGAAAATTTGAGTACATTTTTCCGAATGCAAAGGAATTTAAACCTACAAAATCAAGCTTCAAAGTGCTTGGAAATGGAAGTACAAAGTGACTACAAACAACAAGTGACCTACAGATGCATCATGATGGTTGAATGCAACACTATAAGAAGTGAGAAACTATGGAAGCCATGTTAGAAAGTGATTGTGAAATGCATGTAAGAAAAGTGGAACTATTTTAGTTCTTTTCATAACAGTTAGCTAATAAAGCTAGGGTTTCGAAGCAAAATGAAACAATGATGAATTTCTTATAAAAACCTAGAAAAGTTAAAGCTTCGGCCTTACTTAGAATGGCTTTCATTTTGGTTTCCAAGTTGACAAAATAGAAGAACAATATTATATTTTACATATTTAGGAAATGAACAAAGAATATATGATGCATCAAAACCTCAATTGGTACTCTCATGGCTATAGGCTAAAAGATTCAATTCTCTTCACATAAACACAAACCTACTTGGGTTTTGTTCCAAAGATCTCAAATATAGAAAATAATAGAGGGTTTGAGCTCATACATGAATAAGAGATTTTACAAAATGAAGATAACCTTGTGAATGGTTGTGGTCATTGAAGGGCTACAAACCCAAAAATATGAACACAAAATGAAAGGAAGTCTTTCCTCTAAGAGTTGCATCAATTTTTACACCATGGGTCGAGCCTAGAACCAATTCATTTTGTGAAGAAATAAGGAAATGCACAATGTATGGTCGTGGCCTATGCAAAGAAACTTGAATTTTTACCATAGATCCTTCATGTATTTTTGTGAAAAATGCTCAAATCGAGCTTATTTAAGAAGGAAATGCACAAAATAGAGAAGCGTAGAAACTTACCCAACTTTGGTGTATGGAGAAAATAATTCAAATCCCATGTGCCATGTCTTTTTGAAGCTCAATTCAAGCTATACAGGGCAGCTTGAAGTGGAGGAGACATCAACAGAGAATGAATAAGAAGGGGTTAGAAAAATTGCAGAGGCCATGACCTGAAGGCTTCAAAAAACCTTTGAAATGAAATCAAAGTGCCACAAAGAAACTAAGAAACAACTTACCATTGAGCTGCAAGAGGATTTCGACCCCAAGCAATGAATATTCGACATAAAAATGCAAAGAATGATCTCAAACCCTACTTCCCCATGGCAGCCAAGTTTAGAGCTTCATTCTTCCAAGTTGGCCAAATGCAAATGATGAACAAAATTAGGGATAGGGGTCGGTTTTGATCTTAGGGTTTCCCTCATGCCTTAATTCAAATGTGATTTTATCACATTCTTTTGAAAAAAATCAAATGCTTTATTAATTCCTTGTCTCCAATATTACCTAGGTCGAGCTATGCCTTATGCATTTTTTCATTTTTAAAGAAAATCAAACAAACCCATTACCTTGATTTTATAATTTTATGAGAAAATCATTTGAACTTTAGCCCCTTTTCACTAGGTCAAACTGGCCATATGCCCTAGTTTCCTTGTGGGGATATAGCCATGGTTATGTTTTATGATTTTTATTGAAAAATCAAATGTATAGGAGCTTTTACATAGTATTTTGATTTTTTGCAAAGTATCAAATTTCACTCAAACTGCAAAAAATCAAAATATTTGAACTCAAATTGAAAAAAATAGATGTAATAGGGAAGGTTTCTATTTTCTTTTCTGAAACTGCACATGATGTAAAATATCATTAAGGTAATTTTTCTATAAATTACCTTAATGTTTGTTGTTTTTTTTAAAATGTAGTTTAGGTGTTTGAGTCTTTACTGGACTTTCTCTTTTGAGTTGAGATCACTTGGGAAAATTTGGAAAAGAGGAGGCAAACTAAACCTTCCATTTTTTAGTTATGAGCTATTTGGACCTAATTTTGTGGATTTTTTGGATCAACCTCTTGGAGACAGAAAGTTACCACTTTTCTCATGTAGTTTGGAGTAGTTTGAGGCTCTATTTTTTAGGCTTTTCTAAGGAGCTCAAAAATGGGGAAAATTTACTAATTCAAAGATGCAGTGGTGTTGGATTTTTTAATATTTGTTTCACTACTATGGTCACTTGATAGTTATAAGTTCGAGAAATTTTAATTTCTTAGGGTTCAGAATTTTGTTTCTTGCTTGCATACTCATTGCAGAGGGTCTTGTAAACTTCCTTCTTTTGAATCAAATTTTGAGCTTGTACTCCTTCATTTTAATAAAGCAACAAAATTTCCTTTCTCATTTTCTTGTTTCAAATTTATAGTCACAGTTTGATGTTAATTGTGATTCCAATGCAAAATCCTCTTCATGTCTTGTCATTTTAAGTTTGTTTGTAAGGGTTTCATGTAGTTCAAGTTGCAGTATGTTTTTTGTTTGATGAACCTTTATGCAAATCACTATTGAATTATGTGTTTCTAGGGTGGGATTGTGAGAATCAAGGTTTTGAGAGAGATTGTTATGTGTATAAATTTTTTAGAATCTTTAAATTGTTGGTGAATCATCTTAGGTTTTAGGATCTCTATTTTAGTTTTTCCTTATAACCCTTTCCTTTGAAGGTCTTTTAGATTAGGTGGTTTACTAGAGGGAACCAACCCACTCTGGAGATTCACTCTCATTATAGATTACCCACAATCTGAGAGTGATTCCATGTTGCAATAGGATAGGCAAGTTTAACTTGGTTGTGGGTGCAATCTTGGTTGTCAACAATTACAACTCTTATCTTCCCTTAATTAATAAAAAGGAATTTATAGTTAAAAATTAAAAAAACACACTTGGAGACATATCATATTTTGGACTGGAGGACTCTTCTATGAATGTGGAGATTGTTGAGCCTCTATTATCAATGACCTAAAATTGAGGGAATAATTTCATTAGATTATTAAAAGTGATACATTTTAATAAGAATAAATTATTTGACCCATTTGTAACATCCTTTAATGAGGGTTTATAAGGGTCTAAAAAAATAATATTATTAGAATTGAGGGGCTTGCAAAGTCACCAAGGTTGATACAACCTTGATAGGCAAAATCAATGAATAGGAAAATATTTTCAAGGTACAAAATTAAAACTACCCAGAATAGATATACAAAATTTTGATGGTACTATTGTAACATCATGGATAAGTCTTATCAAAAAATATTTCAAGCTCCATAATATATTATCAAAAGATGCAATGAATAACATAGCTTTACTATATTTTGAATTTGAACCTTATCAATGGTACCAATGGATGATGAGTGAAAAAAAAAAAAATTACTTAGTTGGAGAGAATTTACTATTTACTTAGTAACCCACCTTGAGAAACCATAGAACTAGAGCTATTTTATCAAACTTAAAAATTTAAAACAAATAGGTTATGTAGTAGAATATAACATTGAACATATGAGATTTGTAGTGCCCCTTAGTTTGCATTTGCTTTTGGACTACTACTTAGATTCATTTGGACATGATTTTATGACATTGTTTGATGTTACTACATGATGATACTTAGACAATTATGACTCTTTGATGCTTTGATATGACGACATTGTTATAGTTGATGTTATGATGATATCATGCTTACTAGATTAGTTTAATTGTGTCTATGAGTTATCATGGATATGAATGATATATGTTTTTATCATGATTTGATATCCCATTGTGCATCAATGTATGGGTGAAGAGAACACGATTGCATCACTCGCTTGTGAGTTCCCTTTGATTCTACAACTTTCTCTTCACAATGTGATTGACTACTTTCCATACACATGTTCAATAGTATGAATTATTGCAGGTTGTAGGTACCAGGCATCGACTCCACCTGAATTACTAGGTTTGAGCATGCCTTAATCCGAATGGAGGTTATTTTTTCTAAGATAGCATCAATTCCCCCACATTGAACCATCATCCTTGATGAGGATGAGTGTATGTTTGTCATTCCCTATTCATGTGGTCTATTTGAATTGATTTGTCATTATTATTGTCGCTTTGCCTTCCATTTCATTTCATGGCCAAGTACCTTGGGTATTCGTTTTAGTTGAGCTATTTTCTTGATTTGATGCTTGATAGATTTTATTTTAAATAAATGAGTATTTTTATATATTGTGCAATTTTAATAAATACTGTGGATGTTTTATTTAAATTAGATAAATTAAACTTTAAAATGTAAAACAAAATATTTAATTAAATATACTAATCAAATGAGATGGTGCAAGCAAACAGTATGAGAAATTAAATTTATACACTAAATATATTATATAGTTAATTAAGGTGTGAGCACTTGCAAGTTATGATTTAACAGTTACAAAAAAATTAAAAGAAATGGAAGGAGTTGTGAACTGTGGGAAATATAAAAGAAATAAATAAATGAAATTGAGAAAGGATGTAGTTGCAGAGAGGGAGTAAAATAAATTAATAAAAGAGTGGAAGTTAACTGAAGAGGGGCTTTTGCACTTTTTTCTGGAGAAAAATCTCATTTTTTTTTTGTTGTGAACAGTTCTTATTTTGGAAAATATTTACTCTGGATTTGAGGGTTTTAAAATGGGGTATTTGCAATGATTATTGAATCTAGAAGGAGATTTCAGATACAAATGGTGGAGCTTAGTCTCGGCATCAACCCTTGGCTCGGCAACTAGTGCAAACCAGGTTCCATTAACTACTTTTAATAAATTTCTCTATAATTCAAAATGGGTATCTGAATGTGTATGTTGTAGGAAATCAAATAAATTCTTGATTGTGATATTCAAAAAGATTGTATTATTGGGAATTCCCAGTTGATTCTTTAACTCCATTGAAGTTTATTGCTTTGTCCTTTTATTTATTTGTGAAATCTTGTGCCTTATGGCTTACCCAAATTGGATTCACTTTGGACTATCTTTCTTAAATAGAACTCTCATTCAAATAGTGGAAGAATACATTGATTTCACCATAATATTATTTCTTATTTGTCTTGATTTTCATTTTCAATCAATTTAGTTGATGCCATACCTGTACAGTGATAGGTAGTCACTGGGTTTTCCTCTTCTTTATATCATTTTGCAGATTTACAATTTTGGCCAAATCTAGCTACCTAGGTAACTTGATTATTTTTGTATATCATACTATGAAATTCTGGAATAACCATATGGTATTTATATCTAGATCATAGAGTTTACCATGCATATTTATCTTTGAACTGGTATTCATTCACTTATCAATTATTAAATGGCTTGTGTGCATTCAATTTACATTTAAAACTGAGTCGTAAGTGAATTCAATGGGAAAATCGATATACCATATTACATTTGTTTCAATATTGATCATTACATGCTCATCAATCAACCTATTACAAGTCAATGCCATGCATGGGGGCTGATCCCACAATAGTAGTTTACAATTTTTGGCCAAACTAGACATTGAAATTATATTTTTTTAACTAAATCTTCACATTTGGGCACCTATAGCGGCTAGACCGTGAGGAATTTGAAGATGATGTAAACTAGAGTCTAGTCACATTTTGTCTGTAAATTCTATATAAAAAAAAATCAAAATTTTTGGAATCAGATTACACTTCTTTTTCCATCTCCCACGAAAACTGGTTTTTTTCAAAAAATAATATTTTTAAAAAGTGACGCACACCGTAGAACGCATAAATTGTTTTTCCATGAAGGATAAAATTCTAATTCTTTCGAATTTAAATTTGTAACTCCGATATCTAGTTCTTCCACTTGGTTAGATAGTTTTTTATTCAATATTTTTTCTTTAATCAAGTTTTGAAGTCAAACTAGTTATAATTTAGACATAGTGTGACCTTATAACGCGTAACTTTTTTTGTATATATTGAAATTCTTTCTTTTTTTGTTAGATCAAGGATTTCAATATCTGGTGCACTCATATTTAAAAAATAAATAAATTGATAATCTACTATTTTCCACATGTCCAGAATAAAGACATTCATTTTCGACGAAAAACCTATGTTCAATAAAACTAAAAAAATAAATACATAATAAAACCAAAACATATTAAAATTATATTCATTGGATAGCTCGTTTTGAGGACTACTTTATTCTAGTTGGGTTTGTGAAGAATCCTCCATTTTTTGTCCTCAACCCAAGCTTCGAAGTGTAAAAAAATAGGATTTCAAAGTGCCTGAGGGGGAGAATGAGGGCAAAGGGGTGTTCGATCAAACCCATAGGGGTTCGCTCAAGCCTGAGTTCGGTTGAACCCAGGTTCAACTGAACCCCCTTCCCAAAAGGGGTTTTCAAAAAAAAATTGTCCATGCATACATTAATTTGGTTCACTCGAACCCTGGTTTGACCAAATGCTTTTTTGGTTCGTTCGAACCCCCAAAATTAAAAAAAAATCCATGGGCTCATTTTTTGTGAGATTTCCTTCCTCCATCAAATTGTAAACCACTATTGTGGCTTCACCCTGGGGTCGGTGCTGCATTGTATGTTACTTGCCGACCTCTGTACCTTAGCAATTGTGAATATGAATTGTATTTGTGTGTTATACAGATTGAAACTATATGTTTATTCATTGTGAATCGCGTGTTGCATGTATATATATATATATATATATTACACTAGTGCCAATATTCTATTTATATATCATCAATGTTAATGGTTGCATTGTCATTTTGATCGATTGATAAGAATTTATATATATATACAAAACAACATGTGTTTTTATATAAATTTTATGACAGAGTTTTAGATTATGAAAGAACAACCACTGTTATTTACTTATTTTGAGATATATATATATATATATACTTCATGTATAGATATATATACATATATATTATATATATATTGGTGTATAGTTGAATGCATTAAGAAAAATTTGGTGTTTCTTTTAATATAAATGATATTAATTATAAATAAAAGATAATTTGATTATTACATTAGAATAATTTGGTTTATGATAAATTAATAAACCCTTGGAGTGATAATTTTCCTCATCCTTGTAATTAATAGTATTATAAATTATTTTAATGTAGATTTGATGTGGAGTTAAATCCTCTTGTGTAAATTAATCATTCTTTAATGATGTGGAGTGTAAATGTCTTTTAAGGGAGCCCTATTTGTATTGATGGACGTAGAGTTTTCCAGAGGTTAAGGGATGTGGTCCTTGATGTTATCCTTGTTATCATGGAGTTATTGATGTTCGTAAGCATTGCATGGTGTATTCTTCATTATTCCATTGTGATGATGTTGTCTTGCATGTTATGAGAAAGTGATGATCTTTTTCCATGCACTTTATGTTTTTGTCATGTGGTTGTTTATGTGAGTGGGAAGAGTTTTTCCTCGCTTTAAATGGTTATGGGAATAAGATTTGTGATTGTGCAAGTGGCCTTGCTCTTAGTTTATTGGTGTCTCATTTTTATTAGTAGGGGAGTGGCTCTCAATGGGGGTTGACACACAAAGTGGTGCCTAGGTAACCTATGTGGGAGGTTTTGTTAATTAAGTGAAACCCTAAAATGAACTAGGGGTTGGGTAGTAATACACATTAAACAAGATAAGTTAATGCCTCACTCATGAACCATGTGCTCATATAGGCTTGGGATGAGTCGAGAATGCGTGGAATGGAAAAATCAATTGTCACATCCCCATGAGGGGTATGTTGATTCTGCATAGGGTTGCATGAGGGGCTAAAGATTGGTAAAGGCTGTCAAGGTAAACTAGGATGAGGGTCGGGGCCTAGGAATATCTACCTGGGTAACCAATGTAAACTATGTGATGACACTCCTCCTATATCAAGCTTGTGTTCCTTGGCTATTGATTCCCTTGATGTTGTGCACCTCTGGAAGTAATGTAATTATTGCTTAATGTTGATCTCATCTTTTCCACAGTTGTCTTGTCAACCTTGTATTATCCTTTTTTTTTTCTTGTTTGTGATGGTGGGACCCTTTTCTATCTCCTAGCATAGGGTGTGGACCTTTGGGTTCCACATGGTTGGGTGGAAATTGCATTTTTCTCCATTGGGTTCCCTCTTCTATTTGTGATGGTGATGAATTATCCTGGATTGAAGATATTTTCATTGTACCATATTATGTGGAGCATTACTCTTGTACTTATACTATATTATTATTTGAAGTATCATGTATCACATATTTGATGTACTCTTCTCTTGTGTTCAAGGATAATCTACTATTCTCGATGTGAAATTGTAACTAATTGCAAAACTTCTAAATTGAATTAGATCAAGTTAATAATATTGATTTTTTTTCTATGAGGGATTCTTTATGATTATTGATGTTATTTGATGTTATCAAGTTGAGATATATGTTATTATTCAACTATGCACTATGGTCAGTATACCTTGAGAGCATCTTGGATAGTGTGAAGTACTCAATATTTGATATTCTGGGGAGTGACTTCTTGGGGTTTTTCTATCTCGAGAAGTCACTACTCGGGATATCTTAGCTTGAGATGCTACTTAATACATTATGGTTCTTGAAGGCGGTTCATGTTGATATTCTTGGACTTGTGTAAATTCAAAAATGGTTATCATTCTTGTAATATACACTCTTGCAATCCAATGTTAGACTCATGTCAACTATTGCTAATGATAGCAAAACTAGTGATCTTATTATTCATTATGTTTGATGATGAGATGGATAGTTCTCAATGCTAGCTGGTTTAATTTGATGGTTGAATTTTATCTCTTGTTAATATTATTTATTGGAATCCTAGTAGCATAGTCATAGACCTTAGAGGACTTAGATTAGATCAGTGTTAAGTGTTGCATTTTCACTAGTGTGTTTAATGCACTTGAAACAAAAAAATTGTACCATTTTTATGTACAGTTGTGTGTTGTCCTCTAGGGTCCTATGGTGAGGTTTTACACATGGTATCAGAGCCCAAGTTCAAACATTGGGTGCTCTATGTATATGAATATGAGCCCATAAGTTGTATTAGAGCTATAGATTTGTAAGTTTATGATTTCCCTTTTTGGACCTTGTCTAATACCTTGAATTTGTCTTTGGTGGTGTCTCTGTAGGATTATGCCTAGAGGTAGGGTTCGACATCGAAGACGTGGTAGAGGTTGTGGTGGTGGCTTTGGGGTTAATCACCAATACTCTTCTGCTCAAATTCCCCATGAGTATGACCATGAGGAACAACGAAGTTCCCAAAGTAATCAGGGAGATGGAGATCAAAACCCGGAATAGCTGAGATTAGGTGGTGCATAGATGTGTCACTTACTTGAGGAAATTCTCGGTCATCTTGGTTCGATACCATAGGGAGAGTAGTTGATAGTTAGGGAGAGGGAGAGGTCTCTCAAGAGAAAGGAGGTTACTACAAAGAAAGAGGCCTTTTTTAGTTGGGCATGTCGATCTCCTACAATGATTTAATAACTAAGCCTTTACAGTCGTGATTCAGAGATTGGGCATCTAACTTGAATATAAATTTTAACCATCATGAAGGTGCATTTAAATTGTCAACCCAGGGATGTGAACTTGAAACGGGTCAGCACAATATGTGCACTAGGAACTCAAAGTAGTCATCTTCATTCTACAACTAAGAAAGATTCAATACTAAAACTAAATTGCATAGAAAGGAACAAAGTAAATGTTAGACATCACTCAATAATTAAACCAAGTTGAACATGCATGACAGGAATGAAAATATGCACAAAAAATAGGAAACTACTATGTCCGCTTTGGCTGTAGGAATAGTCACAGAATGAAATTCTAGTGGCTGGAGGACCAATCAGTGCCATATTCTTAACTTAGTACTAAACATAAACTTAAAATAATAACTAATCTAGCTAAACTAAAGGAAAAATTACTCACCAAGTGGGCCTACTTGGATGAGTATCCTCTAAAACTAATATAAACTCAAATACTCAACCCAAAATTTTATCTTATTCATTGGGAAATGCAAGTACAAAAGAATAGCTTGTCTGGAAATGCTAGTATACTATCAAATCGTACAACACCAATAACTTAGCAACCCCGAAGAAGGAGGATTTGAACCTTATTTATACTATCAACTAAATGAGGCAGTCAACTCCCACTGATTGAGAGGATGCCATTTAGGGAAAACAAAGCAAATAATAGAAGTGTGGTTACACATGCAGGGAATCCGATCAAACATGCATGTCCAAACGCAAACTCAAAATCGCAGTAATGCCCACATCTGCTCAACATAATGAAAGACCAATACAAGGTGGTTAGATGTGGCTAACATGGGGAATCTCCTATTGTGGTCCTTCAATTGACCTTTGAACGATTCCTCTGCATTACCAACTAGCGGAAATTTCTCAATTTAGTATCCTCAAGTATGTTTGCATGACAATGTTAGTACGCATAATAATTGCACATCTATAACCACCTTAAAGAACATTCATTAACCACATGCAAAATTAATATATATAGTCCACATAATAGGCTAATATCATTAAAATTGATAGAAATAGAATTAAACCCAATGTCTATGGTTTGAGGGAAACTCTATAAAAATATCAACATCTAAGATCAAATTCCATTTCAACTTTAGAAAATAAACTATAGATTCTACCCAAAATTAGACCAAAAACTAGGCTCATCACTCCTCCCAACCTAACGTTTTGTTGGTACTCTAGCAAGGGAAGAGTTGTGTTTTTGTTTGGTCAAAGCTCTGAAATTTGCAACTAATAATTGTCCAATATCAATGTCTGTTGAACGCGACTCAAGGTCCCAATAGAATCCTCCCAATTTGTCAAGTCTTCTCCATCTTTGATTTTCTTCATCAATGTCATAGTAGTAGAATATGCATTTTGGCACATACCACATGAGGATAGGTGGTTGAAAATTCAAGGGAATCCATTGTCATCCCTTTGTTCTCCCAAGCCGAATATACCTTTCAATCCTTTTTATTATTGTAGCATAGTTCTATATGGAATGAGGTTCAACATGTTTCAACTCATCAATTAAAGTGTGCCATCTTTGTGATAGATATCCTTTCACGGTGTCCTCTTTTTTTGTTGTCTTTACCTCATAATCACTGTAAGCTACCTCAATCCAAGGTATAATTTTGGCATCATAACTAGGCCTGAAAATCATTATGTTCCAATCTCTATAAATATAATTAGGGTTTCTTGATTCAAGTCTAATGGCCAAGGGGGTATTGGATTCCCTCTTCCTATAAGAATTATATTTCTCTCCCCAGATAATCTCATTTTGCACCCAAAACATGAATGCTCACAATTGGATATCTCCAACATATAGTAGCGGGTTCCAGTCTTGGTCTTGAGTTACAACCAAATTATGTAAATAAAATTCACATAATAGATTCTTCATTTTACAGGAGGAAATCCTATAAGCATTGAAAAATTCAGTGGGAGTCTCAATAGAGGGATTCAAACATAAGATATTTCTTGACAACTTCAAAGAGAGATATTTTTTCTTCAGGTGCAGAGCATAAACCCTTGGATGGGTTCTTCATTCTAAAATCTATGGTACCAGGGTTGCAATTTTTTCCATCCTCTCCTTTAGAGAAGAAAACCTCCTCATTCTTTTCTTCAATAATTTCATCCCTCTCTTGAATTTTCTTTTTCAATCTTTACTTTTCCTTTTTCCATTCTTCCTCCCTCCTTTGTATCTCTCCCCATAAATTCAAAATTGTTGTATGTACTAAAAACTAGGAGGGTTATGAATTCCTACCAGGATTTTTTTTTATGGTTGCTCCCCATATAGTACTATTTGCATAGATTCGGTCTTTCCAACTGGCTCAGTCTATGAAGGTACAATTTACTATCTCACTTCTTGCTACAGGGCCTTGTGTTCTTGTAGTTGCTACAGGAGCTCCTGGTTTTCTTCATGCTCTTGAATTCCAATTCCCTCTATAAGGGCAACAAGATCTGCTAGGGTGACTTTTTTTTCCTCTTCGAATATATTCTTTCTTTGACATTTTTCTACCCCATTGGGGATTTTCTTCTCTTATGTGATGTCCCTCCATGCTGAGGTTTTTTCCGCAAAGGCATATCAACAATTGGTTTTGATTTCTTAAGAGGGCTCTCATATTTTTCTTTGGCTACAAGATGAATAGTATCAGCCTTTCTCTTCTTAAGACTTGGCACCTCTCTTTCCACAAGATTTGTTTTGGTTTTTTCTTTTCTTGCCTTTGCCTCCTTCTTTTATGCCCTAGTTCTTATTAGGGTTTCAAGTGGAACATCATCATCATCAAAATCCAATAAAGAACTTTCCTTTTTAGAGTGCTTTATTTCAGAGGAACTAATGTCTATGGTCCTTTCTACTACAAGAGGATTCATACTCCAACACTAGAGGTTGAAGCACTAGGGGTGGCTTCAGCCATGCTTAATATCCTGCTATACCTATGTGGTTGACATAAAGCCCTAGATTGCAGCTGCTTAGGTCTAAATTGATCAACATTTATGAATTCCTCCTAGGTATTTTCAGGTGCTACATCATGCAAAGATTTTTCAACCAACAATTTAATCAGGCAATGGTGGGAAACAAAATTGTCCTTACCTTTTTGAGTTTCAGCCACCATGATGGAGAGAAGGTTGTATAAGATGTTGGGCACATTCATCCTCCTCCCATGCCTCATGTGACTCAAAAGTTTGAAATGTACTGAATGTAGGTTTGACAATCAACCTTCACAAGTGATGTACCTAATAATGTGGATGGTTGCCTACTTCCATGGCTTGGGTAGAGAGGTTCTTTTGGAACCTTTTTTTTCTATACTAATTGGAGGGTCACTAGGTATTATGAATACAATCCTAGCTGACCTAGCATCTCTAGAAATAGGGTAATGTTCACCATCAGTAGGTAACCTTGTAACTTATGTAATTCTTTCCTTAGTTGCCACAACCTCCAACCATTTTACTATGGTTTTTCCTACAAAAAATGTTTGGGTGAACTCTAGTGCAATGCCTTCATCAAAACCGTCAGACTTTAGGAAGTAGTCCAACTAGCCATAGTTTCTAAATTCAGCCAAGCACTGTGCATCTTGCAATAAGGCATCATGAACCAAGAGATCATTTTGAATTAGTCCACCTCCCATTGTCTGAAATCAACTATCACTCTGCAAAATTACCTTCCTATAATTCTCATTTGAAAACAAATTCCTTTCTACAACACTTGCTAGCTGAATTGAACTGCACCAATGTCGACTAAATTTCCCTTCTCTCTTTTTTTACCTTTTACCGATTGCAATTCAAGATTATGATGGAGTAAATAATGGAAAATAAGGGGTAATAAAAGAGAGATATAATGAAAATAAATGGCAGCGGCAATTTAGTCTCACATCACATATGTGAGTCGTCCTTCACTTCAAATTTTAAATCGGCTTAGCTAGATTTGCTGACGTAGACAACCATGAACTAACATGTGGGAAACGAACTTGCATATTTCCTTTCCCCCTGATGGCACTCTCAAATTTTTCAAATTTGAGATGCCCATTTCAAAAAAATTGCCTCTGCACTTTCAGAAGTGCACTTGAGAAATATGCTTAAATGACCCACTTGGGAGGGTCAAAATTTGAAGCCAAATGATTTTCATGCAAAACCCCTTGGAAAAAATATTAAATTGAAATATTTGAATATGCATGTCAATTTTCAGCTTATCATAATGAGTTTTGTCAGGGTTTTGAAAAGTGAAGCTGGAGGGTTTTGACACTTTTGTTGTTTGCAAACTTTCAATTTTCTGAAGTGGCCTCCCGTTTGAGCTTGTATTTTGCAATGTGCTAATTGTCATGCCAAAATGATTGTTGATTTGAATTCTCCTCACCTAAATGAGCTCGTATGTCAGTTTTTAGAGTCTCATGAGCGGCTTTGCTATTTTTAATAGATCGAAACCAAATGCAATTTCATCAATTTTGCACCTGCATTATCTGAAACCTTTCAAGGTGGTCAAATTTGACACCTAATATATTTTGATGGGAGATGATTCAAGAAAATCCTTCTTCCACATATAATCAATGTACCCAAATTTACTTATGTCTCCAGTGGCGGCCTCCTAGGAGTTGATTTGCTAATTTTTCAAATTGGCAGTTGGATGAGTTTTAGTTGGTTCAAAATAAGTTCTTGTAGAAAGCCTAACTGGACAACTTTGTGGATTAATATCTTTCACCTCATGACATTTTTTGCACTGCATTCTCCAATCAAATGACTACATGTCTATATGTTTTCATAGCTCAAGAAGGTTGTTTGCCCAATTTTCCAGGCTAATTCTGGAGCTCACTTGGTCAGTTTTTCTCATTTTTCAAATAGACCTGAAAGAAAGTTTCAATGGAAACCCAGTTCGTCTTTTCAGTTCAAATGCACTCAGAGGCTACGTCTGATCAATTCGAGGGTAAATTTGTTTGAAAATGAAAAATAAATTAGTCGGGCCACTTGGGGCCCGACATGCTTTGCATTGTTGTGAGGTTGTAAATGTTAAGTTTGGTCAACTGGGATATGCGATTCTATCAATGGTTGTTTCAAATGATTTCCAGTTTACAATGGATCATGGAAGGAAGACCCTTGAGCATAGACACGTGTTCACAAAAGAAACAAAGGACAGACTACAACATCAAAAGAATCAAGACAAAGCAAAGAGAAAAAGAGAAAGGTCAATGCAAATGAGATAGAAGAAACAGAAAGACATTCCACCTTTTATTCTACCTTGGATAGCATGAAAGGGGCAGTGATATTGAGGACACCATTTTAAGACTTTTATTTCAGGGATAGTGTAAGCCTAAGAAATTATGATTGGAGTATTGAAAGACATCTCGGTCACAAAAGAAAATTCATATCTTCTTATTGTTGTGATTTCATTCGAGGGTTTCTTAATTCTCTCCATAACATGATTTCACACATAAATAAAACTACATCTTTAGTGCGAGCTTGCCTTTTCAAATGATAAAACAAAGGCATGAAGAAGTAAGTATTGGCAACATGGTGTGAGTCAAATAAAGAGTGCTTCAATGATAACCTTCCTTGATGGCTCGATCTTTTCATAGCATAGAGGAGAATGTAATGAGTGGAATGCCATATTTCTTCTAGTATACACAGAAAATGGATGTCGTGATAAAACACTGAAATATCTAAGCAAGACTTAGTTTCAGTGTTGTATGAGCATTATGGAAATAATGCATGTGTATTGAAGGAAAAAAGCCTCTTCCACCGTGGTCTCAACAAACACAATAAAACAACCTAAGCAACAAGGCAAATGAAATGTTGAAAATTCTTTAGAAACTTGTATGCAAATGGTGTGGCACCAAGAGAAGTCCCACTCAACAAAGTGCAATGAAATTGTTTGATGGTGTTATTGTCATTGACACCAAAATTTTTATTATTGGTGGCATAGAAGTTTTGGTGTTGTTTGCGCAAGAAACAATTATGTTGCGTAGTATTCATGCCTTTCTGTTGTGTGGTTACTACTGCATTTCAAGGCCTCCTATAACCTATGACGGGGGTTTACAAGTCATGTGGGGTATCCTATGTGAGATCTTCATAGTTTTCCATTAAGCACTAAAAATACCACCATGAAGGGTTGTGCCACATACATTGGAAAAATTTGTTGTGTTCAATGCATGCCTAAGAAGGATATGGAAGATGTTTTATACTGATTCACACTGTTTCTAAAACCATTTTCCCTCTTTGTATCCAGTGATGGAACGGTGAATAGAAGGTGCTTCCTGATAATGGTAGGAACCCATCCATTAAGGCACAAAGGATAGTGAGTGTCTTAGGTAAATGGAGATAGACATCCATTTTTACACAAGAGAAACAATCATCTTCAGCTCCCCCCTATATTCTTCGGGAGATAGAGAAGCATGGTGCGTATTTTGAATGAGCATATATCGAAATTATTTGAGGAAACTATTGCAAAGTGTAATAAGCTATTGTTGGAAATATCTTTTGTCTAAATGTCATTATTACAGGTTACTCACATAATGGATTTCTTCTAAAAAGAATTTGAAACGTTCAAGCAACTATAATTGGTTGGGCATGACTTAAAGGCCCGATACAGACATTCGCGAAAGCATCGATGAACGCAGTCTAGTGGGATGCCATGATTGCAGGGTATTTTCAAAATAGATTTGTTGAAAGGGATAGAATGCACCCTGTGAAGCAGAGCCACCACCATTGCCATGTGAACGAACAAAATGAAGTTTACAAAATGAGTGACAGAAAATTAGGGAAAACCACAGAGAACAAACAAAAGAAATGAGATCAATGGTCAGGAAATAAAAGTGAGATGTAGGATCATCTAGGTTGTTCCCCGCCAGCTCATGGGCCTAATGTGCTCACTCCTTAAAAAAGGTGAGAGCACGAGATAAAGTGTGGGCCCAACAACAAACAAAATCCATGGGTAAAGCTTTGTTTTATTTTCTCGAGAAGCCTTTACTATTTGGAAGCAATGATTCCAAAATATAAAATCAATTTAATGATGGTGACAAAGGTGAAAGGGCACAGGTATAGTTTATTTTCCTATAATATTTTTAAAGCCCTTGCATTTTAAAAGATAGGCTCTTAGACATATGTTCGGAAATATTTGCTAGGTAAGAGATACAAAAGGTGAAATATTTTAAAGGCGAAATTAAACTGCACGAGAATTGTATGTGAAAGTATTTTAAATGTGGGATGAGTATGGAATATTTGCTTCACTGAAGTAAAATGCCCAAAATTTTAAATGAAGAATTTCTATCTGCTGGAGATAGAATACATGTGAAAGTGCACGGGAGAATAATTTAAGAAAGTGAATTAAATATTCACTAAAATTCCTGTGAAATTAAAATGATGTCAAATCCTAAATATTAAAGTTAATAAACTTTAATATTTGGAGGTGAAATAAAATATTGTTACAGCAAAAGCAAAAATGAAGAGTTTTCAGAGGAGCTAAGATTTTTTCACACAACAAGTAAATTGGAGATTCTTCACATGGGCATTTTTTCTGTTGCTCAACAACTTGGTGCAATCACAGTATTTGAGGCAAAGTTTGTTGCAGAGAGAAGATAGAGGCTTTGCAGATTTATTGATCAATGTTGAATGGAGTTTCTATATGGAATTTCTGGATCAATTTTAGGGTTGTTTCCATTCTTCTATTTCTTCTCTTTTCTCTCATTTTTAAGGGGTTCTGAGGTTTTGTATGGGGCGGGGGTAGATAGAGAAATTTTTAAATTCTGAGTCATAATGCTGAGTCTATAAATTGTAAATTTTGATTTTATGAGAAAATATCAGCTAGTTTCCGCAGATACCTAATGAATGTCTTCCAAGTGTTTCCACATTCATGAATATCTTTAGATTGTCTCCATACTTGTATAGTTAAATCATAGGAATTCAATAATACCAAGTGTTTTGAGTTTGTCATGTCAATTTCATGAGATTGTTTTATTTGTTTATGAGTCTGTTTCAATGAAATGGTTAAATTCTTTGAGTAGATAATTGTGATTGAAGTGTGCAAGTTGGATTTGATAAGAAGAATTTGATTGATAACATGAGAGGATATGTTGGTGTAAACATTAGCAATTTACATCCACTAGTTGATGTCCATTTTCTGATGAAATTTTCTTTATGTGTTTGACTCCATGGCCCAGAACTGGCACTGATCTATCATTCAATTATGCATCTCAGAAACAAGTTTAAATATAAAAATCATTCTTAATCTTACTATTTGGTTTATTGTGTGTCTTGCTTCCCAATAGCTAAGAGAATGTTGAGTTACTGAGAATGCAGCCAAATTTGAGGTTGTCAATGTTTCCCTTAGTGTGTTTTCATTGGGAATTATCTACTATAAAAAGCATGTCAGTATGTATGGTTGAATTAAGTTTTAGAAATTGTGTAGGTTGACCCACCTTGGTCCTGTAGAGCCAGAAGTGTAGAAGATTTCAGTCTTTGACTAAATCTTGTCAGTTGGCCAAATTCCCTTTTGAGTCTGAGTATAATACATTGGCTAAGTCTGTAGGATTCATTAGCCTGGTTTGATTTGGAGCACCAACAGAATGGTGACTCTTTTGGGGAAAACACTGAATCTCCAATTGTAGACCGATAATTCATAGAGTCATATTATTGTTTTCCATTTTGAAAATTTTTCAAATATTGAAATTCTTGAACCTGGAGAAGATTTATTGCAGCAAAGATCAGAGGATATGAGTGTGACTTCGATGTTCGGGAAGACCCAAAACAAGATTTACTCTTGAAGATTATTCCTCTGTGAAAGGACGTGGTGACTCTGTCTTAAGAACCAATTGAATTGTGTAGAAGATTTCCAGATTTGTAGAATTTGTAGTCAAGAAGACAGATTAATAGTTTTTACAAATTTTCCAGGTATTCTCATAAATCTAAAGCAAGTATTATTCTATTTGAAAGAAATTTATGAGAACTTTTCAAGACTTGAGGTCATAAATGGTTCCCTATTAGATGAGTTTTCATTAAGAAATTGAACAACAATAGTATTTCTTTTCATACTTCTAAAATGTAATATGTAATATGATTTGAGAAGTATGTTTATTTTGAATTATGCCTTTGAGAAAGCTTAAGGCATAAATATTCAATCGATGTTTTAAAATCATGGTTGAATTAGTAAATGATGTAATTGATAACCATGTCTGAAGTTGATAGTGATTGAATTTGTATACAAGAGGGTTTCCCTATGAAATGGAAAGTAAAAGTATGCAAGGCAAACAAGTTGTCCCAAGCCCTCAAAGGGATTTTTCTATTGAAAGGTATATGTCATTGGTTTTAAGTGCTATTAGAGGTTTCCTGAACCTGATCCCTAAAAATGTTAGGAAGTATTCTCCCAAATTCATAGGGAAAATTTCATAATCTACCTCTAAGCATCTGCAAACATTCATGGATGTGATAGGGGATTATGAGGTAAATCATGAGGATTTTGTTATGAAACTATTTGTTCAATCCTTAAAGGATAATGCCAGAGATTGGTTCTCATATTTACCATCATTTTCTATAGCTTCATGGGGTTGGTTTATGACATCCTTTGTTGAGAAATTTTGTGAAAGGTTAAATCCAAGTGAGGTGAGGAAAAACTTTATGGAGATCCATATAAGTGAAGATGAGTTGGTCCCTATTTTCAACCTTCAATTTGCAAAGGCAATAAGAGAGATCCCAGAGAACATAAGGCCAAGTGATGTTGAATGCTTGGTCATATATTTAGGAGCATTTGACAATAAGATGGACTTCTTATTTAGAGATAAAGAGCCTGCAACATTACTTTAGGCATATCAAACTGCCATGGATATTGAGAACAATTTAAAATACTCTATGATGAAAGGGTATCTAGCCGCGAGTGTTGACTATCCAAACACACCTAATACAAATAGAATTCAAGGATCGAGTAATGGAACTGATTGTCAAGATGAAAATGCTTTTCTTGTTGTGATTTCTCCATCATCATAGTATGAAGATCACAATGAGCTTCAAGTTGAACGTCAATGAAATTTGAGCACTGTTGATCAAAAATGTTTTGTGCAAGCTTTGTATGAGATGAAGAGACAAGAGGTAGAATCACCATATAAGTTTTTTTTTAGATTTTTGGATGCTTTGATAGAAGTTCCAAAGATTTCAGACCTGAGGATTTTGTGTGCATTGATTTATTTTGTGAGATTTATGAATCTGGGTTGAGTAATTTTCAAGAGGAATTGAAGCCCCGTAGTTTTGATCAAGTACCTGATTGGATAAGGAGTGTAGAATCAACCAAGTGTGGTTATGCAAAAAGTGTGGATTCTCAAAATTTAAACAACATATTTCCTCTTGAAAGAAATTATACAACAATACAAAAAAATTAAAAGAATATGTCAGAAAATGAAGTTCCATGTTGTATGGATGAGGATGAGTATTGTAATTAGCTCACAATCGGTACATGTTCAAATCCTTGCAACAGTGAGGAAGATGATGATACATGGGATGATAATAGAGTAGATATGCAAGAATTCTTTTCTTGTGATATCTCAGATGAGGAAGGAGTAAATGAGATACAAAGTGATATCCCATGTCATGTTGTGACCAATGATTACAAGGCATGTGTTGTTGATAGTTCATTAGAAAATAGTGACTATGACTCTAAAAGTGCAACCTCAAGCATTCATTCTGAAGATTTTGAACATGGTTAGTGTAGTGATGATTTGTCTTGTGATGAAAATCATGATGAGGTTGATAGCTCTAATTCCTCCTTTGAAGATTGTGATTGATTTTCTTAGGATGATATGGATTATTATTCCTCACTTGAAGAATGCAATGATGTAGATGCTCATGATGTCACTTGTCCACAAGTGAAGAAGCAAATTGTGTGTGGTAAATACACCGAATGTAATTCGGGTTCATAATCAATAGAGTATGTTCATTGTGATAGTGATGCGGAGTTTGAAGACAAACATGTGTGTGATCAGTATGTTGACTCAAAACATAGTGTTGAATATGATGAAGATGTTGATAAGTGTATTTATGCCCCTTCTCTTCATGATTTTTTGTATGAAGCTAAGATGGAAAGGTTTGTGATACATGATGAGCATGGTGGTGAAATAAGAGTTTCAATTTGGGCTGATCAAGTAGCACATTGTGAGAAATATAAGGATCTTGAGTCAACAATATTACCCATTGATAATATTGAAGAGCTTGTTGATGAAGGTAAAGTTTCAAATTGTGTTGGTATATCAAAAATTCTTGGTCCTTGTATAGAGCAACCAAGAGGTGAAAATAATGGTAAATTTCATATTGACGAGTGTGAAGTTGAGTACAATTGCTTCTTGTTTGATGCTCCTAATCTTCATAATGTGAACATGGAAATGTCATCACCACATGTGAGAAGAATTTATGTGAAAGAAAATGAGGACACTAGTTCTATTGCTAATGAGGAATTTCCAGTTAGCAATGAGTCTTTCACTTTTGGATCAGCACACATATCGGCTAGTATTATACATGAAGTTAGTAGTGCACATGGGTGTCATTTTGTTGTCCCTATTGATGTTGCATTGTTTGAGCCTACTCTTGAGGTATTTAGCATTGAGTTGAGTGATGATGTGAAGAATGAATCAGAATATGCTATTGAGCCTGAGATGAGTGCATTTACTCATTTCCTAGATGTTAATGATGCATATGATCATGGTTTTTATGATACCAAGGTGTGTTCTAAAGTACCTGAACCTAAATGTCAAAAAATGTGTTTGTGTTGTAGTAATCCATATAAGGATGCTCTAGAATATGCATATTTTATCTTTGACATATGCCAAGATGATTTGCATGACACAAACCTATAGACATGGAAAATGTACAAGTTCATTTTGGCACACCTGATCCCGATTACTAACAACATTTCCTCCTAAATCATATTCTCAACATTTCATCATAATTCGATCCCTTAATCTAATGAATCATTATTTATCTTATTAAGTCTATCACCTCCTCTAATTAAATTAATCAATTTAATTTAATTAATCTTACATATCTGTTTAATTAAATAAATCATTTTATTTGATTAAATTCTCTAAAGTCCTCTCATTAAATTAAATAAATTAAACCTTATTTGATTTAATCTAACATGTCCCCTCTAGATTAAATAAATCAAAAAATTTATTTAATAAATATTTTCCTCTCAATTCTTGACTTAAAATAAACTTAAGTCTAAATTGTCACATCACTTAATTCTTCATTAATTTAATCAAAACCATCATTAAGTTAACCTATTTCACTAAAATTAACCTAGAGAATGCAAGTTGCACAATAAATCAAATACTTTGATTTATTAATTCATCTATTTTCCCTCACAAGGCATCAAAAGGGAATATTCCCTCATTTGAATTCAAAAATCCAAGTGGACTTAGTCCTTCCAACAAGACATTTAAGATCTCTTACATGTTCTTGGCCTTGAGCCAAGTGACATTAACTTCATTTCTTTTCCCTCTTCAACAAGTCAACTCACAATTTCAAATTCAAATCTATGCATTTATCATGCACATTGACCAAAATGTGCTCATTCCTTACCCAATCACATGTGGACAAGTGGCACAATTCCATTGGATTATCTTTTGTCCCACATTTCTCAATCTTGCTCACTTCTTCCAAATTGAAGTCTATAAATTGGAGACTTCTCTCCTCAATATTCATCCACAATCTTCATGCAAAGTTACTTTCTTCAATTGAGAACTAATTTTGCTCATTTCATCCAAGCACTCACCTCATTTTCACATTTTCACCAAGGTTATGCTCAAATCTCTTTGGAGATTTGACACTTTATAGATAAACTCACATCACAACTTAGGAATTGGGAAAGGGCCAATTGCAACACTCCATTGGCACCAATTCCCCCATGGGATCATCAATCTATTGGCTAGAATAGGATTTACTTTCATGTTATTTGAGTTTGTTCTTCATTTCCTAATAATAGTTTAAATAGGTGGATTTCATGGGGAATCTCTCACTCTTGTATTGCATTTTGATCTAACATCTAACCGTGTTTTCTGTCTTGTGCATTTTCAAGATTAGGGGTTCACATTTTGGCACTAGAAGGAGGGTTGCATCAAGCATTTCATCATGTTTTTGTGAAAAATTATGTGGTTTTAACATTTTTTGACTGTACACAAGAAACTGCACTACGGGTAGCTCATGCGGTCCTGTATTGCACCACCTACTCAGATGCAACGTTGTATTGCATCGCACATCTTGAAATCTGTGGCACCATATTGAACCACAATTGCTTCCCGCCTTTAAATTTCAAATTTTCTCAGACGTTACTATTTGCAAACTCCACCACTTGTTGGATTGCACCGCACCCGCAGTCTCTGTTTCTGCATAGCGCCACACGCAGTCAGCCATGTGGCGCTATACAACACCACCTATTTACCAAACTGTGCCGCACCCACGAACTACGCCGTACCCGCTAACTCTGCCATGGAGAACAGTCTGGTTTTAAATTTTGGCATGTTTTTTTTAATTTTCGGACCTTTTAACTTTTCACCTATTTGTTGATCTTTTTTTTTGCTCTTTGTTTTCTGTCATTTTACAGGTTGGAGCAAAGGAAGAAGTTTATCATGATATCATGCTCACCAACCCAAAGTGTTTTTAAACACTAAAGTGTTCTTTAACACTCCTTAAAAAAATTCTTAAACATCTTTGACCTTAGGAATACTAAATTTGGTTTGGATTAAAAAGAACAAACAATTTTGTCTTTTTTATGACACCATGCTTTTTATGTTGTGCAAAGTGTTTTTAAACACTAAAGTGTTCTTCAACAGGATTTGATAAGTTCATTGATCTTAGGACACTAATTTTCCATTTGGTTCTAAAATTAACAATCAAATTTCCTTTCAAAAGTTGCCAAGGGGCTAAAAAGAACCTTAGACAAACATACTAGATTTTGTTTAAAGGTTAACAATTGAAGAAGACAATCTCACACTTCATTTGGTGCTTAAAAAGAAGTCATCATTGCTTTGAGGTCTAAAAATGAACAAGTGTTTTCAATGTTTTGCAATCTTTTTTACAAGTTAATATCATTCAAAATGTGTATATGCTTCTCTCGCATTTCATTGCGATCTTGAGAATCAAATTTTTTTTGGTGATATTAGGTTGTTAAAAATATTTCCTCCACATTTCAATTTGGGCACTTAATAAATGAACAAAACATGCGAGTGTGAATAAACTTATTATGAGTGTTATCCTTTTCTTTTTAAACAAAGGTTGATCGAACTACGAATATGTTTATTCGCTATTATTTATCTTAGAGGGCCTGCCTTGTGGGAAAAAGTACTCACCCAAGGGAACGACCCAACTGGGAACATGCTAAAGCCAAGCGACTTCCAACCGGTATATAAATGTGGATTCTTGAGGAAAGTTCAAGAATCATGAGGATTATTCCGATGAGATGGACAACAATGGACTCTCGCCAATGTTGGATAATCCCCCATGAACACAATGCCCACATTAGAACCTTTGTTTAGAAAAATCCAAAACCTTGTCTATCTTGTCGGTGCAAAAGGTCATGTCCTTTGAAGCCACCCCACATTATACATGCGGTCTTGTTGTAGAAATGGAAAGTATGCCATGGGAGGGTCATGGATACTAATGCTTGGCTGACCCGAGAAGTGTGTGCCATGGAGGGGAGCCAGTGTGGTCAAGCATTTAGCCATTCACACAAGATATGTGCAGCTGGATTTATCCAAGTGGGGACCCAACAAGATATTGCCTCATCATCGTAGGATTGTAAAAGTGCTTGGAAGAAAAGAATACATTGCTTGGCCCTAAAAATTCTTTAAAAAAAACATTCAAAAAACCTTCAAATTTCAAACCCCTTGTGAGAAACAAATACTCTTGACGAATTTATACACTCTTGCTTTCCCTAGGGATCATATTCCTAGAGGTTTCTAAGTGCACAAATTCTACCGTCATTTATTTTTAACAAGGTTAAACATAAGGAAATTTTTCCCTATTTTCCTCGATTTCCACACAAAGGACCTTATGGGATGAGAAAGAAAGTGGGACACTAGATATATAGTTTGAAACTCAAGCAAGCAAGTGTGTTTGATAAAAATAAATTCATTGAACCAAGATAAAGAGACAAATTGAACTTCATGTGTGTGTTTCCAATGATTTCCCGCAAGATCAAAATCCCAAAACCAAAGTTCAAGAAAATTAGTCTAAAAACCTATGAGCAATGCCTTGAGATGCTCCTTGAAGTAAGGGAAAGAATTGTATACAACTTTTACAAAAAGGCCTCAAGGAATAATCCAACATTGTATGCATTTTATTGTCAACAAAATCCCAAACTTTTTGAAAGGTTTGCTTTTCTCCCATAGGAAGTCTAGCATGTTCTTCAATACTGCGGTTTTGTAGAGAGATTCATTTCTAGATTACGATTCAAGATCAAAGTTGTCATCCCCATTCATTACTCCATCAACCAAATCTCATCTCATCAACAAACCTTTTGTGAACTCTAGAAAAATCTTTGATGCTAAACTTAAAGGGCTAAACCAACATCACCCTATCTTGGCTTAACACACCTAGCCAAAATAGTCAAACCTTTGGACAAATTTATCTTTAGGATAACACAACTTCCTAAAGTCTATTAGTTCACAAATTACATTGTCTTAACACACTTAGCCAATTCATCCATTTGTGCAAGTTCCCCTAGGATAACGCAACTTCCTAGGGAATACAAATTCATGACAATCCTGTTTGACTTAACACATCTAGTCAAATTATCACAATCAATCTAAAAGCCCTTACAAGTTTAGCATATACCTTCAAAATTTCTTCAAAAGGTTTTGTGATCCTAATAAAACATCAAGTCCTAATGTGAGATGCTAAAATGATGCAATAAGAGGAGATAACATAATAAAAGGGCACCTCAATGATTAGCCTAAGAAAAAAGATAACATGAAAGTAAGATAAAAAAATTGATTGCTGTTATACCTTCATGTTGTTGCTTCCTTGGTTGGCCCTTGATCTTGGATGTCTTGTGTGCTCCTTGGATGACAATGGAGTTAAATAGATGCAAGATGCAAGATGGATGAGAATGCTAAGTGTTATGATGGATGAGAGCATGGTAAATTTGCAAGACTTTGGTTGCAAAAGACTTGATCCCTAAATTGAGGGAAATAAGGAGGTATTTATAGGCTAATTGGAATTCTCTAGAGAATTCAACGGTTGAGATTGATCCAACAAGATCAAGATGAAGGGCTATGGTGAGTTGAGGACTCACAAGCCCTCACATCTTCACATGTGGAATGTGAGATGTCTTAGGGTGGAGTGATGTGGAAATGAGGTGGAGGAGAAGGACAAGAGGTGGAAGAGAAGTATATGAGGTGGATTAAGGACAAGTACCTTTGAGGTACCTTGGGGGATGAAAATATTTAATCAAAAAGGAACTTCTTGTCCCCAAATGAGGATGAAAGAGACTTTTGAGAGATTTTAGAATTCCTCAAAAATCTCCATGGGAAAAAGGGAAGTGGCTGGAAGAATAAATTAAAAATTTGCATTCATTGGAGAGCTTATTGGGTAAAAGAAGGTCTCTAAAAAGCTGGAGATTTGTCACATGTAGGCGATGTGACAAATCCAAGGTTCTAGAAGTCCTTGGCACATGTAAAGTGACAAGTCAAGCCTTTTAGAATCTTGCATGGGGGATGAGGAAGACCTTGGAAAGACAAAAGTGAATTAAAAATTCACATGGGAAAGAGAGGAGCCTTGGGCAAATAAATGTGAATTAAAAATTCACATGGGAAAGAGAGTTCAGGATAAAAATGGTAAGTGGGAAGGTTGATAAGAAAAAGTATGCTAAATGTGGCTAATCATTCTGATTAAGGTTGTGCAAACATAGGATTAGGATAATTATGAGAGATTAGAGGCAAGTGGGAGATTCTGGAGGATGTGACACTTAATCAAGATTAAGTGGTGCACATCCTAATCACAGATTAATTAATTTAATCTCGATTAAAAGAGAGTTATGGAGAATGTGACAAGGAGAGAGAAAAAGGGGAATTAAAAATTGATTTTAATCCAAATGGGTTAAAAGACTAAATTAAATAATTTGTCATATTTATTTAATTTAGGGAAGACAGGGTGTAAGGTAAAATATTTAATTTATTTAATTACATACTTTAGGAACCTTAGGCAAAAAATGAAATAATGATTAAATAAATTATTTAATCACTGTTAATGGAATAGATGAATATAATAGATGATTTTGATCATATGGAAGTGATCAAATTTGGATGTCTACATTTTTCCCTTCTTTGAAGTACCGTTAGAATAATCATGCTTCGAAGAAATGACAGTGCAAATGACTCTATAGAGGAATTAATCAAAATATGATGCCCCAGCATGGAGAGGAGGATCTGAGACGCCCAATTAGTGAGGAATGGATGAAGATGCCCCAATCCTGAAAGGATTGACTATGGTAGGGAAAATTGGTAAATGTGAAGGGTATGCCCCCTCGAAAGGGTGACGAGGGAAAAATAAGGGTCCCGGGAAACATCTTGATAGGAAGAAACTAATGGTATGGTTGGAAAAAGGGTGAAAAATTAAGCAAGTTTTCTTTTTGAACGAAGTTAATTGGACAAACAGATTGCAAATGGCAGCCCCGAGAAGTGGAGGGATTAATCAAAGGATTAAAAAGGTAAATGAAAGGTAAAAATACATTTTAAAAGTGAATATAAGGTAATTTTGAAAATTACCTCACCTCATTTGCATTGTACTAGTTGAGAGGAGAGGAGAAAGAGCAAGAAGACGAGGAGTGAAGATGTCGGGAGATAACGACACCAAGATCGTCCACCGGATAGACAAGGTTCGACGGTCCTACAAACAGCAGGATGGGCCCTGCCAGGTTGGCAACAAGACTCCCTATGCATTATTTTTTGAAAATTTAATGCATTTGTAAGTGTTTTATCAAAAATGTAAAACATGAGTTTTGTGGGCGCGAAAAAATTAGAAAATGGGTAGGAAAAAAATATCAATGTAGGAGGAAAAAAAAGAATTATGCTATCGAGGGGTGTATACGCCCCCCGATGGGTGGATCCACCCTAGGGCCGGGGTGAGTCTGCCCCGCTGCAGGGGCGGGTTCATCCCACAACGGGGCAGACAGGTGTCACTGCATCTAGTGGCGATGCCGCCCTGGCGGGGCTGCCCCGGCTGCGCCTCCCCGGCGGCGTGGGCAGGTGTCGCCGTAGGTAGTAGCAGCGCTGCCCAGGATGGGGGAGGGGGGCACCGCGGTAGTGGCGCCCAGGCTAGCGGTGCCACCTAGGCGGCAGGGCCATCTCGACTCGGGGCGGATTTTCCCTGGCAAGGCACAGGCAAGTCTGCCCCACTACAGAGGCGGATCAAACCCAACAAGCCACGGGCGGGTCCACCCCACCGCAGGGGCGGGTCCACCCTACAGTAGGGGCAGGTTCGCCCTGACTGGGAGGAAAGAGGGAGGGGAAAAAGAAAGAAAAATAGGAGAGAGAAAATGATAGAAGAAGGGAGAGAGAAAAAGAGAGAGAGAGAGACAAAAAAGAAAGGCGTTGTAGGAAGATGATTTGAAACGAATTTTTTTTGATAAGGGGGATGAAATTTTTGCAAGATTTTGGTAGATTGTGGACTCATGAGCAGATTATGTAGCTCTAGAGCGGGCGGGGTTACTGTACTTAGTGCGATTTCTTAAAATGAGGGCATATCGGGCGATGTTGACAGCCCTGATAGAGAGGTGGAGTTCGGCCACGTCGACTTTTTATTTGCTGACAGGAGAATGACAGTGACATTGGAGGATGTGTGGCAAATCTCGAGGTTACCAACAACGCGGTGGTTAGTGATTGAGGAGGAGTCGAGAGGAGCTCAGTTAGATGAGACCATTCTGGTGTTATTTGGGCGAGATGAGTTGTCGATGCAGAGGGGGAGGTTAGATGTAGACAAATGCCTATCCCTGGGGGTGCCGATATTACCACTTTTTCTATGTTGCCTGATCAGCAAGATTCTATTGCCGGACCGGAGTAGGCGATTTTGCAGCCTATGGTATATGGAGGTGATTCGACATATTGTCGAGTGGAGGGATGGGAAATTTTCTTGGGGGTCATGTGTGCTGGCCTAGTTATACCAAGACATGCACGTGATTTGTTATTTGGGGGTGCAGAGCTTGACGCACAGGACATTATTGCAGGTATGGGGGTGGGTGCACATCGCAGTGATGAGACCCATAGTGATCGGGGAGGAGACTTGGATGATAGAGAGTCATTGGCTTGGCAGTTCGGGGCAACTTGGGGTTGCATCTTATGGTATGAGACGCAAGGAGAGGTGGATGAGAGCATTCGATGATTTACGGGGGGAGGACATTAAATGGCGGCCATACATGTTTCGGCGGTTTAGAGGATGGAGGACCAACAAGGAGAGACATCGAGGATTCTTTAGATGCAGATGTTTCCTGATTGGGAGCCCAGGGCACATAGTGGAAATGCATTGTCCAGATAGAGTGATGTGGTAGTTTGAACTCATGCAGGACATTCTAGGGGCGTCGATTATGTTTTGTCGTCTTACCAGAGAGGTACCCTAGGGGGTGGTGTTGTCAGCGAAGGGAATGAGGGAGGCATGGGTGATGGCAGGTGGGGTTTCCTATCTAGGGAGGTGGGAGGGTCCAGACGATGCTAGAGTGACAGATCGATATGATCGGTGGTTTCACAACCACCGATGGGAGAGGGTTACACCGGAGGTGCCTGCCGTGGGAGCCGCAGAGGGGGGGCCAGAGGATAAGCAGGAGCAAGGTGGACATGAGGATGAGGGAAATGAGAGTGGTGGTGCAGAGGGGGGTGTCATGGGAGATCAGTCAGTGAGGAGGGGTAGAGTTAGGAAGAGTCGACAGCCGAGTAGGGCAAGGAGAGTTGTAGTAGAGGAGATGGAGGCAGGACAGGTAGGGGATGAGGGAGAGGAGAGAGAGGCAGGAGGAGTTGATGGGGGCAAGGATATAGAGATGGTGAGGTTGGGGAGTGAGTCAGAGGTGGAGATGCCTCGAGTGGTGGAGGGGAGGGAGGTGTAGATAGGGATTGGCGGTAGAGTAAGGTGGAGGCAGGTGCAGGTGAGATCCCTAGAGCCGCAGGAGGAGGTGAGGGATAGAGAGCCGCAGGAGGATGCAAGGGTCTGAGATCCTTAGGAGGGAGAAGAGAGGGCGACAAATGTCAAAGGATGTCCCAAGGAGAGGCCTGAGAGTAGTCGACAGAGGAGAGTCCAGCTAGTTGAGCAGGATCCGAGGAGACTAATGAGGGCGGGGAGGAGAGGACAGCTGTGGAGGATTCGGTTGATGAGTCGGGCAGAGCCAATGTAGGAGGAGAGAGGGGGGGAGGTGATGGACTTGGATGTATAGGTGATGGAGCCTTTAGCCATAGTAATAGCAGCTGCAGTGGATGATCTGGTGGTGTTATTGAGAGGGGCCCAGGTGAGGATATGCATGCTAGAGGAGGAGTTGAGGAGGGCAGAGGCGGAGGTGGAGAGGGTGAAGAAGACAGAGATGATAGTGTTTGATCGGGTTGTGGGCCAACTGACGACAGATATACAGGTGGTGGAGAGAGCACAGGGGGAGCTGGCTCGGGTGATATGGGACCAAGATAGGCTAGAGGCAGTGATGATAGTTGCTCAGTTGTGAGGTCAGCCGGAGTCAACAGAAGGGGGGGAGATGGAGGCACTGAGACTTCAGGTGGTAGGATTTCGGGAGGAGAGGACAACACTATAGGAGAGGGTATCCATGACCAAGGCATCTATAGAGGAGATGAGGGGGAGACTCGAGGTTGTAGAGGTCAGAATAGAGATGGTGCAGTGGGAGAGAGAGAGTGCACATGGACAGGTGCAGGCTCTACAAAGGGAGAGGGACAGTGTACAGGTATAGATGCAGGCACTACAGGGGGACAGAGATAGTTTACAAGTATAGATGCAGGCACTATAGGGGGAGAGGGATAGTTTATGGAGATAGGTCCAGATCCTGTAGTTCCAGAGAGACTTAGCAGTGGGTCGGGCAGAGAATGCCGAGAGGGATATAGCACAAAGGTAGGCTCGTCGAGGGCAGGGTGATGGGACTATACTAGAGACTATGCGGGTAGAGAGGGAGAGATCTGTAGATCAGATACAACTACTGTCAGTGGCATAGGAGGCATGGGAGTAGGAGCAGGATAGGTATAGGCAAGAGCGGAATGTCACTCGGTACCAAGCTGGGGAGAGAGACAAGTATATGCATGAGGCGGCATACTATAGGGGTGCATATGAGCAGGTAGTGCCAAATTCGGCATAGCGTATCGCACAATATGTTAGGCAGATACCACAGATGTCAGCACCATCCCAGTCTTTAGGGACACGGACCAGGGGGTACAGTGATTTCCAGTCGACTCCTTCTTGGTTTGGGACCCCAGGACATGAGTCTCAGGGGACTCTAACACACAAGGGACTAGTACCTGAGTCTCTACAGAGGTCAGGTGTGGGCAGCTTAGGACAGGTAGAGGACAGGTGATAGTATACAAGTTTTTTTGATAGGTACCAGATGGTGGTGTAGTGCATATAATTAAATGATGCACCTTATTTTAATCATTTAGGTGGTGACTATATTTGCAATATGGATATTGTATTATTGTGATGATGGTATGTGATGGTCCCCATTGATATTATGCCACACATTTTGGTGATGGATGGTATGCATATGGTGTTTTATTGATGTTCCTATGATAGCGGATGTATGTTATGCATATTATATGATGTTTTTGTGTTGATGTAGATGTTGTGTTATGCTGTGAATGTTTTACTTATGTATGTGTGATTATGGATTATGTTAATAATTTAGGAATGGTAATGCAATTGTATTAATGATGTAAGTAATATGGGCCTATTAATGATGCATAGGTGGATATGGAAATGTATGGAGGACTGATGAAGTGAATGAATCGGCATGAATTAATGCAATAGGATAAATGAACTTAATCTATTGAATGGATGTAAATGGATGAATGAATGGATGTAAATGGATAAATGAACTTAATGTAAATGGATAAATGAACGTAATGTAAATGGATAAAGGAATGGATGCAATATTGATAAATGAATGGATGCAATATGGGTAAATGAATGTAATGTAAATGGATAACTGAATGGATGCAATACGGATAAATGAATGGATGCAATATGGGTAAATGAACTTAATGTAAATGGATAAATGATCTTAATGAATGGATGTAATATGGATAAATGAACTTAATGTAAATGGATAAATGACCTTAATGAATGGATGCAATATGGATAAATGAATGGATATAAATGGATAAATGAACTTATTGATTGTAGACATAAGTATCAATGGGTAGGTGATATGTGTAGGGTGTGGGGTGTAGTACCTGTCAAAGACCGTAAGGATCTCAAGAAGAAAAGTTAGTAAGAGGGAATGAGATTTTTCACAACCAAAATCATGAGTCATAGATGTAGGAGCAAGATAGGATGAAGGGGGAATATGCAAGGAGATGAAATGCAACATGAATGAAATCCTAATGCAATTTTCCATCTTCGGAGCACTGATTTTATCTATAGCATAAGACATCAGGCATCAGGGTATGTAAACCAAGATGGATTAATGTCTAATGCATAAAAAAAACATGACAAACAAGAAGGATATCCCAATACCCCAAAGTCGCGATGACTTTGGTTGAGCTAGGTGTTGGAATAACCACAAGCAAAAAGAGATGCCCCCACATAATGCAAGATCCTAAAGGAATCCTAGTGGGTACTACGTGGGGCATCTCAGTAGATAGCAACAATAGTCAAGAGATGTCCCTATGTTAACTAGGAAAAACACACCACAATATGAAGGATCATGGCGATCTTGACTAGTGATTATAGGGAGCTCAAATGATAAACAAAATCCAAAAGTACCAAAAGATCATAATCAATTACAAGCGTCCTTTGCCATAAGATCCCAAGGATGGATGGGGTTGATGTGGTCTGTTAGGAAGGATGCATCCTGTTAAGACCGATGATGGATACTAAGCTAAAGTGACCTAGATGACGCAGGATGATTGTCATTGGGTAGACTTCTTGATACGAGGAGATCTTTTTTGTGAAGAATCATCGATGATAGGGACATACTTGACAACAAGACAACAAGAGGATGAGACACAACCTAAAGACCTAAGGGCTCGAGGGTTGATACAAATATCAACCTTGCCTACGTGAAAGTGTAGAGCCCTCATAGTTTGGGAAAAGACCACGATAAAAGAGCATAAAGTGGACTGATGGAAATTGATGGATGACCAAGACAAACACAAGCCCCGGGGGCAGATCAAAAGATCAACCTTGCCTATGTACAAACATAGGGGCAACGCAATTCGAACATGAGAAAAGACCAAGGATGGACAAGATCGAAAAGGGGGCCATGAGGATAGATGATGAAGGACAAAATGCGTCGGGGGTCGATCTAAAGATTAGCCTTGCCTATGTGCAAGTGTAGAGGCATCGTAGTTCAAGAGGAGATAATGATCAAAGTGGAAAGAGGGTGATGATGAAAGATGATGGAGGACAATGGTCAAATGGACCAATCACAAAGGAAGACATGGAGAAGCCCCGGGGGCAAATCAAAAGATCAACCTTGCCTACGTGCAAGTGTAGGGGCAACATAGTTCACAATGAGACCCAGATGGAGACAAATATGAAGAGTGAGCCTAGATGAAGATAAACACAACAGTGAGGTGACACAAGCTCAGATTAGGATAATAAGCTCAATATTTTAGATAGCAAACGACGGTCATTCAATGCTCAACTAGAATATACCAAGCGACGAGGTGATGCAAGTGGATGGGAGGATATGGGGATTGAGGAATCGGCGGATAAGCCATAAAGTAACCAGGACGCGAGGTAGATAATGATTAAGCCCTATACGAGAGGCGCTTGTTGCCAAGTTTTCACCAATCGTATGTATCCAAGGTGCCACGTAGGGGTGGTTTTCACCATAGGACGAATTATTTCTCTTTACTATTTTTGGATTTTTGGATTTTTTAAATTTTTTTGTATTTTTGACTTTTACCAGGAAGGATACCCCAGCTGACCTAAGTGTAGAACTTCTTCAAGTGCATGATGTTGATGGGTTCCTCCAAGGGCTCACCTTCAGGGGTGGATAGCCTGTAGGCACCAGAACCATACTTCGTGGCAATGATATAAGGGTCCAACCAGTTTGCTTCAAACTTACCCTTTTTCTCTCGATCTTGCTGATTCCGCTGATTCTCTTTTAGGACCAAATCACCAACATTGAATTGGTGAGGGCGGACTTTCTTATTGTAGCTCCTTTTGAGTCGGTGTTGATAAGCTTACAAATGGTTATAAGCCTTGACCCATTTTTCATCCAGCCATTGTAATTGTACCAAGTGTGCCACTCGGGTGTCTTCGTCAATGATGAGATTCTTGAGGGAGATGTGGAGTGAAGGGATTTCAACTTTGATTGGCAATATGGCTTCAATACCATAGACAAGAGAATATGGAGTGGCTCCAGTAGGGGTGTGGATGGATGTACGGTAGGTCCAAAGAGCAGGATGGATATGGAGGTGCCAATCACGACCAATGCTATTGACCATCTTCTTAATGATTTTGATCAATGTTTTATTTGTTGCTTGTGCCTATCCATTACTTTGGGGGTAATAGGGAGTGGACCAATGATGTTGGATATGATACGTGTCACAAACGAGTTTCATAAACTTATTTTTGAATGGTTTTCTATTGTCGGTGATGATGGCAGAGGGGATACCATACCTGCAGAGGATATGGTAGAGGATGAACTTAGAGATCTGAACACCAGTGATTTGAGTGAGTGGAATGGCTTCCACCCACTTGGTGAAGTATTCAGTGGCTGTGATGATAAAGGTATGACCATCAGAAGATGGAGGGTAGAACTTGCCAATCAAGTTGAAACCCCATTGTGAAAATGGCCAAGATGTCATGATAGGTTGAAGCTCTTGTGCTAGAGCATGAATCAAATCTACATGTTGTTGACATGGAAGACACTTTTTGACATACTCGCAAGAATCCTATTCCATTGTGGGCCAGTAATATCCTACTCTAAGAGTCCATTTGGCTAGGGCCATACCATTAGAATGAGCCCCAAAAATACTGCTATGCACTTATGTTAATGTTGTGCTGGCTTCATTTTCATCTAAACAATGGAGGAGAGTTCCATCATACCCACGTCGATAAAGTGTATCACTGATAATGGTGTAACGGGTCGTGTGTTCGATGAATGATTTATGTTGGTTTCTCATGAGGTCAGGTGGGAGGGTGTTGTCATGAATGTAGGCGTAAATTTCATGGTACCAAGGGGATGTAGGACCTACAATAGCACACACCATGTCATTCTTAGGGATATCGTACACTGGGATTAGGAGTTGCTTGACCAGGAATTGACAATTTATGCAATATTTTGGCATGTCGAGGAGAGAACCAATGGTAGCCATAGCATCTGCTGCCTTATTTAGGAGTCTCAGAATCTGCTCAAATTGGATGGTAGCGAAATATTTTCTTGAAGTCATCCACCATTTGTTTGTAAGGTAACAACTTTTCATCTTTTGTTAGAAACTCATCGTTGACCTATTTTATGACTAACTGGGAGTCACCAAAAACTTGCAGATGAGTGATGTGCAATTGGACTGCAATTCTAAGGCCTATGAGAAGGGCTTCATATTCAAAGATGTTGGCATAGGGAAAATCTAGTCTGAATGATTTCGGTATGTAGTCGCCTTGGGGGGTGATAAGCAAGATCTTTTCCCCTGATCCATTATGAGTGTGTGATCCATCAAAGTACAGTGTCCAGGTGGTGGCTTCTGAGACTGCAAATACTCCTTCATTTGGAAATTCAGTTTCTATGGGATAAGCATCCACTAATGGGGCATCTGCCAACTGATCAACTATTACTTGTCCTTTAATGGCCTTTCTATCTACATATTATATATCAAAATCACTAAGGAGCATGATCCATTTAGCCATTTAACCAGTCAGGGTTGTCTTGGATAGCAGGTACTTGAGGGGGTCGACTTTGGATATCAATTTTATAGGATGGCTAAGCATATAGTGGTGTAGCTTTTGTGTGCTGAAGACCATAGCGAGACATGCCTTTTCCATTAGTGAATAATTGAGTTCATACCCAACCAGTGTGTGGCTAATGTAATAGATTGCCTGTTGCTTTGAAGATTCATCATGTTGTGCCAATAATGCCCCCAATGCAACTGACGTGGAAGATATATACAACAGGAGTGGTTTTCCAGGGATAGGTGGCATCAAAATTGGCGGGTGGGCCAAATATCCTTTGAGCATGTCAAAACCCAACTGACACTATTGATTCCACTTGAAGCTGATGTCTTTCTTGAGAAGGTGGGTGAATGACTAACATTTATCCACAAGTTGGGCTATAAACCGGTGGATGGATTGTAGTTTCCCTTGAAGGCTCCTTAATTGTTTCTGGTTTCTCAGTGGAGGCATATCCATGATAGCTTTCACCTTAGCCGGGTCAACCTCGATGCTTCTTCGAGACACTATGAATCCCAACAGGTACCACGCCATCCTGGTCCTTTATACCTTGAAGCATCGTACCTATGTGTGTTATCAAACATAAGGAAATTGACCCTTTGAAAATCCCAATTCCTAACAATACAAATCGCCATCACATTTCTAACTAACTCATTAATTCTGCAATTCTTCTATCTTCCTTCCACACTAACATGGTATCATAACAGTGATCAAAACATTGCCTATGCATACACCTTGCATCCACAGGATCATTAGCATTAAAACACATTGCAGCATATCATTATCTTAAGTTATGAGGAATAATATAAAGTTTTTATTCTAAAAAAAACTTAAGAAAAGCATTGCATTATACATAATCATTTGCATCCATTTCCATATTATTACAACATCATTAACATACATTACATCCAAAAAGCATGAAAAATATACAAAAAAAAGAAATGCATCCATTACATACATTGTAGCGCATAAACATAAGAAACATCTCATGGCATCATACATTTGCACATTATACATCTGCATATCATACATGTGCACCATATCATGAAGGGCGAATCATCTCATATATATCATCAAAAAAATATTGTTATGATACAAATCGGATCAAGTGTACATCAAATACATGGTACAATAAGGCCAAAATACTATAGCCCGTATATCAAAAATGGAACAAACTGTCAAGAGATCAAAGAGGGGGGCTAGCCCTGCTAGCTGCTACCCTCCCCATCCTGTCTCTCACCATGAGCCTTTGCCAACCGCCTCCTTGTCTGCTGGGAGAAATCTGGCACTCTGTCTGCTAATGGCACTACCTATCGGTAGGTTTACTGATAGTACTCGGCCTCTCTGATGGCATCCTTGTACTCATGAATGTCAACTGATCGACCCCGGGAGGTGGAAGTTGTACTCTCTAGCTGTCGATGTCGACCAATCTCCTGATCCCTCTCAGCAGTAACAACAACAACCTATTATCATGCCTCATCTTGCTCTACTACTAGAACCTATACATGGCCCTGCAACTGCTGAATTAGTACATCTCGGGGATCTGGCTGACCCGTTGGCTGTCCCGTTGATTATGCTGCTGGTTGTTGCTGAGGACCTACCCTCGGCTAACCATCCTGATCTCCTACTCGGGGAGGTGATAGTTATGATGGATCCCTGGGGGGTGTCTAATGAGGAGATGGACCACCTCCTCCTCTGCCCCATCCTCTACCAGGTCTCTGGCCCTTGGGTCTGCGTCATGGGGCAGCTACACCCGGAACTATCAATCTAAGTGGAGGCCTGAACCATGCCCTATAAATTGGAGTGACCCCCGCATCTATCGGCCCTTGATCATATGGCCATGGTTGGGCCACCAACTGCCTGAATGAGGATACCACCTCAATTGTCAGAATGGGTTGACCCCATGCTATCTCTCTGGTAGTGCAAGCAAAGATGGCCATGTATTGGTCATCGGGCCTACCCTCTACATCCCCAAACTATCGGGCAACCCTATTAGGAAGATACCTCTCAATCATGGTGTGCTCTCGACCCTACATCTATCTATCCTATCTGGCATAAAATAGCTGATCAAAATCATCGAACCATGGGCCAATGCCCATACATGGGCTCCAGACAAACTCTCTCATCTCATCGAGAACTCGCCGCCAGTGTGGAAGACCACCTGTGCCCGTATGGGTAAAATGAATCTTTGCCTCACTAACCGCCAAATGAGAGGATCATCTGTCTCAAGGGGAACTAGTGTAATACCTGAATGAAGCATTGGGATCCTCTCCCATGCCCAGATATGTAGTAGGGTGACTCCGGCCCCAAGTGACCTACTGCCTAGGTAGGCAAACTCATGAAGATCCTTGTAGAGGGACGCTAGTAATACCAGTCCCCAAGCAAAGCACACCCTGTGGTGAACCATTTGATCCCATGCCAATCCCCATCCTAGACTAAAATATTGGCCCCGTCGATCGGGTACCACAAGACCTGAGATGATGGTAGCAATAATCAATCTATAATCAGGCACGTTGCCACAATATCTCTCTAAATCAATCTGATCATCAGAAAAGTCAATTTCATCAAGCTCCATAACCCCATAGCAAGCATCTCGACTGACGTCAGGATCATAGATAACTCGAAGTCCATTAATAGGTAATCGAAGGATGTGCCATACATCCTCGAGGGTAATCGTGGCCTCACCAGTAGGAAGATGGAAGGATGAGGTCTCGCTATGCCATCACTCGGCCAGGACCGTCCTCATGCCTAAGTGTGCCCGAACAGGAGGAACATACGCAACATACCAAAGACCAAGGGCACCAAGATGCTCCTGAAACAACTCATGCATATCTTGCAATCTACTAAGTACTGGTCATCTATGCTCCCGTGAGTAAAGTACATCAAGCTCCTCCTACACAAGCGAACCCATCGTGTCAAAAAAAAAAACCTTTTTGCATCTCGCACTCTCTTTTTGCACCTAAAACAACAAATGCGATGTTGTTTGCGGGTGCGGTGCATTTTGGAAAATCCCAAATTGCATCACGATAGTAAGATTTGCACCTCTCGCAGTTTCAAAGTGGCCCATGCGGCGCTATTTGCATATGTGGTCCAGTATATGGCAAACCGAAATTTTCCTAATTGCACCGCGCGGCGGAATAAACACTTGCGACGGACTTTGACCGACAGAACCCTGGTGTCCAAACTGAAGTGCGTGATGCACTTCACATATACGGTGCCATGCAGGACCACACGACACCGATAAAACATTTTCAGCAGTGCCATTTAGCACCACGCAACTTTTGACACCTCAACCCTATTTAATGCACATAAAATAGAAAAAATAAAAGATGGATAGGGGTACATACCATGGGTCCTACGTCGACTGGCCATTGGTGCACTCGTACTCTCTTTGACACTTGCCTAAGAAGCTGTCATTGCGCCATTTCAACCAAGACTTAGAGCTCAAAGAGTGAAATTTCCTAAAGGCTAAGATTGCAAATGCATTGAAAGTGACCCCTCGAGGTCTATTTAAGCCCAAAAATTAGGGTTTTTTGACCTAATTTGACCTTCCGACAAGTGTTCTCATCCCCCAATATAGTTTTCATCCAACTGAGAGTCATTCTGTATCCCTTGTGGCATTTCAATGAATTTTTCTAGCATTCTAGGGCATTTTTGGCCTGTCGGGCACCTTGTCATCTTTTTTGCGAGATCATCCAAAAAAATAAAAATTTTCATCCGATCTCTCGAGGGGGCAGTGTCCAAAAATATCCTTTTGTTGGGGCAACAGTGGGGCATCTGAAAAAATTCGAGAAAATATTGGACCTTTGATCACAATAGTTTATTCTTTGAATCAATGCAACAAGTACATTGCTTCAAAGAGGGGCAAAATGTAGACATGGAAAATGTACAAGTTCGTTTTGGCACACCTGGTCCTGATTACTAACAACATTTCCTCCTAAATCATATTCTCAGCATTTCATCGTAATTTGATCCCTTAATCTATTGAATCATTATTTATCTGATTAAGTCTATCACCTCCTCTAATTAAATTAATCAATTTAATTTAATTAATCTTACATATGTGTTTAATTAAATAAATCATTTTATTTGATTAAATTCTCTAAATTCCTCTCATTAAATTAAATAAATTAAACCTTATTTGATTTAATCTAACACGTTCCCTCTAGAATAAATAAATCAAAACATTTATTTAATAAATCTTTTCCTCTCAATTCTTGACTTAAAATAAACTTAAGTCTAAATTGTCACATCAACGAATTCTTCATTAATTTAATCAAAACCATGATTAAGTTAACCCATTTCACTTAAATTCTCTAGAGAATGCAAGTTGCACAGTAAATCAAATACTTTGATTTATTAATTCATCTATTTCCCTCACAAGGCATCAAAAGGGAATATTCCCTCATTTGAATTCAAAAAGCCAAGTGGACTTAGTCCTTCCAACAAGGAATTTAAGACCTCTTACATGTCCTTGGCCTTGAGCCAAGTGACATTAACTTCATTTATTTTCCCTCTTCAACAAGTCAACTCACAATTTCAAATTCAAATCTATGCATTTATCATGCACATTGACCAAAATGTGCTCATTCCTTACCCAATCACATGTGGACAAGTGGCACAATTCCATTGGATTATCTTTTGTCCCACATTGCTCAATCTTGCTCACTTGTTCAAAATTAAATTCTATAAATTGGAGACTTCTCTCCTCAATATTCATCCACAATCTTCATGCAAAGTTACTCTCTTCAAGTGAGAACTAATTTTGCTCATTTCGTCCAAGCACTCACCTCATTTTCACATGTGCACCAAGGTTATGCTTAAATCTCTTTGGAGATTTGACCATTTCTAGATCAACTCACATTACAACTTAGGAATTGGGAAAGGGCTAATTGAAACACTCCATTGGCACCAATTCCCCCATGGGATCATCAATCTATTGGCTAGAATAGGATTTACTTTCATGTTATTTGAGTTTGTTCTTCATTTCCTAATAATAGTTTAAATAGGTGGATTTCATGGGGAATCTCTCACTCTTGTATTGTATTTTTATCTAACATCTAACTATGTTTGTTGTCTTGTGCATTTGCAGGATTAGGGGTTCACAAAACCAAATTGTTTATGAGAGATTTCAGTTTGATGTGCAAACTGATTTTGATACCAAGTGTTGTGATGTCAAAGATCAAATGGATTGTGAATGCTTCTATTTCTCAGTTCAAGAGAATGAGCATTTAGTGGAACACGATGATAAATTGGCCAAGGTCAAATGTCCCAATGATGATGAATTTTAGTTAGTGTCTGATTGTATGTTGCAGATTGACAGAATTGTAAGTGACATTGGAAAGTATAGTGATATAGTGGAGCATGCCAATGAATAAGCTAGTTTTTGGGTGGTCTATGACAATGTTTTCAGATTTGGCCTAGGGCAGACAACAAAGAACATAGTGTTTGAAAAGGGTAAATGTTGATCCCCATTTTTCATTTGGTGGCCTGGGCTCACCAGATGAAGTTGAAAAAGAAATAATGAATAAAGGAGCAGTTTGAGGACACCTGACAGACTCGATTTTTGGTCTGCTCCCCAGAGATCTGAATTCTTGCTATGCCCATAGGGGGCATACATCCCTAGTCAGAGCCATTGGTGGCACTCAAATTTTGCAAATTTGAGATGCCTATTTCAACAAAATTGCCTCTGCACTTTCAGAAGTGCACTTGAGAAATATGCTTAAATGACCCACTTGGGAGGGTTAGAATTTGAAACTAGATAATTTTCATGCAAAACCCCTTGGTAGACATATTTAATTGAAATATGTTAACATTCATGTCAATTTTTAGCTTTTCATGATGAGTTTTTTCAGGGTTTTGAAAAGTGAAGCTGGAGGATTTTGACACTTTTTGCTGTTTGCAAACTTTCAGTTTTATAAAGTGGCTTCTTGTTTGAGCTTCTATTTTGCAATGGGTTGATCATCATGCCAAAATTATTGTTTCCCTGCATTCTCTCCACCTAAATGAACTCGAATGTCATTTTTCAAAGCCTCATGAGCTGATTTTCTATTTTTAATAGATTGAAACCAAATACAATTTCATCAGTTTTGCACCTACATTTTCCGAAACCTTTCAAGGTGGTCAAATTTGACACCTAATATCTTTTGATGGGAGATTATTCAAGAAAATCCTTCTTGCACACTTATTCAAGGTACCCAAATGTACTTATGTCTCCAGTAGCGGCCTCCTGGAAGTTGATTTTCTAATTTTTCAAATTGGCAGTTGGATGAGTTTTAGTTGGTTCAAAATAAGTTGTTGCAGAAATCTTGACTAAGAAAATTTGCGGATTAGTATATTTCACCTTGTGACATTTTTTTTCAAGTCGTTTGCTTCACTGCATTCTCGGTTCAAATAACTACATGTCTACAAGTTTTCAGAGCTCTAGAAGGTTGTTTGCCGAGTTTTCCAGGTTGATTTCAGAGCTCAATTGGCCAGTTTTTCTCATTTCTCAAACAAGCCAAAAATAAAGTTTTAATGGAAACCTAGTTCATCTTTTCACTTCAAATTCACTCAGAGGCTATATATGATCAATTCAAGGGTAAATTTATTTGAAAATGAAAAAAAAATTAATCAGGCCACTTGGGACCCGACATGCTTTGCATTGTTGTGACGTTGTAAATGTTAAGTTTGGTCAACTGGGATATGAGAGTCTATCAATGGTTGTTTCAAAAAATTATCATTTTGCAATGCATCATGGAAGGAAGACTCTTGAGCATAGACACTTGTTCACAAAAGACACAAAGGACATACTACAACAATAGATGAATAAAGAAAAAGCAAAGAGCAAAAGAGAAAGGTCAATGCAAATGAGATAGAAGAAAGGGGAAAAATGTCCACCTTTTATTCTACCTTGGATAACATGAAAGAGGCAGTGGCATTGAGGACACCATTTTAAGACATTTATTTTAGGGACAGTGTGAGCCTAAGAAATTATGATTGGAGTACTAAAATACATCTCGCTCACAAAATAAAATTCATATCTTCTTATTATTTTGATGTCATTCCAGGGTTTCTTGATGCTTTCCATAACATGATTTCACACATAAATCAAATTACATCTTTAGTGTGAGCTTTCCATTTTAAATGATAAAACAAAAGCATGAAGGAGTAAGTATTGGCAACATGGTGTGAATCAAATAAAGAGTGCTTCAATGATAACCTTCCTTGATGGCTCGAGATTTTCATAGCATAGAGGAAAATGTAATGAGTGGAATGCCATATTTCTTGCGGTATACACACAAAATGGATGTGGTGATAAAAAACTAAAATATATAAGCAGGACTTAGTTTCAGTGTTGTATGAGTATTTAAGGCATGTGTATTGAAAGGAAAAAGGCCTATTCCACTGTGTTCTCACTAAATGGAAACAATGCATGTGTATTGAAGGCAAAAGGCCTCTTCCCCTATGGTATTAGCAAACACAATAAAACAGCCTATGCAACAAGGAAAATGAAATGTTGAAAATGCTTTAGAAACCTTTATGAAAATGGTGTGGCACCAAGAGAAGTCCCACACAACAAAGTGAAATTAAATTTTTTGATGTTGTTATTGTCATTGACACCAAAATTTTTATTATTTCTAGTGTAGAAGTTTTGGTGATGTTTGTCCAAGAAATAATTATGTTTTGCAATCTTCATGTCTCTATGTTGTGTGGTTACTGTTGCATTTCAAGGCCTCCTATAACTTATGATGGGGGTTTACATGTCATGTGGGGTCTTCTTTGTGGGATCTTCATAGTTTTCCATTAACCACTACAAATACCACCATGAAGGGTTGTGCCACATACACTGGAAAACTTTTTTGTGTTCAACGCATGCCTAAGAATGATATGGAAGACGTTTTATACTGATTCACACTGTTGCTGAATTTTTTTCCCCTCTCTGTATCCAGTGATAGCACGGTGAATAGAAGGTGCTTGTTGCTAATGGCAGGAACCCATCCATTAAGGCGTAGAGGATAGTGAGTGTCTTAGGTAAATGGAGATATATATCCATTGTTACACAAGAGCAACAATCATCTTCAACTGCCCCTATATTCTTTAGGAGATAGAGAAGCATGTCGCCCTTTTTGAATGAGCATGTATCAAAAATGTTTGAGGAAAATATTGGAAAGTGTAATAAGCTATTGTTGGAAAACTCTTTTGTCTAAATGCCATGATTATAGGTTACTCATAGAATGGACATCTTGTTAAAATACTTTCAAACTTTCAAGAAACTATAATTGGCTAGGTGCAGCTTAAAGGCCTGATATAGACATTCACCACAACATTGATGAATGCAGTCTGGTGGGATGCCATGGTTGGAGGGTGTTTTCAAAATGGATTTTTTGAAAGGGCTTGAATGCACCCTATGAAGTAGAGCCACCACCATTCCCATGGGAATGAACAAAATGAAGTTTGTAGAATGAGCGATAAGAAATTAGGGAAAACCATGGAGAAGGCACAAATAGAAGAAACAAGATCAATGATCATGAAATAAAAGTGAGATGCAACCTCATCTATGTAGAAGTTGTCAAAACTAACTTCAGACTCCAAGAACACCTGCATGCAAATGGATACTTGTCACAAGGAAGATAATGGATGGAGAAAATAAACAAGGGTTTGAAGCTCTGAAAAATGGAGAAATTATCTTATCAGAACAAAAAGGAATTATGAATATACAAAGGATCAATCCTTAAGAAGGAGATCATGCAAAACCTAAAAGAAACCCTAATAGGTAAACATTTAATAATTAATATAATTATTAAATGTCACTTAATGCAAACTAAAGTGAAATCTTAAGAGATGAATAAAGGTAACTTAATTAACACAATTAATTTAAAACTTTTACTCTAACAATCTAGGCCATTCCCCACCAACTCATGGGATTAAAGTGATCACTCATTAAAAATAGTGAGAGTGCGGGGTAAATTGTGGGCCCAACAACAAACAAAAGGCATGGGTAAAGCTTTGTTTTATTTGCCTGAGAAGCCTTTAATATTTGAAAGAAATGCTTTCAAGATATAAAATCAATTTAATGATGGTGACAAAGGTGAAAGGGCGTGGGTATATTTTATTTTCCCATAATATTTTTAAAGCCCTTGCATTTTAAAAGATAGGCTCTTAGACATACGTTGGGAAATATTTTCTAGGTAAAAGATGCAAAAGGTGAAAGAAAAGTGCATGAAAATTGTATGTGTAAGTATTTTAAATGTGGGATGAGTATGGAATATTTGGGGAGAATATTTGCTTCGCTGAAGTAAAATTCCCAAAATATTTTAAATGAAGAATTCATATCTGCTGGAGATAGAATACATGTGAAAGAACATAGGAGAATAATTTGAGAAAGTGAATTAAATATTCACTAAAATTATTGGGAAATTAAAATGATGTTAGAGCCTAAATATTAAAGTTAATAAAAATTTAATATTTGGAGGTGAAATAAAATATTGTTACAACAAAGGCAAAAATGAAGATTTTTCACGAGAGCTGAGAGTTTTTCACATAGCAAGTAAATTGGAGATTCTTCACATGGGCATTATTTTTGTTGCTCAAAAACTTGTTGCAATGGAAATATTGGAGGAAAAGTTTGTTGTAGAGAGAGGAGAGAGGCTTTACAAATTTTTTGATCAACGGTAAATGGAGTTTCTAGATGTCATTTCCTGATCAATTTTAGGGTTTCTTCCATTCTTCTATTTCTTCTCTTTTCTCTCATTTGTAAGGGATTCTGAGGTTTTGTATGGGGCGGGGGTAGATAGCGAAATGTTGAGATTATGAGTCATAATGTTGAGTCTATAAGCTGTAAATTCTAATTTTATGAGAAAATATCAGCTAGTTTGTGCAGATAACTCATGAATGTCTTCCAAGTGTTTCCACATTCATGAATATCTTCAGATTGTCTCCATACTTGTATAGTTAAATTGGCTCTAGGAAAATTCATCGCCAACAATTCACCAATGGAAAATTCACCACCAACAATTCACCATGAGAAAATTCACCCCCATGAAAAATTCATCGTGAGAAAATTCACCGCCATGACAAATTCATTGCCAAATAAAATTCACTGCCAGCAATTCACCGAGGCAAAAATTAATCGCATTAATTTTTTTAATGTATATTTCCAAAACTTTGATTTTTTTTTGGAAAAGAATAATTTAATTTATGATAATAAAAAATTAATCGCATTAACTTTAAGAATTTGATTTATGATAATAAAAATATTTTTGTTTTTTAATATATATATATTTTCAATATATTTTATGATAATAATAAAAAATAAATCAATTTATTATATATAATCATGTTAAAAACATTCATATCAAAATAAACATAAAAAATATTTAAAAAATAAAATTCTCAATAAATTGTAAAGAGAAAATTATTTTTTTGTAAATTTTTTTTCAAATTTTTTGAAATATATATTAAAAAAATATTAATACGGTTAATTTTCCACCTCGGTGAATTGCTGGTGGTGAATTTTATTAGTAGTGAATTTTTCATGGCTGTGAATTTTCCCACGGTGAATTGTTGGCAGTGAATTTTCCATCGGTGAATTGTTGGCGATGAATTTGCCGTATGCCAGTTAAATCATATGAACTCAATAATACCAAGTGTTTTGAGTTTGTCATCTCAATTTCATGAGATTGTTTTATCTATTTTATGAGTCAGTTTCAATGAAATGGTTAAATGCTTTGAGCAGATAAGTGTGATTAAAGTGTGCAGGTTAGATTTGATAAGAAAAATTTGATTGATAACAAGAGATGATATGTTGGTGTAAACATTAGCAATTTAAATCTACTACTTGATGTCCATTTGCTGATGAAATTTTCTTTATGTTTTTAACTCCATGGCCCAGAATTGGCACTGATCTGTCATTTAGTTATGCATCTCAGAAAAAAGTTTAAATATAAAAATCATTCTTAATCTTACTGTTTGGTTTATTGTGTGTCCTACTTCCCAATAGCTGAGAGAATGTTGAGTTACTGAGAATGTAGCGAAATTGGAGGTTGTCAATGTTTCCCTTAGTGTTTTTTCATTGGGAATTATCTTCTCTAAAATGCAATGTTAGTCTATATGGTTGAATTAAGTTTTAGACATTATGTAGGTTGACCCACCTTCGTCGTGCAGAGCCAAAAGTGTAGAAGATCTCAGTCTTCGACTGAATCTTTTCAATTGGCGAAATTCCCTTTTGAGTCTGAGTATAATACATTGGCTAAGTCTTTAGGATTCATTTGTCTAGTTCGATTTGGAGTACATACACCCCCAACCTAAATTTGAACATGTGTCCACACATGCGAGATGGGAGTAATGATTTGATAGGGAGTTATGAAAACTATGTGAATGTACATACTAACTTACAACGATTAAATGAATGGACTAAAAAGATAATTAAGAGAGCAATTAATGTGCACATACCTGAATGTGTAGAGGATACATTGCAAAGATTGTGGAGAAAGTACCATTCACCTTTCTAGGAAATAAATTGCGCACATAATGATGATGAAGTCGAATGATGTGAGGTGGAATGAAGTGATGGAGGAGAAATAAAGGTGGTGACAGATGGGCAGATGGGCGGATGGGTGAAGAAATGGACTTCTACAAGAGTAGAAGTATTTATTATGACAAGTACGTACCTTAATTAGCTAGAAGGAGGGACACTAGGTCCACTTCCTTCATCTGTAGGAAGCTCAAGTGTTGCATGTTGGATTGATTACTATAGGAACTCTTCTTTGGAAGTTGTCTTGTGATACAATATGTGATGATGACCATTGAATAGTAACTTGCATCTGACAAGTTCAATGTTGGTAAGCTAAATAGCTTGATTGGGAAAGACCTTAGCAACTTCATATTGTCCTAACCACCTTGTCTGCAATTTTCCTGTATTATCCTGATATAGTGAGTCATAAAGCAATGCCCAATCACCTTGATGCAATTTATTCTCTTTGATATATTTTTCATACCATTTGATTCTTTGATTCTGCATGACCTCAGCGTGGTACAAGGATGTTTTCCTCATCTCATCCAAAGAATTCAGCTGCACGATTTTGTTGAGAAATTATGTCTCAACTTCCAGTCTTGTGCCTCTTGTTTAAAGGACTTGGTGAAAAAAATTGATGTTTTTGCCTTTATTGTCATACCACACCTGGCTTATTTCAGCCTTTACCGCTTTACCGCGGTGGTTTGGTAATCCCCTAGCAGTACCACGATGACTATCTAGGTAGTTACTACCTTACCGTGCGCAGTGAGTTCACTCACCGTGGTGGCGCGGTAAGGTCGCCTGCAGCCTGCACTGGCTATTAGCGCCTTACCGCGCGTGGTGAGTTCTCTCACCACGGTGGTGCAGTAAGGCCACCAGTGGCCTAGCTCGGTGGTTACTGCCATACCACTATTGGTGGCTCCTCTCACCATGGTGTCCACGGTGAGACTGCCAATGGTGGGCTTGGTGGTTATCATCCCACTGTGGGTGGTGGTTTTGCTCACCACGGTCATCGCAGTGAGACCGCCAACGGTCTAAAAGATGGTCACCGCCCTACCAGAGGGTGGCCTGGTGGCCCCCGTGATAGCACGGTATGACCGCCAGCAAGTTGTTATGTGGCCACCGCCACACCACGGGTCAGCTCAAATGAGGGCATGGTAGCTCAGGGCGGTTTGAGACAAAGCTCAATGATGTCATGGGGTGAGCTCAGGTGAGCTCACCACCTTACCATGGCATGAGTCAAACTAGAGCATGGTAGAGCAGTGGAGACTTGGGTGAGCTTGGTTGAGCTCACCACCATACCGCAAGGCGAGTCGATGAGCTCGACGATAGCGCGGTAAGAGCTCGATTAAGCTTGGAGCTTGGTCAGCCGAGCTTGACTAGTTTGAAAAGAAATTCAAAGAGATCAGTGAATGCAATGCAAACACGTGGCAGAAGGATAATGATCTGATTGGTTGAAGACCAAAATAATAAAGGCAGTTATTGTAGGTGGTTTTCTAGCTGATAGAAAGAACCCGATTAAGGCATGAATGAATTGCTTGGGTGGCTCGATGCAAAGGAAGTCTATCTATGCAGATTGATTGTGTATTGGATCGATGCATGAAACTAGAGGTCGTGGGATTGGTTGAAATGTTAATGAGACGTATGAATTTGTCAGTTAGATACATTATTGTATTTGTAAACCAAAAGGTGACAGTTAGAAGGAAAGTCGATGTAAGATACATATTTCAATATATACTCAGAAGGAGTATTATAACAGTGAGGAGATAATAACTAAGTGTTGTTGTGAGCTGATCAGAGAGAAAAGACTGAAGAATTTGTATGTAATCTTTTATTTCTATAATACAAATTGTCTTTGCTTGGTGTGGTGGGTTTTTTACCTAAAAACGTTTTCCCATGTAAATACATGTGCCATATGTGAATGCTTAAATTTTGCTATCTCATTTATGTTGTTTGTATTTCATCTCAGTATTTTTAAGAATCTATTAGAACTAGTTTTTGCTCTTCTCCTTTGTTTTGTTAGTGTTAAGGGAATGTATTTCGCACTTTTGGGTCAATAGATCCATCCCTTTTTTCCCTTCAGATTTAAGATTTATTTTTGTGCTTTAAAATATCAATCCCTAAGTCTACTGCAGTTCTAAGATTCTTGTGCTCAAATTCAATGGGCATCATAGTTGTCTTCCCATATAGTAGATTAAATGGATTGAAGCTTTTACTTGTTTTCTAGGTGGTTCTATAGGCCCAAACTACTTCTGATAATTTATTTGCCCAATCCTTTATGTGAATAGCCATTGTTTTGGTTAGAATGGCTTCAATTTCTTTGTTGCTCACCTCAACTTGTCCATTGGCCTGAGGGTGATAATGAGTAGACTAAGTTATGTGCCTTATGTTATATTCATTGACTAGTGTTGTAACAAGTGTTGAGGTAAACTGAACTCTTTGATCAATTACTATTTCTCTTTGGACTCCATATCATGTGAAAAAAAAATTCATAAAGAAATTTTACAACCTTGTTATCTCTTGCATGCTTCATGGCCTTGACTTCTACCCACTTAGTTACATAATCAATGCACACCAAGATATAAGAGTTACCAATTGATGGGGGATCAATGGGTCCCACAAAATCCAATCTCCACTTGTCAAAGGGAGTGACTACTACTTGGGGATAGAGTGGCATCTCATCTAATTTGGTTGGCTGGACCATTCTTTGGCACATATTACATTTCCTTGTATATCTTCCTACATACTTATAGAGTGTTGGCCAATAATATCATGTGTTCAACACCTTCATTATTGTCCTCTTGTCTGTAAAATTATCTCCATAGGGTTCATCATGGCATGCATGCAAAATATTATATTTCTCATCTTCCCTCAAACATCTTCTCATAACATGATCTGGTCTAGTATAATAAAAGTATCTAAGAATCCATGAAAAAGGAAAAGATTTTTCAATGAACACTCTTCTCTCTTTTGGAGAGAAGTGGGGAGGAACTCTCCCTATCACTAGGTAATTAGCTATGTTATCATACAAAGGTGTGCACACACTAATGGAAAATAGATGCTCATTAGGAAAGGAGTCATCTATGGCTTGATTGTCTTCTGATGTGGTCAGTCTTGAAAGAAAACCTGCAACATTGGCCTTCCCTAGTTTGTCCACAATGGTTATGTCAAACTCCTACATCAACAACAACCATCTGGCTAAAATTCCTTAGATCAGGGGTTTATTCATGATATATCTAGTGGTTGCATGATCAGTCTGCAAAAATATCTGGTATCTTGTTATGTAGTGCTTGAATTTTTTCAGGGCATAGATCACTGCCAGCATTTCTTTTTTTGTTACTGTATAATTGAATTCAGCTCCTTGTAAGTTTTTGTTTACAAAATAGATAACATTTTCAATGGCTCCTTATTTCTATCCTAAGACTGCTCCTATAACATAGTCTGACACATCTATATGAATGTGAAAAGGAATTTCCCAATTAGGTCCCTTAAGTACAGGAGCATGAGTCAAAGCTTCCTTCAAGTTAGAAAATACTTTAGCACAATCTTCTGTCCATTGGAATTCAACATCTTTAGTCAGGAGACTATAAAATTTTTTTGCCATGTTGTTGAAATCTTTAATGAAATTCCTATAATATCCTGCATGTCCCAAGAAACTCCTAACATTATTTTGTTTTTCAAGTGTAGGAAGATTAGTAATTACCTCAATTTTGGAAAGATCTACTTGAATTCCTTGGTGGAAAATGTAGTGGCCAAGAACTACACCTTCCCGCATCATCATGAAGCACTTATCACTATTTAAAGACATATTTTTCTCTTTGCATCTTTGTAGAACTTTCCTGATATTTTCCAATGCTTAATCAAAATCAGCACCATAGGTGGTAAAGTCATCCATATAGATTTCCATGCAGTCAAGGGAGATGTCTGAGAATATGCTAATGACTGCCCTCTGAAAAGTTACAAGTGTGTTTCATAAACCAAAGGATAGTACTGAATAGGCATATGTTCCCCATGGACATGTGAAGGTTGTCTTCTCCTAGTCCTCAGGTAAAATTTGGATTTGATTGTTGCCACTAAATTCATATAGAAAAGAGAAGTAATGCTTTCTTGCAAGTGAGTCCAGAACTTGATCTACAAAATGCAAGGGAAAATGGTATTTCTTAGTAGCAACAGTGAGTTCCTTGTAGTCAACACAAACTCGCCATTTTCCTCTCTTCTTGGGCACAATCACCAATGGAGACACCCACTGGCTGTCTGAAATGGAATAGACAAATTTTGCATTTAGCAATTTTTGTGGCTTTGTTTTGACAATTTCTCTCAATGCAGGGTTGATTCTTCTTTGTGGGTACCTTACATGTGTACAATCATCTCTTACATATATTCTATGAGTGTAGAGATTAGGATCCAATCCTTTGATATCATGATAATCCCATACAAATTCATTTTGGTGAGCCTTCAACAAATTATCCAATGTCAACTATTGTTATTCGCTCAATTTATTGTTGATATTAGGATATTTTCCTTCGAACACTTGTACTTGTGTAGTTAACTCTATCATAGTTGTTTCATTAATACATGGTACATTAAGTTCATATGGAAGCACTGTGTGGAACATACCTGTTGTTGTAGGAAGTTTGTCTACTAGAAGAGTGGTTGTAGGAATTTTGTCTGCAGAGATAGTGGTTGCAGGAAGATCAGACAGAGAAGGAAAAAGTGTCTTCATGGGATCAGCAGAACTAGAAACATGAGGGTGATACCTCCACTACGTCACAATGGTTTTGAATTATATTATATAACACTTCATCTTCATCTTGAATTTGTAGGAGATGACTTATACCTAACATCATAAGTTGCACCATAGAGTTAAATTCCTCGGCCTCTTCACCTACATGTGGCCATACAAGATTATCCTCATCATGGGATGGCTAAGTAGGAGGATAAAGAACAAGCTTTCTGGTGTTCCTGCCATCAAAAATGGTCATGTCACCTAACCAAAATACAATATAAGTGTTTGTTGTTGCTAACCATGGCCTTCCAAGGATAATAGGATACCCACCTAGTGTAGCTTTAGGACAAAGAATCATGAAGTCAGTTGGATACTCTCAAGAGTCTAGAATCACCACAAGGTCCTCTACTATTCCATAAGGCTTAATAATGGAACTATCAACAAGCTAAAGGACAATAGGGGTGGATCTCATACTTACAATATTTAGTTGTAGTAGAATGTCTTTAGTCATCACATTTATTTTTGCACCCAACTCAATCAAAGCATTCTTTATGTGTATCCCATTTTTAATAACTTCAACCACAAGACTACCTAGATCATTGTACTTGGGGATAGTTACTTTTCCAAGCATGATGTCAGCCAATTGTCCCACTACATGAACTATAGTTGGGTCTTTCTTTTTCATACTTAGCTTCTTGATGCATGCTTCTTTGATTTCTTTGCCATATATAGGAACATATTTTATGGCCTGGAATAGGGATATCTGGACACATATATGCTTCAACTAGTCTAGAATGTCAAAAGTGGTGTCCTTCATGTCTTCCTTTTGTTTGGTAACCTCCAATCTCTGGGGAAATGGCGGTTCCTGTGTTGTCTATTTGGCTAGAATTGGTTCAATATTTTTAGGTACAATAGATTGAATGGGATCATTTAGAGATTCTTCTTGCTCTTCCATAGGAAATGTAGTGATAATGGGTGTGGAAGGAGCTAGAAAATTAGTTCTTGAATGCAAACGTATGTCACTTAAACTCACAAAATACGGAGGAAATTGATTTTGATCAACATATTATATAGGTTGTTGTTGTGGTTTATTATTTGGGTTAGGTGTGGGTTGAGCTCGTAGTTGAGTAGGTTTGGGTACATTTGAACATGGATTAGTAGGGGGAGGCATTATAACAAGTTTTTGGGGTTGAGAAGGTGGTTGCATGTAATTGGTTGTTTGGTTTGGTTATTTATATCCACCTCTCCATTGAGATGTTTGTTTCTAGTTTCTTGGAGGTGGCTACCAAGGTCCTTGAAACTATTGTTAATTCCCCTAAGGTTGTTGCCACTTAAGTGAAGAATTTTGATAATTGGGTCAAGCATTTGAAGGGTTACCTCAAGATTGTGGTGGATATCCTCCATAGTTGGATGGACATGGAGGCTTCCACTGGTTACCAGATGAATAAAAATTAAAATATGGCCTAAGAAAAGATAGTGGATCTAGTGGAATACCTTGTCTTGGAGCCCATGGCCTTCTTTGTGCAAGAAAGTAGACTTGATCTTCCTAAGTGTGAATTGGTTTGAACTCGGGTGGAATCTATTTTTTGTCAATGTTAGATATCATCTTGCATCTACAGTCCTTCTTTTTTCTACAATGAGGACAATATTATGTTAGAATTTCCTTTTCCTCCTGATGTTTCTTCTTGGCCTGAAGTGTATCCAATTAAGTAGCTAGATTGTTTATGATATCCTTCTTGAAATCTACCAACAAATGAGTAATGTCCATCCTCAAAACTCCACTGATGGATGACTTACCCATAGAGGATTGGTAAATTCCTCCTTTCTTTGAAGCTTCCCTAGAATAGCTGTCATATCTTCTTGATATCCTCCCAAGGAACTTGACTGATATCTCCTAGTGCCATTAGGTCCAAGGAATTAGTGTAAATTTCATTAATTCATCTCAAGAAAATAAACTTATGTGAGTCTTCACTGAGTGTATGGTGTGGAGATTTTTGTAGACAAAAAATAAACCTTGGAATGAAATCCTCCAGGCTCTCATCTTCCTTTTGCTACATTCTAAAAATTTCATCTCCTCTCATATCACTGTCCCTGCAATACTCCTTATATTTCTCAAGGAACTTTGTCTTCATGTCCTCCCAAGTCTCCACAGTATCTCTACCAAGGCTCATAAACCATCTTAATGCAGTGTCTTTCAAAGTGGTAGGAAATAGCTTAAGCCTATGGGCATCAGTGGTATAGTCATAACTTTTACAGAGTATATCAAACTCAAACCAGAATGTATCAAGATCTTTTGTGAAAAAACCATAGAACTTAGGAAGGACTGAAGCAGGGATATTTTGAGGTTGTCCACTTCATTCTGATGAGCAATAGGAAAAGGAAAATATGGTTGGTTTTTCCTAATAGGCCTATTTCCATTTGCATCACCCATGTTTGCTTGATGAAATTCCAAAGTAGAGGGTTCTTCAACTAGATTTTGATCATCAAGGGAAACTTTAGAACTGGTTAAGGCAGGAAATGTATCAACAAAGGGGTGTGGCTCTTCTTCTTCTGCATTTATGGGTAGATTCGGAAGCTCTACTAGCTGAAATAGTTTTGGATTATTAGGAAGGAATCTCCCATAAGCATCTCTTCTTCTTCTATGCATGCGGTATCAATTCAACATCATCCAACTCACACAAAGAATTGGTGAAAGAATAGTGGATCATAACTTCTAAAAACTAAGAACAAATATAGAGATACTACAACAATAAAAACTATCAATGACTCCAAAGAACTTCCTAGTTTCATACCATCCCCGGCAATGGCGCAAAAAATGTTGGCCTCCTACAATGATTTAATAACTAAGCCTTTACAATCGTGATTCAAAGATTGGACATCTAACTTGAATAGCCATTTTAAACATCATGAGGTGCATTTAAATTTTCAACCCAAGGATGTGAACTTGAAATGGGTCAGCATAGTATTTGTACTAGGAACTCAAAGTAGTCATCATCATTCTACAACTAGGAAAGATTCAATACTGAAAGTAAATTGCATGTAAGGGAACTAATTAAATGTTGAACATCACTCAATAATTAATCTAAGCTAAACATGCACGAGAGGAATGAAAATATGAGAAACAAATAGGAAACTACTTAGTCTGCTTTGGTTGTAGGAATAGTCATACAATGAAATCCTAGTGGTTGTAGGAACAGTCAGTGCTAGATTGTTAACTAAGCACTAAACGAAAAATAATAACTAATAAATAATATAGCTAAACTAAAGGATGGATTACTCACCAAGTGGCCCTCCTTGGATGAGTATCCTCTAAAACTAATATAAACTCAAATACTCAAATACTCAACTCAAAATTTCATCTTATTCATTGGGAAATGCAAGTACAAAAGAGTAGCTTGTCTGGAAATGCTAGTATATTATCAAATCATACAACATCAATAACTCAACAACCCTGAAGAAGGAGGATCTGAACCTTATTTATACTATCAACTAAATGAGGCAGCCAAATACCACTAACTAAGAGGATTCCATTTAGGGAAAATAGAGAAAAGAATAGAAGGGTGGTTATGCATGCAGGCAATTCGGTCAGACATGCATGTCCAAATGCAAACTCAACACTGCAGTAATGCCCCCATCTACTCAACATCATGAAAGGACAATACAAGGCAGCTACATGCAACTAACATGGGGAATATCCTATCGTCATCCTTTAGTTGACCTTTGAATTATTCCTTTGCATGACCAACTGGCATAAATTTCTCAATTTAGTATCCTCAAGTATGTTTGCATGGCAATGTTAGTATGCATAATAATTGTACATCTATAACCACCTTAAAGAACATCATTAACCACATGAAAAATTAATATAGATAGTCCACATAATAGGCTAATGCCATTAAAACTAGCAAAAATAGAATTGAACCCAATGTCTATGGTTTAAGGGAAACTCTATTAAAATATCAACATTTAAGATCAAAGTCCATGTCAACCTTAGCAAATAAACTATATATTTTACCCATAATTGGACCAAAAACTAGGCTCATCAAGGCATATGAGAGATTTTTTGAGAGCTCATCCTCTCACATTTGATGGGACTGGTAGTGGATTGGAGGCTGAAAAATGTTTAATAGATCTGAATAGGTGTTTCACTATGCACCCATATGGTAGCAATACCAAAGCTAGGTTTTCTATCATGCATCTCTAGGGTTTTTCTTCCACATGGTGGAATTTGGAGGAGAACAAGCTTCATTTGGATATAGACTTAGTCCCATGGGAGATATTCTTAGAGTGATTCAAAGCTCAGTTCTTGTCCAATCATTAGCAACAACATCGCGTGGATGAGTTACATGAGCTAAGTCAGATGGTGATGTCAGTTGAGCAGTATGAGAAGATATTTTATGAGATAAAGGAGTATGTGAGAATTAGTGATGATGAGGGTATGTTAGTACAACACTTTATCAGGGGATTAAATGCCCAAATCAGCTGGGGTGTTTGAGTATTTGAGCCAAAAACTATGGAGATTGTGGTGGAGAAACCTCAGATAGTTGAGGATAATTTGGCTATGGATTTAGGTGGTTTAGATTGGTAGTGCACCCCCAATACATTTCAGCTCTTGTGGTGGTCAGACTTAGTCAACAAGTCCTTCTAGAAGTCACCAAGTGCCCTCTAAGGGTAGACACCAGTAGCAAAAATAGCAACCCTTTTAGTCAAAACATAAGAACTCTTAGTCTCAACAAGGTAACATGTTTTAGTTTCGTAGAGACAAGAATTGGAGGTGAAACAAGTATTATTGCTTTGATCATCCAACCTAGAGTTGACAGTCTATAGTTAACAGGGGTAGTGTTTTGTAGTCAAGTGCACCTCTAGGTGGTAGGGGTTTTGATAGAGGTACAAGGTTCTTCTCTTGTGGTCAGTAGGGTCATATAGCTCAAAAGTGTCCTCAAAAGGTCACACCAGGATTTAGTCAAAGACCAACAGCTTCAGAGCCAACAATAGGGGATGTAGGTAGATCACACAGAGTTTTTGTTATGGTTGATAACCTCTAGGTCAAGCACTAAAGTATAGCAGTTGAGACTTTAGGTGTGTTATAGGGCAGTATAGTATCTATTCTCTTTTATTTAGGTGCTTTAGATTCCTTTAATTCTCCTTCCACAGTAGCATGATGTGGACTGGGGACAATTAAGTAGGACGATATGTGGTAGGTCGAGTTCGCCTTTGGTGCTAAGGTCACAACTGAGTCTCTTGTTCATGGTTGTAATTTGAGGATTGGATCACTTTGCACCAAAAATTAACTTCATGTTATACCCCTTGGGTCTTACGATATTGTGTTGGGCATGGATTGGTTACAAGCTCATAGAGCAGTCATAGATTTTTGTCTTAAGTTTGTATAGTGTGTAAATGACTCTGGCAGTGAGGTTGAGGTAGTTGGGGTTTAGAGGTCAATTTCTTTGAGGATGATCTTAGCTATGTAGTTGAGGACGTGTATGTGGTAGGGCTATCAGTTGTTTGTAGTGACAGTTCATGATTTGGAGTTACGAGAGAGCCAAGAGAAGGTATCTTTTGATAGTCATCCTATCCTTAGGTATTATGCTAATGTTTTTTCCTAGCGAGATACCAAGGATTCCACCTAAGCGTGACATTGACTTTAAGATAGATCTTGTTCTTGGAGCTGAGCCCTTTTCATGAGCTCCATACCAGATGACCACTTAGCAATTGAAGGAGCTCTGATTATAGTTTGAGGAGTTAGCGAAGGGATTTATTCATCCTAGTGTCTATCCTTGGGATCACTGATGATTTTTTTGAAGAAGGATGGGTCCCTTCAATTGTGTATTGGTTACCGGTAGTTGAACAAGGTAACAGTGAGAAACAAGTACCCATTGTTGAGGATCGATGATCTATTTGATCAAATCAAGAGTGGTAGGGTATTCTTGAAGATTGATATTAAGTTGGGATACCACCAGTTATGCATCTTTGAGGTAGATATCCATAAGACTGTATTTCATACTCGATATAGACACTACAAGTTCACAATGGTGTCATTTGGGTTAACGAACGCACCTTCAGTATTCATGAGTTTGATGAATGGTGTATTTTATACTTACCTTGATAGATTTGTTCTAGTATTTCTAGATGATATTTTGATCTATTCAAGGAAAGTAGAGGAGCATGAGGATATTTTGAGGCAAGTGTCACAGTGTTTGAGGGAGAACCAATTATATGCAAATTTGTCAAAATGTGAGTTCTTCTAAACAAAAGTGAAATATCTGGGTCATGTTATCTCAAGTGAGGGCATTGTCATAGATCCTTCAAAGGTCCAAGTGATCATGGATTGGCTTGCACCCACTAATATGGAAGAAGTTCATAGTTTCATGGGTTTGGCAGGTTACTACCATCATTTTTTGCAAGGGTTTTTGAGGATATCCCACCGAATTACTTCTCTTCAGAGAAAAGGGAAGAAATTTATTTGGTCAGAGCAGTGCTAGGCAACTTTCCAAACTCTTATGGATAAATTGACTAGTGCACCTATATTGGTTGTTCTTGATCCTATTGGGGATTTTATGGTATGTACAGATGCTTCCTTGGAGGGTTTAGGAGTGGTGTTGATGTAGGAGGGTAAATTGATTGCCTATGAGTCTTGCAAACTCAAGGATCATGAACTGAATTATCCTACTCATGATCTAGAGTTAGCCACCATGGTGCATGCTTTGACGAGATGGAGGAACTTTCTTTTGGGACATCATTTTTAGCTGTATAGTGATCATCATAGTTTGCAGTATATTTTCATGTAGCCTAATCTAAATTTCAGCTAGAGACGATGGATGGACTTCCTATGTGAATATGATTTTAGGGTGAAATTCATTCAGGGTAAGGAGAATGTGGTTGTAGATGCACTTATTAGATGGAGACACGAGTTATCAACATCAACTCTTTGTGTGGACTTGAGGAGCCAGATCCTTTTCACCCTTCCTTTAGATAGTTGGTATAAGGAGGTGAGGGCTGAGGTGGAGTCAAGCATATTTTTAGAGGGTAGACATGCAGGATATTCCCTTGAGGTAGATGGCCTTTTGAGACACTCAGGCCATATTTATGTTCATGTATCTAGAGATATTCATAATTTGATCATGTTGGAGGTGCATTGGGCACCTTATTCAGCTCATTTGGGTGTCAAAAAGATGCACGACGACCTTCGACAACTATACTTTTGGGCTAGAATGAAGAGAGATATCACCAATTTTGCGTCTAGGTGCCTTGAGTCTCAGAGAGTGAAGAAAAAACACCAGCATCCTATAGGTCTTTTGCAACCTCATTTGGTTTCAGAGTGGAAATGGGACATTATCTCATTAGATTTTATTGCTGGTTTGCCCATTTCTTCCCATTAGCATGATGCCATTATGGTCACTATAGATAGGTTAACAAAGGTGGCTCACTTCTCTCATGTCTGATTCTCATACAATGATTCATCGATGGCCAGAGTTTTCATGAAGGATATTTTCAGGCTTCATGGTATTCCTCATTAGATTATATTAGATAGATATCCAGTGTTTACTTCAACTCTCTGGACATCCCTATAGCATGCATTGGGGACTCAGTTGAACTTCAATTCATCTTATCATCTAGAGACTGATGGGTAGACCGAGAGGGTCCATCAGATTCTTGAGGATATTCTTTGGATGTACGTTATGGATCAATAGTCACAATGGGATGATTACCTTTATTTGGTGGATTTTGCATACAATAACAATTATCATAGTTCTATTAGCATGCCTCCCTTCTAGGTGTTGTATGGTCACCCTTGTCAGACCTCATTGAGTTGGGATCATTTGGAGGACAAGGTTCTTTTTGGTCCAAAGATGCTTTAGGAGATGGAGTAGCAGGTGTTCCACATTAGAGAGCATTTGGTGGCAACCAAGGATAGACAAAATAAATATGCAAATTCTCATAGGGTTGAATGTCAGTTCTTAGTTGGTGATCGGGTGTTCTTGTAAGTGTTTCCGTGAAAGAGTCTGATCTGATATGGAAAAATCTCTAAGCTAGCACTGCACTTTGTTAGGCCTTTTGAGGTGTTGGAGAAGATTGCTCCAATAGCTTACCATCTTTCTTTGCCACCCAGTCTCTCATGCATTCATGATGTGTTCCACATCTTATTTCTTAGATCATATTATCCTGATATATCTCATGTCCTTGATTGGAATGCATTACAGGTAGAGGGTGAGCAGTTAACTTTGGAGCCCATGGGTGTCATTCAACATAGGCAATGCACACTCAGGGGATGAGACATTGAGCATGTTAGGGTCTATTAGGATCTGAATGATGAGTCTTTTGATACATGGGAGGATGCTTCTAGGATGAGAGATTTATACCCATATCTATTTGCAAGCTTCCAAGAGTAAGCCTATTCCTAGGGGTGAGATGTAGTGCCCCTCAATTTTCATTTTCTTTTGGACTGCTACGTAGATGCATTTTTACATTATAACATTGTTTGATGTTACTACATGATGATACTTAGATGATTATGACTCTTTGATGATTTGATGTGATGACATTGTTATATTTGATGTTATGATGATATCATGCTTACTAGATTAGTTTAATTATTTATATGAGCTATCATAGATATGAATGATATATTTTTTTTATCATGATTTGATATTCGTCATTATGTGTCATTGTATGGGTGAAGGGGAACATGATCACATCACTCGCTTGTGAGTGCCCTGCGATGATGCAACTTTCCCTTCATGGTGTGATTGATTGTTTTCCATATGCACATGTTCGACAATGTGAATTGTTGCAGGATGTAGGTACTAGGCATCGAATCCACCTAAATTACCAAGTTTAGTGTGCCTTAATCCCAATGCAGGTTTTTGTTTTGGAGATAGCATTGGTTCCCCCACATTGAACCATCATCCTTGATGAGGATGAGTGTCTATTTGTCATTCCCTATTCATGTCGTCCTTCTAAATTGATTTTTTCGTTGTTACTGTCACTTTGCCTTCTGTTTCATTTCCTTGTCAAGTACCTTGGGCATTCGGTTTAGTTGAATTATTTTCTTGATTTTATGCTTGATTTATTTTATTTTAAATAAATGAGTATTTTTATATAATGTGCAATTTTAATTAATATTATGGATGTTTTGTTTAAATTAAATAAATTAAACTTTAAAATTTAAAATGAAATATTTAATTAAATATACTAATCAAATGAGATGGTGCAAGCAAACAGTATAAAAAATTAAATTTATAAACTAAATATATTATATAGTTAATTAAGGTGTGAGTACTTGCAAATTATGATTTAACAATTATAAAAAAAAAAAACAAATGGAAGGAGTTGTGAATTGTGGGAAATATAAAAGAAATAAGTAAATGAAATTGAGCAAGGATTCAGTTGCAGAGAGGGAGTAAAATAAATTAATAAAGGAGTGGAAGTTAACTAAAGAGGGGATTTTGCACCTTTTTCTAGAGAAAAATCTCATTTTTGTTTTATCGTGAATGATTCTTGTTCTAGAAAATCTTTACTCTCGATTTGGGGGTTTTGAAATAGGGTATTTCCAGTGATTGTTGAATATAGAAGGAGACTGTAGCTGCAAAGGGTAGAGCTTAGTCTCGGCACCAACCCTTAGTTCAGTAAAACCAGGTTTCATTAACTATTTTAATTAATTTCTCTATATTTCAAAATGGGCATTTCAATGTGTATGTCATAGGAAATCGAATAAATTCTTGATTGTCATATTCAAAAAGATTGTATTATTGGGAATCCCCAATTCATTCTTTTACTCCATTCAAGTTTATTAGTCTTTCCTTTTTTTTATTTGTGGAAACTTGTGCCTTATGGCTTACCCAAATTGGATTCACTCTGGATTGTCTTTCTTAAATAAAATCTCATTTGAATAGTGGAAGAATACAAATATTTCACCCTAATAGTATTTTTTATTTGTCAGCATTTTCATTTTTAATGAATTTAATCAATGTCATACTTGTATAGTGATAGGTAGTCACTGGATTTTCCTCTTCTTTATATCATTCTATAGATTTAAAATTTTGGTTGAATCTAGCTACCTAGGTAGCTAGATTCTTTTTTTTATATTATACTATGAAATTTTGGAATAACCATATGGTATTTATACCCAAATCATAGAGTTTACCATGCATACTTATTTTTGAATTGGTATTCATTCACCTTATCCTTATGAAAAAGCTTGTGTGAATTTAATTTATATTTGAAATAAAGCCCTTAGTGAATTCGATGGGAAAATTGATATACTATATTACATTTGTTTAAATATCAAGCATTGCATTGTCATGAATTAACCTGTTACAATTTGACGCCCTGCATGGGTTTGACACTACATTGTATATTACTTTTCAACCTTTGTACCTTAGAGATTATGAATATGAATTGTATATATATTTGGTGTATATTTGAATGCATTAAGAAAGCTTTGGTGTTTCTTTTAATATAATGATTGTAATTATAAATAAAAGAAAAGGAGAGAATGATTGATTAAAAAGAAAGCTTTGGTGTTTCTTTTAATATAATGATTGTAATTATAAATAAAAGAAAAGGAGAGAATGATTGATTAAAAGAGAATTTGATTATGGCATTAGACTAATTTGGTTTATGATAAATTAATAAACCCTTGGAGTGATATTTTTCCTTATCCTTGTAATTAATACCATTTCAAACTATTTTAATGTAGAGTTGATGTGAAGTTAAATCCCCGTGTATATTACTCATTCTTTAACGATGTGGAGTGTAAATGTCTTTTAAGGGAGCCCTTTTTGTATTGATGGACATAGATTTTTCCAGAGGTTAAGGGATGTGGTCCTTGATGTTATCCTTGTTATCATGGAGTAATTGATGTTCTTGAGCATTTCATGGTGTATTCTCCATTATTCCATTATGATGATGTTGTCTTGCATATTATGAGGAAGTGATGCTCTTTAGCCTTGCACTTTATGTTTTCTCATGTGGTTGTTTATGTGAGCGGGAAGGGTTTTGCCCCACTTTAAATGGTTATGGGAATGAGATTTTTAATTGTACAAGTAGCCTTCCTCTTAGTTTATTGGTGTCTCCTTATTGTTAGTAGAGGAGTGGCTCTCAATGGGGGTTGGTGCACAAAGTGGTTCCTGGGTAACCTATGTGGAAGCTTTTGGTAATTAAGTGAAAACCTTAAATGAACTAGGGTTTGGGTAGTAATACACATTAAACAAGATAAATTGATCCCTCACACATGACCCATGCACTCGTATAGGCTTGGGGATGAGTTGAGAAGGCCTAAAATGAAAAAATAAACTACCTCATCCCCATGAGGGGTATGTTGATTCCGCATAGGGTTGCATGAGGGGTCGGAGATCGGTAGAGGCTGCTAGGGTAACCCAAGATGGGGGTCGGGGCCTAGGAAGATTTTCCTGGGTAACCCATGTAAACTATGTGATGACACCCCCCTACAACAAGCTTGTGTTCCTTGGCTATTGATTCCATCGATGTTGTGTACCTCTAGAAGTAATGTCATTGTTGCTTAATTTTGATCTCATCTTTCCACAGTTGTCTTGTCAACCTTGTATTGTCCTTTTTTTCCTATTTTTGATGGTGGAACCCTTTGCTATCTCCTAGCATGGGATTTGGACCTTTGGGTTCCACATGGTTGGGTGGAAAGTGAAATTTTCTCCATTGGTTTCCCTCTTCTGTTTTTGATGGTGATGACTTATCATGGATTGAAAATCTTTGCATTGTACCAGCTTATGTGGAGAATTACTATTGTACTTACATACTATATTATAATTTTATGTATCATCTATTGCATATTTGATGTACTCTTCTCTTGTGTTCAAGGAGAATATGCTATTCTCGATGTAATATTGTAATATTGTAACTTATTGTAAATTTTTTAAATTGAATTAGCTCAAGTTAATAATATTGAATGGTTTTCTATGAGAGATTCTTTATGATTATTGATCTAATTTGATGTTATCAAGTTGATATATATTTTCTTATTCAATTGTGTAGTATGGGCAGTATACCTTGAGAGCATCTTAGATACTAAGAAGTACTCAAGATTTGATATCTTGGGGAGTGTCTTCTTGGGGTTTTTCCATCTCAAGAAGTCACTACTGAGGATATCTTATCTTGAGATGCTACTTAATATATTATGGTACCTGGAGGTGGTTTTTGTTGATATTCTTGGACTTGTGTAAACTTGGACATGATTATCATTCTTGTAATATAAACTCTTGTAATCCAATTTTAGACTCATGTTGACTATTGCTAATGATAGAAAAATTGATGATCTTATTATTCATTATGTTTGATGATGAGATGGATAGTTCTCAATGCTAGCTGGTTTAATTTGATGGTTGAATTTTATCTCTTGGTAATCTGATTTATGGGAATCCTAGTAGCGTAGTCACAGAGCTCAGAGGACTTAGATTAGATCAATGTTAAGTTTTAATTTTGTATTAGCGTGTTTAATGCACTTCAAAAAAAAAATTGTACCATTTTTATGTGTAGTTGTGTGTTGTCCTCTAGGGTCTTGTGGTGGGGCATTACAAGATTGGTAAAATTCAAACATAAGGTGTGGCACCTTATTTAAGGATACAACTTTAATTGAATGGAATTAATAAAAAATTAAACATGATTTATATTATTTGGAACCTTATACAACTAGAAAAGCAATGCAACATGCATTATATATTGTGAAACAATAAATAACCACAAAAAGATCAACACATGGTCAAACTATATGATGAAAAGATACAAATGCCACTAATCAGATTAACAAAAATGGGGCTAACTTCTTTAGCCAAAGTAAAATAACTAATCTCTCTCCTCAACAAGAGGTGAAGAAATGAGAAAATAGGTCTATGCTGACATTATAATATAAAATGATCTAGGTTCCATACATGCGGTAATGATGAGAAGAGACTAAAGAATTATTGAGAATGAGGCCAAAGAAGAGGAGGGAGTATCTATTAAAAAAAAATATGGAACTAAAGGATGAGAAATTAGATGAAGACGATAATAATAATATCTCCTTACATGCATTGAATCGAACAAGAACACCACAAACACTTAAAGTGTTTGGTTATATAAAAAGAGAAAGATGATAATGTTGACTGATACATGTAGTACATATAACTTTATTGATAGAATTTTAGTTCATGTGCTCAATAATTTTTCTATCCTATCTCTAAATTATAAGTTATGAAATCTAACAAAAAATAACTCTCTTGTGGTGGTAAGTGCCATCATATAAAACTTTTAATATGAAATTACTATCTAGATTGATTTTTGTTTTCTATTTGAATAAGAGGAACAAATTCATCCTTATAACTGATAAGGATACTTTTCATAAGTAAAGCTAATATTTTGGTGATAGCATTTTACTATAATAGCATGTAAATATAGGAGAAATATAGAAATATTATGACATATTGAATATAATCATTTTTTGTCCAATTATGAGTAATATCAATTTTGGAGGTTACCTTGTCTAATTTTTCAAAGGAATGGGAAATTGATTTGAAGGTGTAATTATTTTCATATGCTTTTCCATTTTGGATTTTTCATTCTTATATGATTTATGTAATTTTATTTAGCATTAGTATATAGTAATAATTTAGAGAGGGTTTGATGCTCTCAATTACCTCTCTAATATTAACACATCAATAACTCAAACAAAATAAGCAAATTTCAAAATTAAACACTACAAATTGTTTGCACATGATATCATTGAATTTCTCTATTAAGGGAAGCTGATTACAAAGGATTTTTAATCTCAATAGAATGATTGTTGGTGTAATTAAATGTGTTGTACCTTGTCCTAGGTCATATTACACCTTAGTTAAGTTTATTTAGGGACCACATAGGAGCTAGTTGGAGTTTTTTCGCCTTTGGTGGACTTATCATGTTATCACTTTATCACTTCCAACTTTCGTGGACATATCATGTGATTACCTCTCCACCTATGATAGGTGATCCACCATTTGTGGTGATTATCATATTATCACTTTTCCACTTTAGGTGGAGTGATAGCTTTTCAGATTTGTCTCATGTCATAAGATTATGACACTTGTCATAATCTTATGCCCTTCTATGTTCTCACCTTGGCTATATAACCAAGGGGTCTCTCATTATAAATCAATCTCAAATCTCATATAATTGAATCATATTGATAAGAATAAAGTTTATTCTTGTCACGTCATATTCTCTCTTCTTTGTGCTTTCCATTTGGTCTCAAGATCTTGGAATTCATAGCCAATTCTAACATGGTATCAGAGCTGGTTGGGTGCCATTGGAGAGTCTTTTTCTAAAGAGAGATACCAAATTTGGGGAGGTTCCATTTTTGGCTCTTTATTGCAGGTTCATATTGGAGCTTGTTGGTGCAAATCAAAGCTCACCATTACATCTAGGAGGCTCGAGAAAGTCAAATTTGGCTTTTGTTTCACTTAATTTGATCACCATTTGCATTTTTGGCAAACAAGGGTTTGTTGCAAGTCGTTTTTATTGGAGCCGTCATTATTTTTGCTTCAAAAATCCATCTTTCACTCATTTGTAGGAAAAAAATTTCTAGGTTTTGTAGCCAGGGTCGAAATCTTAACTGGGTATCTTTTAGATTTTGCATATCTTGCACAGATATGCAGAAAATCGTTTTCCACAAAGCGTCACACATTAGTTTTCTCCTGGCTAAAAGTTAAATTTTTATTTTATTTTTCATCTTTAGCTTGTTGGATCAAAAAATAAATTCTGATTTTCGTTTTTAGAATCAAAATATATCTGGGTTTTTGTTTTCATCTACAAATAGTAAGTAGATTTTTTAGAAATCAAATCAAAAGTAATTTTTTTTGCTAGAAATTTGTTTCCTGCAAGCTAAATTCAGTTTTTTGAAAAATTCATAACTTTTGGCCACAGTGTCTGTTTTTGGCAAACGAGATATTGACAGAAAAATATTTTTGAGCACTTCATAGTGGTGTAGAACATTTTTTCAGATTTTATCATCTACACAAATTTGAGATTATTTTTCATTATGGAGGAAAATATGAACATTCATCAATGCATGCACTATTTCTTTTTTTTTGTGTGCATTAAGTTTGCATTTTCTCTCTGCTTTATGCATGTTTTAAATGTTCTCCTTTTACAATCATGGGGTATTGTAATAAATGAACTTATATAAAGTTTCATCAGGGGGGTTTCTTGCATAATAATTTGATTAGAGTGTAGTTGCATGCATGCACTTTGATCTCATCTTCATATTGATGACAAATCGCATGAGTTGCATTTGGATTTTGTTGTTTCTTTTGGTCACATCTTGCTCATATCTTGGCACATTTTGGTTCACATCAGTTCACATAGTTTTGTCCTAGAAGATCTAATCTTTCAAATATTCATGTCCTAAAAGAAATTTTATGAGATCAAGAGCATTTCAAAGGCATTCAAGAGTAGGTTATTGAAGTTTATTGCAGCAAGAAATATCTATTTCATCATTTCAAAGGCATAGTGCATCATGCATGTTGTTGAGATAATGTGTTGATGTAGCATTGAAGATTCATTTTTGGATTTGATTATGTATGAAATTTTTGCATCAACATTTTGGATCACACTCTATGATCCATCATCAAGATAAAAAAGAGAGCTAGAGGAGAAGAAATTAATATTTGCAGACCAAAGCTATCTTAAAAAAGGAAGAGGTGGGAATAGGAGGAGAAGGGGCATGGGTTTCAAAGAAAAGAGATGGGCTTAAATTACAATGCAAAAAGAAAAAGTGAAAAATACTAAGCAAAAGAACAAAAAAAAAAATAATAAAAGAAAATAATGATTAAATTAATAAATCCAAGCCAAAGGTAAGAAATGAAATAAGAACCGATTAGAGGAAGAGAACAATGATAAAGAAAAGGAAGGAAATTTACGAAGACATAATAGTATAAAGACATAAATTGTTATACGAAGACATATAGTAATATATGCCAATAATTCTAATATAATTATATGTTGGCATATGGCTTGCGAGTGTTTTTGTTGATGGAAATGTAAGTCATACATCCAGTCTATAGTCTAGTCTCGATCTCTACCAGTAGAACAGAGCAAAGAACAAGGCATCTAGTTAAAGGCACAAATGTCGATCTGATTACCTCACCGGACTGGTATTTTGATTTTTGGATCTCATAGAAAGGCTTGTTGATGTTTTTAGTACCTTACTCAAGGAGTATCTTGATGTGCATTCACTAGTACATGATCTAGGAGATCTAGTACATTAATCTCTTGCTTATCTATGGTAAAAAGCCAACCCGTCAAGTATAGAAATTGTGGATGTATAAGGGGTTATTAATTAAATGTTTTTATGTTAGAAACATATTTACTTGGGTCCTCTCTATGTCTTAACTGACTTTGGAGGATACACATAAATATTTAGTTAAGGATCTAGCCAATAGTTAGAAATAACTTAATATTTTATGGAGCCGACTTATGAATGATTAAATCCTTGTTAGAGGATATATATGTGTGTGTGTGTGTGTGTGTGTGTGATCAGTTCTATCATTTTAAGTAGTGATGGAGAATGAATGTGTGGAATATGAAGCATATTAGTATGCAGTAAAAAATTTAGTAGAGTAATAGTGTGAAGTTATCCATGTGTTATGCAAAGAGAAAATAAGTACAAAGCATAGCAGAGTGAAGTACAGAGTCAGATAGAGGACTCAGAATCCAATCTATGAGTTTCATCATAACTTTAACCTGGAATGAATAGATGCTACTATCTCAATTCAACCTTTAGATGGAACTAATCTAAATTTTTGTAAGGAAGTGAGCCTTCCCTTTTGAGCAGTGTGCTCTAGGCAGTGTGCCTGAATGCAAGTGCATTATCTTTTGTAAGCACTTATATTTGAGTACTCAAATTTTGGATTAACCTCCATCGTGGTTTTCCCCCTAACATGGTTTCCACGAAAAAATCCTTGTGTTATGGTGTTATGAATGATTACTTTGAATGTTTGCATATTTTCCTTAATGTAATGTTGAAATGGTTTCAAGTTTTAGATTAATAAAATTCAAATTTGCAAAACACTGATTCAACCCCTCCCCCCCCCTCTTAGTGTTCCCTAGAGTCCAACATTATATGTATGCAAAAATTCAAATAAAACAAAAATAAAATTAAGAGATAAGAATAAGGTTAGTAAAACAAGAAGACATCAAATATATAAAAGCAAAGGAGAGAAATTGACATAGAGAACTCATGCCAGTTATATGTAACCACATAAAATTTATTATATCTTCATAAATTAGTAAGAAATTGAAATAAATTAAAGAGGCTAATAAAACAAGAAGACACCAAAGAAATTAATAAAGACATATATCAATTTAAAGGCATGTGTTGCTATATAAGGACAAATAGCAATATATGTCACTAGCTTTATATATATTATTAGATGCATTTATAAATTTAAATAATACAATAAATTTAAATTAAGAATAAGGAAAATAAAAAGAGAACAAGGAAAAAAATAACAATTAGCAATCCAAAAAATATTAATAAATTGAAAGAAAACAAATAAAATAAAAATAAATATATGGTGATTAAATTAATGAAGACGTAATTATATGTATGCAAAAATTCAAATAAAATATTTTTTTAAAGACATAAGAATAAGGCTAATAAAACAAGAAAACACCAAATATATAAAAGAAAAGGAGAGAAATTGATATAGAGAACTCATGCCAATTATACATAACCACATAAAACTTATTATATCTTCATAAATTAGTAAGGAAATTGAAACAAATTAAAGAGGCTAGTAAAACAAGAAGATACCAACTAATACAAGAAGACACCAAAGAAATTAATAAAGAAATATATCAATTTAAAGACATATGTTGCTATATGAGGACAAATAGCAATATATGTCACTAGCTTTCTATATATTATTAAATGCAAAAGAATATATTGTATGAAGTCTAATTGATGAAGACACATGCATATAATAAAGACATGCATTAATAAATATATTTGGTGTCACAAGAAATGAAAAGAGGATATATGAAGGCTAATTAATGAAGACATATATCAATTTAGAGATATATGTTGCTATATGAGGACAAATAGCAATATATGTCACTAGCTTTCTATATATTATTAAATGCATTTATAAATTTAAATAATATAGTAAATTAAAATTAAGAATAAGGCAAATAAAAATAGAACAAAAGAAAAAAGACAACAATTAGCAATCCAAAAAATATTAATAAATTGAAAAAATAAATAAAATTAAAAGAAATATATGGTGATTAAATTAATGAAGACATAATAAAAGAAACAAATTCAAATAAAACTAAATTTTACAAGACAAAATAATAAGGCTAATAAGAGAACTTTTAGTTATATAAAAGAAACAAATAAAAAATAAAACAAAATGAAGTAATTAGTCTTGTAACTAAGGGAATTTTTCTAGGGTTAGAAAATCAAATGTAAAACATAAAAACCCAAAGTAATAATGAAGTGCAAAGGAATAAAATGAAAACAAATGAAACAATCTTACCAAAATGTCTTCATTTTCCATGGCTGACCTCCATTATACCTTCTCAACTTGCTGAAAATATGGTGTTGCCCTCAAATTTATGATGAGCAATCTAATAACAATGACAAGCCCTAATCAAATGTTGAAGGATTTGAGTAACTACATGTAATACTATGCTATAATGCAACTAGTAAGTCTCTAAAATATGTCTAAGTTATGCCAAATGAAATGTAAATATGCCTATGACAAAATGACAAGAGTGCAAGAGTATGGGATTGCTAGATCATGAGGTTGCAGATTATGAATTTGCAAGATGACAAAATGAGACCAAAATTGTCATTTTATAGAAAATTCAATTTTGAGTGAATGGCCAAGATTAAAAGTTAACAAGTACCCTACAATCAATGGAAAATATTCAATATGACAACCCATAATTAGGGTTAGGGAAACATTAGTTCAAATTTGAAATGAATGGACAAGATTGATTTTTTAGAAAATCAAATCAAGGTTTAACAATGCATGTGACAAGAGATAAGATTGGCACAAAAAAAGAGGTGGCTGGAAAGTCAAATAATAATAGAACTTACTTGATTTTTAGAGGAAAAAGACTATTTTGAATTAAAAATTAAATTTAATTCAAAATGTGGGGTCACATGATAGTAAATAATTAATTTGAATTATTTACTAAAAAGAGGGAAATGAAAAAGTGAGACTATTTTAAATAAATAATTTTATTTAAAATGAGCTTAGACAAAGAGATGATAGGAGAAATTAAATAACAAAAATTATTTCATTTAGATGGCTAATGAATAATTAAATAATAAAAATATTATTTAATTATAGAAGAATGTGACAAAGGGAATCTTTTGAATTAAATATAATGATTTAATTCAAAATTCAAAATTCAAGAGAGTGGACCAAATTAAATTTATTTAATTTAGGAGAGAAGAGGCTAATGAATAATTAAATAATTAAAAATAATTATTTAATTATACTCAAAAGTGGACAAAAATTAAATAAATAAGAATATATTTAATTTTAGAAAGAAGAGGACTTAATTAGTAATGTAATTAAATAAATAAAAATTATTTAATTAATCAAGGAGGAATAAAGATAAAATAAAATGAATTAATTAAATAATTAAAATTATTTAATTAATAGAAGAATTATGACTTTAGAAAATAATTAAATAATTAAAAATATTTAATTATCAAGGACAAAAGGGGAAATGATGGAGAATTTAAAAATCACAAGCCTGGGATAATTTTTAGTGTCTACATTTTGCCCCTCTTTGTCATAATGTCGTTTATCACGTCGTGACAAAGAAAACGAGTTAAAGTCATGCTCCAGTGCCAAATAACATGAGGAAGAATGACAAGGGAGGTAGCGATATGCCACCTCGAGAGAACAATCAAGTTCCAAGAACACGAGTGTGCTCTCAAAAATGGATGAGGAGACTTGAAGACAATGGGACAAGAAAGTGTTAGTGCAAAAGATATGGATGATGAAGATGCATACTAGATGAAATATTAGAGGGGAAACGAAGAAGGGTGGGATGGGAAAAAAAACCTTCAACATTTTCCAAGTTACTAATAGACGTTGCTCAAATCATCATTGGGCGGTAAAAATGATACAAATGGACAACAAACACCATGGTATGACATAGACCAAGGTGTGCAAAGTCATCCACTTGCAAAACAGATAATCGCAAATAAGGAATGTCCTAACTCATACTAAGGGTCATGTTGCCCCAGCCTTTTTGTCAAGAAAGTCCACAGACATCAGTCAAAGAAAAATAGAATAGGTCATGAGACGTCATTGCACCTCTAAATCCTTCATGGGATATCCTCGATGTAGCTAGTAACATGACCAAAAGACAAGACAATAAAAAGATAAGACAAAATAGCCAAAAATTAATAGCCATTTAATTGTATTGCTAATGTTTGTTTGTTGAAGATTAATTGTTTGATAGTTTGACAGTTTTGATGGTTTGACAGTTTGATAGTGCCTAAGGTCAGGAAGGACACATCCTGAAAAGGCAAATGACATTTTGACGAGGTCCAAATCCAAGAAGGGAACATCTTGAAGAGGACCAAAAATTGACGAGATTGAAATTTTGACTAATGTTTTGACAAGTTGACTCATTTTGATTGTATGATTGATCGGCTTATGTTGTCTGATTTTGACCAATTTTGACATTGACATTTTGAATTACTGTCTTGTGTCAAGTGCGACTATGTCTGCTTTATTTGACCGACGCGACCATGTTTGACTTATGATTTTTATTTTGAAAAACCTAAAAGGACTGACCTAATGTATCAGGGACTCATTGACTGATGGCCTTGCCTATGTAGCAAATGCGTAGAGACAACATAGTTTAGACAAATGACAAAGACTGACAGACTTGACTGGCTTGACAAAATATGACTCTATTTTTGTGTTTTTAGAATATTTCAATTTTTTTGGATTTCTTCAAGAAATTTTTCAATTTTTTGACTTTTTTTATTTTTATGACTTTTTTTCAAGACTTTTTCTGATTTTTATGACTCTTTTAGGACTTTTTCTAATTTTTATGACTTTTTTTTCAAGAATTTTTTTAATTTTCATAACCTTTTTTTCAAGACTTTTTCTAATTTTTATTACTTTTCTCATGAATTTTTATGACTTTTTGATGTTTTATGAAAATCATGACCAATGCATGTGAATGATGCCAATGCACATGAATCCAAGGAAAACCATGATTTTGCCACTAGTCAAGTTGAATACCGATTGATAGGTGACGATGACAATGACAATTTTGTTTGATATGGGAAGGACACATCCCGAAACAACGTGAAGATGACAATGATATGAAAAGAGGATAAAATTTTGTAGCAGGGCCAAGGACAAAGCCAAGGAATTTTTTGGATGATGTATTAGGTTTTCCATATTGTTGCATTTAGAATGAATTGATGAGGACTAAATCGGATGATGAGGGATATTTAGACCGTTGAAAAGGGAAACTAAGATGGGTAATACGTATAAAAGGACAATGGATGGCTTTGGTAAAAGATAGGAGACATGGATGGCTTATGTCGTATGAGGATAATTTATTTTTGTCGAGGTATGGACTTGGATATTGTTATGAAGGCAATGACATGATATTTCATGGAAGTGTATGACCAAAGGATAGACAAGTCAAAAAAATTCCCAAAGAATGATTTATGTGTGTATTGTACTCCTTATGAAGATCAAAGTAGGTGGGAAAATAGATGAAATGATAGGGCTTAGATGGATGGACGAAAATGTCAAAAATTTCATGTGAAGGGTATAGGAAATAAGACAACTTGCCCCCAAGTGTAATGGTCCACATAGACAATTTATTTACACATGACACTTGTTTGCCAGGTTTTCATCATAGTAATTATCCAAAGCACCATAAGAATGGTTTTCACTATTGGACAATTTTTTTCTCTTTACTATGTTTGTCTATTTTTTTTTTGTATTTTTGTATTTTCTGAATGGCCTTGATGTTTTAGATGACCACTGACTGTGTTGAAGCCATTGATGATGCTAATGTAGAGATTGGTGTCATGACATGCCAATAATGACCTTTCTGAAGTATTTTCCTTGTCAAGATCATAGCGCTTGCATACAACTGATTAATGTCATTGTGATCCTTTTTGATACTAGAGTTGGCCTTATCAAAATATGCACACCATGATAAAGTGTAATGAGAGTCCTTATGATAAAGAGTTGTTGCCAAGATGTGACAAATTTGTGACCTGGGATTGTGGTACTTTAGGCGAGATGTGGGATTATGATGGATGATGGTAGACGTGGATGGGTTGGTTGGATGTTTGGATGTATTGATTTTTATTTTCCAAACTTTGGGTGTCGGATTAGGATAGTGTTTGGAACCAACACTTTTTGATGCCTTTCTTGATGACCATTTCAAAGGAGGTGGAAATTTATTATATGTAGGAGTCCTCTTGTTTTTTGGCTCCAAATTTTGATTGACTTTTGAATTTAGAATATTTTCTTTGCGTGATCCATTTTTCTTTGGGATCCATTTTAACACCATTTGTCCACTTGTCTTTTTATTTGATTCAATGGCCTTTGACATTTGATTTTGGACTTTTGACTTGTAAGAATTTTGTTTTTGCTGTTTCCAAATGGAAGGATTATTTATGTTGGAATGATGGTTTATGGTGTGGACGGAAGGAGTGTTGGTAGCAACCTTATGACAAGGACTACTCATGACATCCATTTTGATGTTTGTATTAGATAAAGTTGCCCCCAATATTGAGGAGGGGCCACTAACATCATTACATTCTCTAACTAAGGAATAGCCAAGACCTTGATGTCTATAATTTTCCTGAAGTTGTATGGGTTCTAGAATTCCTTGCTCGTGTATGCCTAATCCTTTTCCTTGATAATTAATGTTTTGATAGATTTTGTTTGAGATGGGATACTTGTTATTTCAGAAGTAAGATGCCAACCCACCATTATTTAGTTGGAAACCTTTACTCAAAATTTTCTCATATATAAGAAAGTTTGTTCTGACAAAGATAGATGACCCTAGTTGATAAGATGTTGTAGCTTCAATGAAATGTTGGCTAGAGACTTGATTAACATCTGTGGTTTAATTTTGTGATATATCAGATTCAGATAATTTTGTGGGTTCTTCCAAGTCAATGCCAAAACCTTCTTCATGGTCATTTTAATAGAGCCCACTAAATTTAGTTATAGCTTGATCATTTGCAAATATGTCTAGAATAGTAGCCTCTTATTCTATAGGAAGATAATCTATGTGTCCCATGGAGGCAAGTGTCTCATTTTTGGAAGTGTCGGTAGTCAAAGCCTGAATAGGGTCATCGGGTGTTTGGTCTTGAATGGCATAAAGGTCACGAAGTGGATCATTTTGGACTTCTTGATCAAGGATTGTGTCTTGGTCAAAGATGGGGTTATCTTGGACGACATGATTGGGACGTGGATCTTGACTAAGGATAGGTTCATCTGGATAACATGGTTATGAATGGAATTTTGACCAAGGATGGCTGTATTTTGTATGTAATGATTGTTTAGGAAGACTTTTTGAATGGACTTAAGGATGGGGTCATTGGATGGACAAATTTGATCTTGACATGAAGGGGGAGTCATGGTGTCATGCTTTGATTTTTCATCTTGACATATGTCCTCAGAGTTAGACAATGGAGTGCGAATTTGGACAAGGATATAATTTTCATGGCTAGGTGTGTCTTGGGACGGAGTGACTTGGAATGGATTGGTGGATATAGGACTAGGATAAGATGTGGATACTTGGAAAGGGTTAGTGTATGAAGGACTAGGATTGGATGTGGATAAAGGACTAGGATAGGACATGTATGAAGGACTAGGATATGATGAAGGACTAGAATAGGACATGGGGGCTTGGAATAGATTGATGGATGGTTTATTTCCATTTTCAAGGTTATGATAAGGGAAATAGGTGGAATTTTGTTGTGGACTACTGGAAAGATTTTTGTTAAAGGACCCTTGATAGTTAGAGTGGATGGATGGAGGACTAGGACTTATGAGTTGTTGGTAAGATGGATCTGTGGGTGGTTGACTATGGGTTGTGGATTTGTACTTGGATTGGAGGTATAGTGTTTTGAAGTCCCTAGCTAATTGGGCTTGACCATTACTGAGAAATTGGCATTCAATTCGACTAGCAAGCATATCAAAGTGGCTTGATGAAATGATGGTGGATGGCATGAGGCTATGCTTTATGCAAGGTGACAATGCAAAGTGATAAAAGTGGATGCCTTATCTCAAATAATTTTTAGGAAAGTTTCACTTAAGCATTCAAAGTTTGGCCAATGTGACAATTTGGATTATCATAGGACTTTCTTGTAGGATTAAGTGACAAGGTGAAAAAATGATAAGGATGACAATGACCAAAGGATTGATTTTGTGTTTTAGATTGAGAGTGTTTTCTAGATTTTTCAAGGATGTTTATTTGTTTGAATATTTGAGAAGACACAAGTGGAAAACACAATATTTTGTCTTTAATAAAGCACAATAAAGACAAGCACAATCCTAGGTTAGGCAAGGACAATATTTGCTAGTTTCCATGTGGGTTTCCCCAACCACACTTATTCTTAGCATGTGAACCCAGAAGCTTGGCCACACGGGCTCCCCCTTACATTTCACTCACTTCCCAGGCCAACCAAGCTTCCAAACCCCATAAAAATCCTATGATAGGTTGATCACCTCTACTAAGAACTGTGAGAATGTGGATGTCTTCACAATGACCATTGTTGCGCTAGCAAATAGAAGGATTTTGGCTACTACACAAAGGTGTTTAGTTCGGGACCCCCATTCGAGTGGTCATACATGGGGAACAAGATTAATATCCATTTAGGAGATACTCTAGCCTGAAGAGATTATGCTCAACAAGGTTTTGGGGAGTACTACTTGGTTCGTATGACACATCCACACTCGTAATCCTAGGATTTCCCTTAGGATTCACATTTATATACCGGTTAGGGGTAGCTCGATTAAAGAGCTTCGTTGTCGATTTGAGTCACCTTGGGGTGAGTACTTTATCCCATCAAGGAAAGCCCAATTCCTAGAGTCAATAATAGTTTCTCTCACACCCAGGATCGCACAAGTGCACAAGGGGAGAGGATACTTCTATTATTGAATCAAGGTGACACAAATATAGATGGGTTTGGTTTTTTGATCACCTAGTTTGCACAAGCTGAGAGAATAATCACCTACCACCTTCAAGCACAATCAAGCAAAGTTATTTAACCCCCTAATTAGATCTAAGTGACATAAGAAAAGGTTCTTTTTAAAGCACAAATGGTTTCAAAATAAAAGCCTTAGACAATCAAACCTACAAAACCACTTATTAGTAGTCTAAAAAGATGTCTTGGACCCATGGAAATTTAGAGCATTTTTTTCTTGATCCAATTTGTCCTTTGAAGTGTATATTTTTTCTGAACATTCACAAAACCAACAGCCAAGCCAAAACCCTAACAAAATAATTGATCACTAATATTAGAGGGTTAGCTAGTCAAAATAAATTTGCTTTTTGGAACTATTTTTTGCGTCAAAAGTAAAAACATAGAGAACATACCCTTACTGAAATTTAGAGAGATTTCCAAAAATATAAAGAAATCCAAAAAAAACTCTGTTTTGCATACAAAATTATTTTTTTATGAAAAATCATAAAAAACTTATTAAAAATTCCAAACAGGTCCAAAAAATTAGTTTTTTTACTGAAGGTGCGACATCATTCCAATTTGAAAAAAAATTGTGAATTTTTTTTTTTTTTGGACCTGTTTGGAATTTTTAATAAGTTTTTTATGATATAAGACAAAAAAATAAGGGAAATAAGACATTATAAATGAAGACATAATAAAAGAAACAAATTCAAATATAACTATTTTATCATGGTGTCTGCATTTATTATGTCGTATTATTTATTAGTTTTATTCTCATGTCTTAAAAAAATTTATTTTATTTCTTTGTCTTCATATATTAATAAGTTATAAAATTTAGTTTTATTTGAATTTGTTTCTTTTATTATGTCTTCATTTATTTAACCATCATATATTTATTTTAAGTTTATTTGTTTTATTTCAATTTATTAATATGTTTTGGATTGCTAATTGTTGTCTTTTTTTCCTTGTTCTCTTTTTATTTACCGTATTATTAATTTTAATTTATCAAGTATTATTTAAATTTATAAATGCACTTAATAATATATAGAAAGCTAGTGACATATATTGTTCTTTGTCCTCATATAGCAACATATGTCTTTAGATTGATATATGTATTCATTAATTTCTTTGGTGTCTTCTTGTTTTATTAGCCTTATTCTTATGTTTTAGAAAAAAATTATTTTATTTGAATTTTTGCATACATAAAATTATATTAGAATTATTTGCATATATTACTATATGTCTTCATTTAGCAATTTATGCCTTTATATTATTATGTCTTTGTAAATTTCCTTCCTTTTCGTTATCATTGTTCTCTTCCTCTAATCAGTTCTTATTTCATTTCTTACCTTTGGCTTGGGTTTATTAATATAAGCATTATTTTATTTAACTATTTGTTTTTGTTATTCTCTTGCCTAGTATTTTTCTTTTTGCACTATAATTTAAGCCCATCTCTTTTCTTTGAAACTTGTTCCCCTTCTCCTCCTCTTCCCACCTCTTCCTTTTTTAAGCTAGCTTTGGTCTTAAAATATTCATTTCTTCTCCTCTAGATCTCTTTTCTATCCTGGTGATGGATCACGAAGTGTGATCCAAAATGTTGATGCAAAAATCTCATACACAATCAAACCTAGAAACAATAATTGAACTAGCTATATGGATTGTGAAAACTTGATATCATTAATTGAAGATTTGATTCAAGCATATTCAAGGTATTGTTTCATATCAAATGTTGTGATCAAGATATACATTCCTTAAGGCTACTTCATTCTAGATTATTGATTTTTCATCCAAGATTTCATCCACGGTATCATTGTTTCATGTTTCATTATTTAATCATAAGGTTTAATTACCAAAGTGGGGTTGACCAAGGAAAACCCCTATTCCCTTAAAAAAAACATTTTTCTTCTCCTTTAATGTGTGATTGCAAATTTTAGGTTGAAGATCAAGTGGAGAACAAAAGTTGTCAAAGTTGTCACCATTCTTGCAAGATCATGGAAATTACTCAATAGAATTTATTTTAGACTTTTGGGAGTTGAACACTCGAGATATGGGAGGGAAAACATTAAATAACAGAACCCAAAAATTAATTTCCTAGGACCCTAGTAGGAACCCATTCGCCATTAGGTGAATGAGTCCTCAATGAGGCCCAAAAAAACATTTTTCCAAAAAGGTACACATTATTTTATCATCTTAAAACCTACCTTTCTACTATTATAACAATTAGGTTTGTTTTTCTATTGTTATTTATGCATTATAACACTCATAAATTGAATGAAACTAAGTCAAAATTAGGTGTGCCCATTTGGTTAATCCCATTTGTGGTGCACCTATTTTTCTTTGTTTCAATGAAATATTGACTTCACTTGGCAATTATACTTCATATGCATTACCCAATTCTTGTTTTATCACAATTTTGACAAGGTCCAATCTTCTTCATTTTCAACTTGTTGTAGGTACCCATTGGAAACCTTTTTAATCAAATTCACGATCACCTCATCACCAACTTGGAACTCTTTGTATCTTATCTTCAAATCCTCATTAGTTTTTGTAAGAGAGGGGGACGAACTATTGGAATCAAGGAAACACTGAGAAGGGGGGCTGAATCAGTGTTCTACAAATATTAACTTCATTTATCTAATATTAAAACCATTTCAACTTTAAACCAAAGGAAAGATGCAATAATTCAAAGTAATCATTTGAAACACCATAACACAAGGATTTTTGTGTGGAAACCCCGATAGGGGAAAAACCACAGTGGAGGTTAATCCACAATTTGAGTACTCAAATATAAGTGATTACAAAAGAGAATGCACTTGCATTAAGACACACTATCCAGAGCACACTGCTCAAAAGGGAAGGATCACTCCTTACAAAAGTTTAGATTAAAACCATCTGAAGGTTGAATTGAATTAGTAGTATCTATTTATGCTAGATTACAAATTCGATTGAGCTCTTGGATTAGATTTTGGATCCTCTTTCTGATTCTACACTTCGCTCTTCACTGCTTTGCTCTACTCTGCACTTTTATGCTCTTTGTATCATAAATTCATGTACATATGATTTCACACTAGCACCCTTCTAAATTTTGCATCACACACTAATATACTTCACATTCCACATGTTTGCTATCTCAAAATGAAAAAAATCACCTCTTATATCTCTGGTATCAAGGATTTAATCATTTACATGTCAGCTTCATAAAACTTAAAGTTATTTTCAACTATAGGCTAGATCCTTAATTAAATATTTATATGCACCATTCATAGTCAGCCAAAACATAGTGGGGAACCAAACATATTCAAACACAAATACATTTAATTAATTGCTCCTTATACATCCCCAATTACTATATTTGACCAGTCAGCCTTTAAGCACAGATAACCAAAAGATTAGTGTACCAGATCTCCTAGATCGTGCACCAGTGAGTGCACATCGAGATACTCCTTGAGTAAGGTATTACAAACATCAAAAACTCTTTCTCTGAGATCCATAACCCAAAATACTAGCCAGATGAGGTAATCAGATCGGCATTCATGTCTTTAACTAGATGCCCTATTTTTTGCTCTATTCTATCGATATAAACCAAAAATAGATGTAGACCAGATGCATAACTTAGGTTGCCATCAATGACAACACTAGAAGCCATATGTAAAAAATATCCCCCTTTGGCATTGATGGCAACACTTAGTGAAAAATGACTAAGTGTTAGAATCATTATGTGTACACTACCAAACTTTTACTGCTTTCTCTCCCCTATGCTTCAAAAAATTCATAATATAGCTCCCCCTAAGATTGATGAGGCATTTTTCACTGCACTCTCTCCCCCTTTGAAATAAATGACAAAGCATAGAAACCATATGCCAATGATTCAATGACAAAACATGTGTTCAAAATTTCAAAACTTCAAAACCAATTCAAAACTCTTGAAAAAGAGTTAGAAAATTATCTTATGATTTTCCTTCATTTCTGGAAGGAAATTCTTCCAATCATCTGTTGTGATCCCAATTATTGTGATCATACTATTATTCTTGGATGTCTTGTAGACAATCTCAATGAGGGATTCCAGAATTGTAATCGCTTCCTCTAGTTTTTCACCTTTCCTTAGTATCTCAACCATTTGTTCCAATCTACATTCGGTTAAGTCCTTGACCTTCCAGAAAGTGTCCATAAGTGTGTTCTTCATGATTTGAAATTTTGTGTGTTTAGACTATAGATCTCAAATATTTTTCTTGATTGTACTGTCTTGATCCTAAAACATATCAACGCATTTTCCAATCCCATTCAACTCTATTCAATTTGCTCCAATTTCTCTTTGTATTTTCCAACAACATGAGGCTAATGAATGTAATAGTTGTATATGTTGTTAGCTACACTTATACATTGCCTCAGCTCATTCATCTTCTTTTTCAATTTGGTAAGTGATATCCTGAATTGCTCCTTCAAATGAGAGATAACTTCACCTTCTTCTTTGTCTTGAAACTCAGAATTCATTGTTTCTTTATTACATTCAATCGTTTCTTCAGGTATAATGTTCTTCAAACTTTCCATTTTGACCTTGCAGTGCTCAACATGAGCATTTATTACACTTAGAATCATATCATGATCATATAATGGTATAACTGACCATAACTTAGCTATTTTCTACATTCCACTGTCCTCCTGACTAAGTTGTTGTAGCTTCTCCTTGGTTAGGTCATCGTATTCTTCATTATCCTCTGAAATTTCCTATTCTTGATTTGGTTCAGCTAATTCCAATTTATTTCTCTATGGGTCCTTAATTTCATCATGTATTTTTCATCTAGTATATCAACAATTTCATGTTCCTTTCCTTTTCTTAAGTTTTGGGAATCTTGCATTTTGGAGGTTTGTACTCAACAATTTAGTTTTCTCTTTTTTTCTTTTTCTCCGTGCTACTAGAAGATTAACCAACTTCAAGTGTCCTTGCCAAAAAAAAACACCTACTGAATCAAATTTCCCTAGCAAATTCTTACTGAACTTTCCAAATTCTTCATTACAATTAGCCAAATTCTTGAAGTGTGAGTATATTTATTTGCATATCAGTTCATTTTCTTTCCATATCACATTGTTGATCTTAGGTAAAAAATTCAAGAAGTACATCACTAAAAATATGAATAGAGTACTAAACCTGAAAGGGTAGCCTATCTCTTTGGTTAACTACACACTCTTAATTAGCTGATCCTTTATCAATCTACACAGGTCAAAGTCCTGACCTTAAATTATCATTTTATGAGAGATATAAACTATGCCAATTAATGTTTCTCCTTCACAGTTTCTAAAAAATATTTCATATGATATTGCATGTGCAATGTACTTTGTAATAGGGTTTTTGATCATTGATATTATCAGTGCCCTCTACTCTCTAATTATTTTTGTTACGATTTCAAATTATTTGTTCTGAATAGATTTCTTCCTTGGTATGTCCTTGACTTTTCATAATCCAACCAAATTTTTGATTGCCTCCTTCAAAATGATGTAGGGTTTTTTCATAATCAAGGTTTTATTGTGAAATCTACTCAAGATGAATTTAATGAATTCCACATTCTTGAAATGGGGAAACTCATTCCAAATATCCAAATTCTTGTGTTTGGTTTCTTTCAATTGCTTCAATTCGTTGGTTAATAGTAGATTTCTCATGGACCTAATCTTTCCACTATTGTATTCATCTAGGATGATCGAACCTTTGATTTTTTCCATTTTTCTTTCATACTTAGGGTTAACAACTGCACACCAAATTTGTATGAAAATTCTGAAAACAATTGAAATACCTGATAGATTTTGAAGTTTACCAATGAACCGCTTCAAAATTTTGTTGCCAAGTTCTCTCCTTCTTCTCTTCTTCGATGCAAAGTGAAAAATGAGAGTTACAACTTGTCTTTTAATACTCGTATGCTTGTAATAAATGTGTTTTCCCTAGGTTTCTCATATGCTTTGTTTTCTCAGACAGTGAGAGAGAAATTCTTTCGCGGACCTATGATTCTCTGAATTTTCTTATGAATGTTTTCTAAAACCTTTGTAGACATTTGATACATCTTTTTGACAACTTGTTGTGTTCTAGTACGAACTACGAACAAGGCAAAAATTATTTACTTGAAAAATTCCCCCTTAGGCTAGTGGCCTGAGATCAATTACTGGATGAATTACCAGAGACAAGTTCTGATGCAAAACTATTTCCAGGATCAGACTCATTCTTCCTAATCCATGTCTTCTTCATTTGATCTCTTATTTCATCCATAGTCACTTTTCCTTTTCCTCTATCATCTTTCTCTATATTTCTGCCTTTGTATACTAGACCTCTCCTATCCATATTTTTGTTTCTACAATATCTTGCAATGTGACCATATTTGTTGCAATTGTAGCACATGGTATTTCCATGTCTAGACCAATCATTTTGATGATTTCTTCTTGATCTACATTGATTGAAATATGTCCAAATTTTCCACAAGTATAACATTCAACATTCCTTTTGTTAACAAAGTAGTTTCACACATTTCTACATTCAATTGATTTATGACCAAACTTTTTGGAGTTGAAACACTAACCAAAAAATGATGAATCTCTTGATTTCATATTTCTACACTGAGCATCCATATGACCAAATCTGTTAGAAGAAAAATAGTATCCATTACTTTTGTGCATTAGGTTGTCTTACCAGATACCTTCCACCTTTGTTAATTTGGTTGCCTTGTCTGAAATTGTTATTTCCAGATTTGGAAATTTTTCCTTTTTTATATCCAAGACCTCTCTTATCATTTCCACTCCTATGTCCTTGAGTCATCTCATCAAGCTTCACTGAACTGGTCTTAAACTTCTCCTTGTATTCATTTATAGTGGTAAGATCATTCCTTAGAGTAATAATTTTTTTACCAAGTTCTTCTTCATCGTTTCTAGATTGTTTCACTTCACTTTCCAATTGAGTGAATTCTCCATTTATTATTCTGCATTCATCATATTTCTCTTTTAATGGATGAGCAAGGTTTTCCTCATTCATCTTCCTTTCTTCAATCTCTTTAGTCATCTTCATCACCATAGATTCCATTTTATGTTTTAGGGTTGCATTGTCTCTAGCAAGCTTTTCACATTCCTCAATCATTTCATTCAAGATTTGATTCAGGAAAGCATCATCCATATTTTTGTTCTCTTTTTGATGTATTTAATCATAAATATTCTTTCTCTTCTCCTTGGATTGAATAATATGATCCTTCAATGTCTGTATGATTTTCTCAGCATCTTTAATATTTTCTCTCAATTCCCTAACTTCTTTAGATTGATCAAGATCATCAAGTGCCACCAGAAGTTGTTACTAAAGACCATTAGAGTCCATCACATTCCAAGATCTACCTCAAGCTTCTAAACTTCTTCAAAGGAACTAGGCTCTGATACCAATTTTTGGACTCAAGGGAACACTGGAACGAGGGGGTGAATCAATTTTTTACAAATCTTAACTTCATTTATCTAATATTAAAACCATTTCAACATTAATTCAAAGGAAAGATGCAAGCATTCCAAGTAATCATTTACAACACCATAACACAAGGATTTTTGTGTGGAAACCCTATTAGAGGAAAAACCACAGTGGAGGTTAACCCACAATTTGAGTACTCAAATATAAGTTTTTAGAAAAGAGAATGCACTTGCATTCAGGAACACTTCCTAGAGCACACTGCTCAAAAGGGAAGGCTCACTACCTTAAAAAAGTTTAGATTAAAACCATTTGAAGGTTGAACTGAATTAGTAGCATCTTTTTATACCAGATTACAGTTTCGGTTTAGCTCCTAGATTAGATTTTGGATCCTCTTTTTGATTCTACACTTCGCTCTTCTTTGCTTTGCTCTACTCTGCACTTTTCTACTCTTTGCATCATAAATTCATGTACAAATGAATTCAAACTATCACCCTTATGAATTTCACATCACACACTAATATACTTTGCATTCCACATATTCACTATCTCAAAATGACAAAACCAATCTCTTATATATATACACAATCAAGGATTTAATCATTTACATGTTGGCTTCATAAAACTTAAAGTTCTTTTCAATTGTTAGCTAGATCCTTATAAATATTTATGTGCACCATTCATAGTCATTCAAAACATAGTGGGGACCCAAATAAACATATTCAAACACAAATAAATTTAATTAATTGCTCCTTATACATCCACAATTACTATATTTGACCAGTCGGCTTTCAAGCACAGTTAACGAAAAGATTAGTGTACCAGATCTCCTATATCGTACACCAATGAATGCACATCGATATAATCCTTGAGTAAGGTATTACAAACATCAAAAAATATTTCTCTAAGATCGACAACCCAATATACCACTCCGGTGAGGTAAATAGATCGACATTCATGCCTTTATATGGATGCCCTGTTCTTCTCTGTTCTACCAGTATAAGAAAAAACTATACTATAGATTGGATGCATAACATAGGTTACCATCAATAAAAACACTAGAAGCCATATGCCAACACAAAGCATGTCAAGGCCCCAACTCATAGAGGGTCAAGAGCAGAAGGCTACCCTAACTTATCTTAGTTTGAAGGAGTGTTAGGAAATGTGGGACAAGAATGATGAGGACTATAAGGTCCTTTGATCACTTTGCAGACCCAAAAATCGAAGTGGGGCTAGGTGAGTCAATTTAAATTTTTGTCTGAGGGAGCTCTATGCCTAAGGATGAAAGCACGGCTTTGGGACGATAGTGCAACGCGTTGGAGTCTCTCAAGTGTGTTGGAATCCATATAACCAGAGGATTAAAGAGACAAGGTTGAACATGAGAAAATAGACAAAAGGCCTAGCTAGTTACTTTCAAAGGGAAAAAACAACACTATGAAGTAGACAAGACATGCACAAATGTGCTAAAGTAAATATACAAGAGTGAGGATGGAAAGAATAATCTCACAAAGGTATTTGTTCACCAACTAGCTCCAAGAACACTTCCACCTGCACACAAGAGAGTAAAATTGGCAGGGGTTTGTATAGGGTCTACCTCAATCAAACCCCTATTTTAGTGTTCCAACCTCCATGGACAATTAAGATAATGATAATGGAGAAAATTATGATAAAGAAGGAAATGAAATAAAGAACACAAAAGCACTACAAAACAGTGTTATGCTACCCAACCAAATCATAGAGGAGAGGAGTAGAAAGCTTACCACCTCCACCAAGAGCTCACTAGCCAATGGGGGAGAAAATGATAGGACTCAAGCCTCTACTACAATAGTGTTTGTTCCACTCTTTCTCTATGGAGCTCATTGAGTGTTGTTGTTGTTGCTATGGAGTGCAAAGTGTTTCTTGAGAGTGATGGATGCTAAGAAGACATTGTGTAGAGAGCTAAATTGAATGCTTAGAGATGAATTGAATCCTTCAAAGGTTAGAATGAAGGAAGAAAGAGTGGATTTGAAGGATAGAATGAATAAAATGATCATATTCGGGTTCGTTAGTCAAAGAGGGTGTTACAAATCAACCTCCAATGGGAATTGTAATGCCTTTGTAGGTTCCAAATGTAGAAATATTCTAAGGATGTAAGTGCATCATGCAAACATTTGTGCATTATGCGAGTGTCCCCAATAGTTATTCCTCTATCGACACATAAAACAAATCCCAAGTGGAATGAAGGTAGTGGGCTTATGTGGAATTTCTCCTTCGGATTTGATTTTCTAATGTGAGATGTGTAAAAAGGGAATTTACGTATGGGCTGAAAATTTTCTCCTATACATTTTCCCCCACTTTAGCGAGCACAAATACTTATGAGTGCTTTAATAAAGTATATCAGAGAAGTAGTAGAGTTAGAAATATATACCTGAACTGTTGAGGAAGTAGGCTGCGATCTAGTGAACCCAAGAGTGCAGGATAAGAGAAGGACTGCATAGCTCTGTAGAACTATGAAGATGAGGAAATAAAGCATCTTACAGGCCCGCAAACCTACAAGGAGGCCACCTCCAATATTTCTCACATGAAGGAAACAGAAAAAATAATCTTATAGACTTGTAGACCTATAAGGAGGGTATCCTCCAAGATCTCTCACATAAAGGAAATCGAGAAAAGAACCCTATAGACCTATAGACCTGTAGGGAAGGTATCCTCCAAGATATTTCAAATGAAGGAAACCAACAAAAGTGCCCTCCAGACCCGCAAAAATGCAGGGGAGTGACTCCCAAGATCTTTTGCTTGGAGGAAGCTCGAAGGAAGTACCCTATAGGCCTGCAGACTTGCAGGGAGGTATCCCCCAAGAATTATCACATGGAGGAAACCAAAGGAAGGGGACTTCATACATTCAAGAAGCTTCTTCATATGTGCACTTGTAAAGTGTCTTGTTTACCTATAGAGAGAACATGTCAAAAAGTGGCTATGTAGACAAGTAAGTGAATAGTCACGTAGATTGTCAACAAGTTGGAAAACCTACAAAGGATTCCCTCGAGAACTTGGAATGAGGAGGAGGTCCACTCAAGGGATGTGTTGTTTGAAAGTTTAGGAAGGACATTCTTTCTCAAATCGATTTTTCATCAAGGAATTCTTTCAAAAGATGTTCACTTCATCAAGGAATTTGAAAGGAAGAAAAATGGCCCCTGCAAGGGGAAGGTCAAAGTGATTACCACCTTGGAGGAAGGTTCTCAAGTTCTTTCTTTACACAACCATAATGAAGGAAACATGTTCCAGCAGGGTCCTAGTCATGAATATTGTTTTGAAAATAAATGCTCATGAGGAATTTCGAGAAAAGATTCATTGGAAATGAATCCATTTTTGAAAATTATTTAAGCATTATAGAGATGGAGTTGTCACACATGAGAGGGAAAATTGAAGCAAATAAGAGAGAAAGATAAAGGAAAATAAAAAAATGGAAAGAGAACACAAACAAAGGTTACAAGGGTAGCCTAATATTTCGGGGTCAGAACTCCTCATAAATATATAAAAATAATAATAGTATATAAATGAACTATCATCAAACCCCTACTATATTAGGCCATGTGAATAATGCATGAGAAGATAAAGTAAAAAAAAAAATTGGGTCAACATGGAAGGGAAGCCTAAATGCCCCCAACGTTTTGCATCATCCACAATTTGTTGAAATTCAATCACAAAAATGGAAGAATGATGATACAAATAGAAGAAATTTTACAACACAAAGACCACACTTGTATCCCAGCACCAATAGGGGTGATAATGTTCATCCATGCACACATAGCATGATTATGGGGGAAACACATCACAACACATACACACAACTAATCTAAAGATAGAGAAGAGGCCTCCCCCTAACATTGATCAACCAAGAGATCATCTTCTTTCCACTCTAGATCATTTTAGGGGAAGGAGGATGAGTCTCTAGTGGTAGAATGTTAAGGGGATGAGCTTCCAACCCTCCCACAACAATGGCCAAGGAAGAAGGACTCACAAGGTCTCCTCCACTCAGCTCTTGTGGAGCTAAGGTCAATGAATTCACAAAGATTGCTAACAAGCTTGGAAATTCATCCACCGAGTTAAACATGCACTTAATAGGAGTGCCAATTTTTACCTTAATGGATGGAAGAGGTTGCACCTGAGGTTTATTGCTAAGCTCATCAAGAAATTCAGGAGCAGTGATGCACTCAAGAGAAGACGGGACTGGTTCTATCACTAGGACATAATAGGCCAGTGTGGGGCCACCCTTTAGATAAGGTGGGCTCGTCCTACATCATTCATTTTTGGAAGGACCACTCTCTAGATTTTTCTTCGTTAGGGGAGATGAACTCCCCATAGATGAGGAAAGAAGGGCAGAGGAAGAGGAGGAAGAAAGAACCATAATATATATGACCAAGGTGTTAGTCATATCTATGGGCTTTAGGAAAGGTGAGATATTCAAAAAAAAATTCAATGAAGGTGGATCCACTAAAGGAGTGATGAACACCTGCATCTTTTTGGGGCCAGGCGCATTTGTACTCATAGTGGAAGTCGGAAGCGATACAGAGTAGGTTTGAACAAAACCAAGGGGAGGAGAGAGGAGGATGTGGTAGGAGCATATGATACAGGGGTAGTAATATCCTCTTCATTCCTTTGTAATGTGGTTTTCTCATCCAAGATATCCTTGTGTTAGTGCTTGCGCTCACATGCAAGGTAGTTTTTGTAACTCTTTGAACTAAAGGGTGGAGGTTGTGAAGGAATGGAAGGCTCCTGCTTAGCCATGGGAGTGTCCTCCATAGCTATTTCCAACAGAGGGATAGAATCTTGAATGGGAGTAGGAGGAATAGGTTGAGAGATAGCGAGGGGAGTTGGCTCTAACACCTTGGCAATGGGATTTTCCCATTCATTGGTTTAGGAGCATAAGCAGTAGGAGGTCATGGAGGCCAGGACATAGAGGATTCCCCATAGGGGGATTTCTTCCTATCATACAAGTAATGCCAAGGTCTAGGTGGTTTAGTAGGAAGATCCAATATCCTAATCTTAGGCCTACACCAAGTAGGAATCATCGGATTGAAAAATCTAGGCATACTCATCCAAAACTCTTATCTAGAAAGAGGAGGAAGGTCCTCTCAGGGATGGGATAACTTATGCTTTCCTTTTCAAGAAGGAGCAGTCAATCACTAAACTTTAGGAAGTTTCAAATTTGGCTTCCCTTTTCCCCCAGTCTTATACTTTACATAATTTGTGTAAAGTAGGTCTATTCTTAGAGGAAACAGTCCAACTGGGGTGGGCCAAAATTGATCCAATGAATATCTCCCATGAGATACTAAAGACTAATAACTAGTATCATGTACCATGTGCACCATGGAATCTAGACAAGGTATACCTAGCTTCACCCTGAATAGATCCAACTCAAGAATAAAATAAAAAAATATGTCTACATTCCTAGGTCCAACCAAGACAAACAAAGTTATCGATCCATATGGTTTGAGAGAAAGGCCATCATGTGTACGGATGATGGACTTTATTTTCTTATATTCCTCCCTTTGCAAGGAGTTCAACAACAAAGTCTCTTCCATGATGAAATTCACTCTACTCGTGAGGTCAACTAAAACTCTTGTCACAATGTTTCCATTGAGGTGAGAAGGAATGTAAAGCTAAGAAGGGTTTTTGTTCATCGGTAAATCTTGTGAAGTGAGTGTTACATCTAACAAACCAGTTAACAGATGAAAAGGAGTAACAATAACCATTTAAACCTATGCTTTAGGTTTAGTAACAAAATCAAAGGGATCGATAATTATGTTAGTAGAATGTGATGGAAATGGGTCCATGTGTATCTCAAATTCACTATTAGCTTTTGCCACCAATTTATTCATATTTTATTTGCTTCCATAGAGATGAATAGTACCATCATCAATATGATCTTGTATCTCATGATGCAGGTGTATGCAACATTTGGTATAATGTTTGTTAACTCGATTGTATTGACAATAGGTGTTCGCATCATACCATCTAGGGTAAGGTTCCTTAAAAGGTTTAGGGTTTGGCAAGGTTATGATCTTATCCTTCAAAAAATTTTGTAAGATGGAGGAATAAGATTATGATAACTTTTTGAACTTTCAATTGCATTTGAGGCCATTTTCATCTACAGTGGCTACTACATTCAAAACAACTCTTTCTTTTCTAGAGATCAACACAATGGACTTCCCTTTAGGATAGGAGCACGATGAAGGTCCCCTAAACTGAACCACCATCTACTGATACTCCCATAGGTCTACACATAAATACGTGAAAGAAGGTTATTTCATAAGGGGAAATTTCTCTTGCCAAGGCCTCTGTAAGTTCTTAATGAATACCTTCTGCACATCAGAGTCGGGTAGCAGGTATGAGATTTGTGAAAAGAGCACTTGATATCACACTATAAAATTGGTAATCTTCTCATTATCTCCTTCCTTATTCCAGACAAGATTAGAGGTCATCTTAGGTCTGATATTGGATTGGAACTATCATAGAAACTTGTTCACAAGATGATAGAATTATCAGGCAAGGAACAATACCACTCGAGTGTTGTATCCTTGAGAGATATGGGGAATAGTTTTTACATCAACGCATCATGATGGAAGAAGTCTATACATAAGGCATTAAAGGTGGACACATATGTTTGTGGGTCCCCTTTGTCATTGTATTTCTCAAACTTAGGAATATCCATCCCTTGCGAGAAAGCAGTGTTTAGGATTTTCATCGACATTGGGCTATATCGGAAGAAGGACTATAAGATAGGCTGGGTAGAGGCTTGGGAGAGATTCACCAACTGGTTTTTTATCTTACCCATATTCTGAAGAAGAGTGTTTAGAATCAGGTCATTAGAAGATATAGGACCAGTGGAACTGCCACCGAAGCTACCTCCAGTACCCCCACCATGATGACCGTTGGAGCCACTACTGGTGCCACTGCCACCAGCATGACCTCCGTTGGAGCCACCTCCACTTCCAAATCCACCACCATGAATTTTTCTAGTGCCACCTTTTTCACCAAAGCAACCACCACCACCAAATCCTCCATCCATCATCCCGCCAAATACTCCACTGATGGAGGTGACAGGAGTAGTGAAGTGAAAACTCAGAGGTGTTTTATTTACTTTGATAGTTTTAGAGCTTTTAGAAGCAACGGGGATAGTGATTGAAGGGACCATGTTAGCCATGTACATGGATGTGGGATGCATTGGAACTCCTAACTATCTCTCATGTCCTTTGAAGGGTCCACCTTGTATAATGTTACTATGGTTTGAAGGGGTGCACACTTCGATCAGACTAGTGAGACTAGCCAAGAGTTCTAAGATGGTTTTGTCTTTTCCTACCATATATTTTATTTCACTAATAACCTTAGTGGCCCTAGCTAGCTTCGGGTTTTTCTCCAAGTGATTCTCCAAAGCACTCAACCCTTTGTTAAGGCTAGCAACATAATCAAAAGGGATATGGACAACTTCACGCTTGTCTATGGATGATGATTTAGGAGACACAGAAGGAGTAGGGATGCAGTTAGTTTCATATAAGAATCCTAACTCACCCATGACACTTGCTCCTGATTAGCAAGGCCAACTACAATACTGAAGAAAAGGCCTGTAGAGAAACTAGAAGTGACCATATTCTTCTCCATCGAAAGTTTTCATACACTTCTTCTAACAATATACCCAGAGGTCTAGGATTGAGTTGTGATGCTCATAAATCTTCACAACGCTCAAGGGTACAAGGGAAAATCTTAAACACCAACAAATGAGTAGATGTTGGTTCACATCAAGTTCACCAAAAATGTAAGATAGGGGGACCAACCATGTCAAGGCCCCAAGTCATGTAGGGTCAAGAGAGGAAGGATGCCCTAACTTTCCTCAGCTTAAGGGAGTGTTAGGAAATGTAGGAAGAGAATGATGAGGACTATAAGGTCATTTAATCACTCTATTGACCCGAAACTCAAATTGAGGCTAGGTGAGTCAGTTTTTGGGGTCAACACTGTGTCCCAAGGAGCTCTCTGCCTAAGGATGAAAGTGTAGCTCTGGGATGATAGAGCGACATGCTGGCGTATCTCAATTGCGCTTGTGTCCATACAACTATAGGACTAAAGAGACAATGTTGAACATAAGAAAATAGAATAATGGCCTAGCTAGTTACTTTCGAAAGGCCAAAACAACACTATGAAGTAGAAAAGACATGCATGAATATGATAAAGTAAATATACAAGAGTGAGGATGGAAAGAATGATCTCACAAAAGTATTTGTTTTCCAGCTAGCTCCAAGAACGCTTCCACCTACACACAAGAGAGAGGAACACTATTGGGGGGTTGTATAGGGGTCTGCCTTAGTTAGAGCCCTATTTTGGTGTTCCTACCTCCATGGATAGTCAAAATAACGATAATGGAGAAAACTATTATAAAGCAAGAAATGAAGTAAAGAACAAAAAAGCACTTCAAAAAAATGTTATGCTATCCAACCAAATCATAGAAGAAAGGAGTAGAAAGCTTACTACCTCCACCAAGAGCTCACTAGCCAATGGGGGGGAAAATGAGAGGACTCAAGCCTCTCCTGCAATGGTGATTATTCCACACTTGCTCTACGAAGTTGGAGTGTTGTTGTTTCTACTATGGAGAATAAAGTGTTTCTTGAGAGTGATGGATGCTAAGAGGATGTTGTGTAGAGAGTTGAATTGAATTCTTAGAGGTGAATTGAATCCTTCAAAGATTAGAATGGAGGAAGAAAGAGTGGATTTGAAGGATAGAATGAATAAAACTACCATATTCGGATCGGTTGGTCGAAGAGGGAATTACAAATCAACCTCCAATGGGAAGTGTAATGTCAAGCTATAGGTTTTAGATGCAATAATCTTCTAGGGACGTAAGCGCGCCGCGTGGATGTTTGTGCATTGCATGGGTATCCCTAACAGTTATTCCTCTATCAACACACAAAACAAATGCCAACTAGAATGAAGGTAGTAGTCTTATGTGGAATTTTTCCTTTGGATTTGGTTTTCTAAGGTGAGGATGTGTAAAAAGGGAATTTTTGTAAGGGTTGTAAATTTTCTCCTATATATTTTTTTATTCAAAATTCATTTTATGAATGTTCTCTCTTACCTCTTCATGTGATTAGCAAAATCCTTTGCATCTACACCTTTCTTTTCAATTGTCATTAATTTTTACATCTAGGACAAATCTTGGACTACTTCCATAGAATATTTGGAATGGGGACTTATCTATTCTTCCATTCACTAATTTTTTATGGAAAAATTCAATTTGAGGTAGAATCAAATCCCACCCTTTTGGCTTGTCTCCAACTAGACATCTTAGCAATTCAAATTCCTCAAGCTCCTATTCACAACTTCTATTTGGCTATTTATTTGTGGATGGTAGGCTCAAAAAACTTCAAATCAGTCCTTATATTCTTCCATAATGTCCTCCAAAAGTAGCCAAGAATATTTGTATCCCTATCAAAAATAATGCTCTTCGATAAACCATGAAGTCTCACAATCTCCTTGAAAAACAAATCTACAATATGAATAGTGTCATTAGTCTTTTACATAGTATAAATTGATCCATTTTGGAAAGCCTATCTACCACCACAAATATATAATCATTCCCTCTTTGTTTCTTCTAGAAAACCAAGAATAAAATCCATGCTAATCTCCTCTCATGGCTTCTCAGGTACAAGTAGTGGCTAATATAAACCAGTGTTTTGGCTAACTCTTTTTGCTACTTGACACACCTTGAAACCTTGCACATATTTTCTTACATCTTACTGCAACTAAGTCAAATAATACCTCTCTCCAACAAGTGCAATGGTCTTATCAAAACCAAAGTGTCTTGTAAGACCACCACTATGTTTTTCCTTGATTAAATTCAATGTCATTGAGCTTCTAGGAATACACAATTGGTTACCTTTAAACAACATACCATATTAGATCAAATAATCCAACCATTTGGTTCTATTTTCTGCAATAGGCTCCTTACAATCCTTCCATGCTTCTCCAAAATTTGAATATCCTTCATACAACTCTTTGAGCTCATCAAAACCCACAACCTCAACATGAATTTCAATCAACAAACCTTGCCCTATACTCAAGGCATTTGCAACTCTGTTAGACTTTCCACTCCTATGTTTCAAAACAAATGTATAGCTTTGTAAAAACTCAACCCACTTCATATTCCTTTGACCCAACTTCCCTTGAATACTCAAGTATTAGAGTACTTGATGATCAGTAAACAAAATAAATTCTTTGAGAAAAATATAGTGCCTCCATTTCTTAAGTGCTTAAACAATTGCATAAAATTCTTGATCATAAATTGAATAATTTTTCTTAGCATCATTTAACTTCTCAGTAAAGTAAGAAACAGGTTTACCTTCTTGGCTCAAAACAGCCCCAATAGAATTACCATTTGCATCACAATCCACCTAGAAAACCTTATTGAAATCTAAAAGTGCTAAAATAGGTTGCTTTGTCACTTTATTCGTCAAAAAATCAAAACTCTTTGTTTCTCATGTAGTCCACTTAAATTACTTCTTATCACCCTTCATGGTTTCAGTTAGTGGTGCACATAGGCTAGTAAAACCTTTGATGAATTTTCTATAAAATAATGTTAATCCATGAAGTCATATCACCTATATTAAACTCCTTGGTATTGGCCATTATAAAATAGCTTTCATCTTTTTCGGGTCCATCTTGATGCCTTCCCTTGACACAACAAAGCCCAAATAGACCAATTCCCTCTTCACAAAGCTACACTTATTGAGGTTGATCAAAAAATTCTCATCTCTAAGCTTCTCAAAAATAATTCTAATATGCATCAAATGCTCTTCCAAAGTCTTGCTAAAAGTTAAAATATCATCTAGATAAACTATCACAAATATTCCAAAGAACTCTTTGAACACCTCATTCATTAACCTAATAAATGTACTAGGTGCATTTGGTTAGCCCAAATGGCATGACCAACCACTCATACAAACATTCCTTAGTCTTGAATGCCATCTTCCATTCATCTCCTTCTCTAATTCATATTTGGTACTATCCACTCTTCAAGTCAATTTTGGTGAAGTACTATGCTCAACTTAAGCAATCCATGATATCATCCATCCTAGGTAATGTAAATATATACTTGTTGGTAATCTTGTTTATTACTCTTGAATCTATGTACATCCTCCATTTTTCTCCCTCCTTTGGTGACAAAACATCATGTACTAGACACGGGATTAAGCTCTCTCTTATTAAACCCTTCCTCAATATATCACCAACTTTTCTATTGACCTCTTCACTTTTTGTAGGTGACATTTTGTAGGCTGCCTTGATTGGAAAACTTGCCCCTAGAACTAAGTCAATTTGTGGAAAATCTTCCTCATTGGTGGTAACCTTTCAAGCACATTTTTTGAAGCAATATCTTTGAACTCTTTCAGAAAATATACAACTTCTATAGGAACTTCTTCAAAATTTGCATTCTTAGTTATGGGAATCAAAGAAAAACAAACTCTATCATGCTTCATAAATAATAAAAATTTCCTTGCATCAACCAAAAAAACTCTTGCATGGCTAAAAAATTGCACCAATATTCTTTCAAAGGCTTCAACTTATGCTTCACTCAATCATTGGTTATTGTGTATGTGTTGGCATGGCCATCGTGCATTGATTTCCTATCATATTTCCAAGGTCTTCCTAGTAGAATATCCCACAATACTGGTTTATAATTTTTGGACAAATTGGACATTGAACCGATTTGTTTTAACTAAATATTCACTTTCGAGCTCCTATAGTGACTAAACCATGAGGAATTTGAAGATGATGCAAACTAGTGATTTGTGAAGTTTTGTCTATAGATTCTAAATATATTTTTTTCAAAAAAATTGGAATCAGATTGCACTTTTTTTCATCTCCTTCGAAAACTAGTTTTTATCAGTAAATAACATTTTCAAGGAGTGATGCTCACCATATACAACATAATTTTTTTGAATTTAGATTTGTAACTATGATATCTAACCAATTCATTTGGTTTCATAGTGTTTTATTAAATATTTTTTCCTTAATCAAGTTTCAAAGTCAAACCAATTACAATTCAGACATAGGCAGACTATATACAACCAAAAATTTTTCTATATGTATTGAAATTAAAAAAAAAATTAATGGATCAAGGACATCAATACCTAGCCTGAACATTTAAAAAAAAAAAATGATAATCTTCTATTTTTCCACATGTGCAAAACAAAGAGCTTGATTTTCTGTGAAAAACCTACATTCACAAGAAATAAAAAATAAATATAATAATCAAACTTAATTTAATTAAAATTATAATTTTTTGGAAGCTTATAATAAGGAATACATACTTACAAAAAATAAATTTTAAATGAATTCATTTGATCCCCCAAAAGGTAAATCAAAAGTGGATTTTTATCGGCATTTTGATAGGCGTAAAGGAGACTCCATTATAGGTATGGTTTAAAACTAGTGGGGTTATATCCAAGGGGGCTTGGTCTAAGGTGGTTTGATCAAACCCTCTTAAATTTTAATGCTTTAAATGGAACTTTTCAAGGCTTAAATAATTATATTTTCCAAAATTATGTGATTTCAGGAAAAAATAAGATCTCCCAGAAAGTGTAAACCACTATTGTGACAACACTAGACTCGTCCATTGGAAGAATATCACGTAGAACTAAATCATAATAGCCTCCTATCTTAAATTTTACCTCACATTTTTCACTGATCAAGATCTTCTTTTCATCTTTTACTCATGTGTTATCTGGTATGGATTTAGGTGCTTCTTCCTCTCCAACTACAATTTATTCACCATTTCTTCTGATACAAGGTTATCTATACTCCCACTATCAATCATAACATTACATGTCTTCCCTTCACACTTTAATCTAGTCTTGAATAATATTTTCCTTTGTTCAGTTCCATTATCTCCATTTATCAATACTCTTCTTTTCATCAAAACTTCACCTCCTTCTGCTTCTTTTGAATGTGATGAGTGCACATCTTTTGCATTTATGTTTGTTGGTCTATTCTGATTTTAGTTATTATTTTTGGTCTTTAATCTTCATTAGGATAGTTTTATATGCCCTATTACCTTCTTCTCAATACTTTAAATAAGTCCCTCTAAAGGTTCCTCTTTTGAAACATCTACCTGATCTTCCTCTACCTCTTTGATTTTGATCTCTTAGTCCATAAGGATCTTAATTCCTATGTTGTTTATTGTTGCCTTGGTCTTTAGTTTTCTAATTTTTCTGATTTCTATTATATCCTTTATAGGATATTCCTCTAGTCTTTCCACCACAACCTCTTCCACTTTGTTTATTTTCAAATATTTTATTCATTCTTTCTTCAATTTTTAAGGTAATTTGGTATGCATCCTCCATTGTTAGAACCCTTATTAATGTCATCTCCTCCTTAATGCTTGGTCTTAGGCCATTGATATACCTTGCAACCTTCTCTTTGGTGGCTTTTGAATTCTTGGTTCAGATAAGAAGCCCATTAAAATCCTTTGTGTACTCCTTCACTGTCTTCATTTCTTGCCTCAATCCTTGCATTTTCTATAGCAAATCCAACTCATAATCTAGTTGAATAAATTTTCTTTTCATTTTCTCTACCATTTTTTCCCACATTGTGATTTTCTCCTTTCCTAATATTCCTCTTTCCAACTAAATTTTTCTCTACCAGATGGAAGCATGTCCCTTCAATATTTTCTTGGAAAAACTTACTATGTCTGGGTCTCTAAATTTTTCAAACTAGAAGTACTCTTCCATATCATTTATCCATTATATAAGTTCTTCTAGATTCAAATTTCCATTAAAAGTAGGAACATCAATATTTGGTCTTTTCCCCATTTTTGATAGGACCCTCAACAATGGATCATTGGCAACTACTGCAACTTCCTATCTTTGCTCAGTTGTTTGGCTAGCATTATTTGCAGCTTCTTATTCTTCCTCATCACTCTATGGTTCCCTTATCCATTAAAACCCTCCTCTTATTCATTATTGAAGTGTTTCGAATTGTCTTCTCAAATATTTGAAATCATCAGGTACAAATTTTTCCATTCTTCATCTTCCTCTACCTCTACCTCGATGGGTTGCTCTCCTATTCATTTTCTTCAACACCCACAATACACAAGATCTGGTATAAAATTCCTCTCTTTGGTAGTCTTTTTAAACACACAAAGGATCTTTTTTCTCTAATAAAACTAATGTAGATATGGTTTTATGCTCTCAAATACCTCTCTAATCTTCACACAACAATAACTCAAACATAATAAGGAAATTGCAAAATTAAACACTACAAATTATTTACACATGAAATTATTTGAATTTCTATATTAGGGAAGCTGATAATAATGTATTTTCAGTCTCAATAGATTGATCAACAAAAAAAAAAATCCTTCCAAACTTTTGTTATGCAAATTAAAACATTCAAACACCACCAATCCTCAACTATGTGATTTCTTGCAAACTATTTCACTTCCCAGCTCCTCAATTTCACCTACAACTTTTGTGGCTTCAAATCAATTGTTTTTAAACCTTCATGGAATATTCTAAATCAATCCCAACATATAAAAACACTCCAAAAAATCCTCACAGAGAATGTTGTGCCCTCTTTTACTATATCCTTATTTTTTGTCTTCAAACTTTCATTGTTGAAGAGTGGATTTTTTTTCTACTTTTCTCCTCCTATCATGAATTTAAACTCATATGATTTATTTGGGATTCTCCAATATGGTATTCCCTCACCTATTTCTTCACATTCAAACCTTCAAAAATTAATTAAAAACCATTTATAACCCATTTATAACAACCTTAAAAAAGATAGTCTTTTTTCAATTTTAATTCCCTCATTTTTTACTCCTGAAAAAGGAAAGAAGACAAAAGTAGGCCTAGGCACCCACTTCCTCAATCCCTACCTTTAAGGGATCGCGATGAATTTTTTTTAACTCCTTAATTTCAAAAATCCAATGCCCTAATAATTTTTTTAGATAATTTTCAATTAAATATTTAAACTGGTGTTTCTTGCTTTTTCACCCCACTAGTCAACTTTTCAATGTGCAAAGGGGATTTATTTGACAAATTTAATTATTCAAAGATAAATAATTTATCACCCCTCAACATGAAATTCAAACCAAAATTGAATTATTCCAAATTCCAAAAATTTGCAGTAAAATTAACCTCTTTTTTATTAACATGAGATTTCCAATTGCCATGGATGCTCCTACACAATTAACTAGATATTTTAAAAATTATTCACTTATCCTACTTTAATGTAGGAAAAATTGTTGTCATATAAAAAGAATAAAAATATTAAATATACAAAAATTGGAGATGATCACTAAATATTTTTATAATGTTCAAAGAAAGCCCTTAGATGCTACCTTATCACTATCATTGAGACTAGTTACAATAAACAATTTATATGGCATGATGCTTGAAAAATTAGTATAAAATATTGACTTATAATATTCATCAACACATTCCATGGGGATAGTTCCATCAACCCTTTATATTGGTCATTTAAATTTACATATAAAGAGAAATTATATAGAGCCAATGGAAATGAAAATCAATTTTCATTTTAAATTACTAATGTACCTCAAACATAATTTATAAACAATATAAGCCAATTTGAAGATATCTAGACTGTGTGACTAGGATTTTACACCATCTTAATGGAGGAATGTATGATATATTTTTTCTATTTTCCCATTACTTATGTATCCACACACATGGATAAATTATAGAAATTAAGAAAGACACTAAAGCTACACAACATACCAATTATTCTTTTATTTGCAATAGTGAGTCCAAATTAGAGGATACTCAGAATCATATATATTTACCCTAATTTTCATTATTATAAAAATAATACGACCAAACTATTAAATATTACTAACTTCTAGATATAAAAGATAAAAGCCTCTAAGATCCTTTTGATAATGAAACTATAGAACCCATATAGAATAACTATCATTTGGATAGGGAAGGTATTGGATATCTACCTTCGCATGTTGTAAAGTACATAATGAAATATGTCTAGGAAAATGAAGCTTTGTATACATGAAATATTTGGAGGAAGCAATATTTTTCACCTTTCCTATATCTAAAAATTAATGAATTTATGTGTGGGACATTTAACTTCTTTGATGTACATTATTTACAACATTAAAATTTTATATAAATACCTATATCTATATCCCTCGTACCATTATACTCATTACCCTCCCCATGTTAGAGATGAATGATGTTACTTCTAATTTAGTCCATCCCTTACTTCAAAAGGATACAAAAAAAAAATACAAATTATCATTGTAATGTATGACACAAAGACACCTTTCATAATTAATTTTGACACTAGTAACCATGATTTCTTTTATATGTGATTTTCATCATTTTCAAACTTTTTATTTATTTTACACTTACCTTTTTTTTCCTATATGCATTTGTGATTGTGTAAAGTATTGAAAGTTTCCCCAAGACATATCATTTAGTTTGTAAATAATATCTTAAATTATTTTTCCTTTTAATATTCGTAATTTTCAATTCCCCTCTTTACATTATCATGGCCTTAGTCATTTTTTTTTGTGTGTTTTCTTTTGCATCACCTTTGCATTTCTTATTTATAATTTAAAATTTAATATTTGCATCATCTCATTAATAATTATATGGATGTTTGCATCACCACACATTCATTCTTACATATTCATTTCTTTGGCCTTATTACCTATTTCTATTTCTCTTTTACAATTTATTGGCCCTAAATTTGCTTCTTGTATATTAGTTTCCATATCTAAATCACCTTTCTTACCCACTTATAGGAATATATGCAAACCAACCACCTCACCTTCACTCAAAGAATAAAAAATAAGTGAAAGATGCTTTTATCTCACATCACATCACTGGGCCAAGAAGATAATATTTTGCATGAAATTTATCATATTGTTTATTCATGATAACATCTTAGATATATTTTTTAAATTTTTTTTTTTTGATGAATAGGCAACTATCTATATTAATTTAAAGATAAGAGTACATATTCACAAAAAAAGGGTGGGTGGTAAAAAGGCACACCCCGAAAGTCACATGGGCAGTGCCCATAAATAACCAAAAAAAAAGTCACATGGGCCTAGCTCAGAAGTCCAAGAGCATAAGAAATAAAGACAACAAACAGATCATTAAGTAGTAAAAGTAGTGCCAGCAGAGCCGAGAGGGTCTTTGTCATCCATGTTTTTCCCCCATACATCAGCGGGGTCTAGAGTGACATCAAGAGGAGCACCCTAGCCATCATCATCATCTTTCTTATCTTTATCTTCCTCGTGTCGAAGCGAGATTGCAACTGCCAGCCGTGGAAATATTTTACCACTATCTAGCCATCCAGAACCAAAGGCAAGAAAAGTATCAAAGGGTCACCTCGAACTACCACCATTGCTCCCCGAAGCACCACCAGAAGGCCATCCCTGACCAGCCCATGGTGGAGGAGAGCAAGCACACCAATGAGGGTGAGAGTCCCATCGAGTAGGAGGTTGAGATCAGGGATGTGCATATCCACTCTATTGTCAGCCCTGAGAGGGCGATCGACCGCAGGAAGAGGAGGGTGAGTCGAGGACCCAAGCCACAGTGCACGAGGCATTGCCCTAGTGGTCTATAAGGACTTGGAGGTGAGCCACCTCTAGTGTAACCTTGTTTTCTTGCACATGTATCTGTAAGAGCACATTAGAACAAATAACTGCTTTAGCATAGAGAGAAACATTAATATCCATTTGAGAATGAGCAAATATGCAAGAATTTTTGTCTTTCTAGATGTTGAAGAGGATTTCCATTGTGAAAGTGTGCCAAAGCTAGGTGAACTTAGTAGGGATCCAGGCGGATCTCTCAACAGAACCATATGCCAAGAAAAAGGTTTCAACCGAAAGGGCCGAAAGAAGTCATGAATCCAAGTCCAAAGTTGCTGAGCTCTAGGACAAAACCAAAAAATTTGCTTAAAGCTTTCTAATTGCCCACAAAAAGAGCAATGAGGGTCATGGACCCCCAAGTGTATAATCCAAGAATCCACAAGAAAGCCTTGGAAAATAATACACCAAGAAAAGTGGGCCAGCTTTGGATTAACACTTGCAAACCAAGTGGCAACAAATCTTTTTCGCCAAACATGAGTAGAGGAGTGAAGAAGCCACCATTGGTTCAAACTGTTGATCATAGGAAAATGGGGTGAAAGCCACCTATAACAAAGCTATGGCTTGTAGCTCTTGAGAGGAGCATTTGGAAACCACTTCCAGTCTTTCCACAAAGGTTTGTTCCCATGAATGAAAATTTTATTAAGCATTTTTGTTGGAATGGCACTCACCAAAACATCAAAAGTAGCACGGTCCTAGTTTTGAAGTCCGTGTTGGGCCTTAAAAGTATCCCACTGCATAATGTGCATAGTGGGTCAGTGAAAGACCTATTGTAGGGTCTGAATACACTTTTTGTGAAATCTGAGTGCTTTAACCCAAGGCGACTTAGCCAAAGGCTGGCCATTATGCTCAAGAAGAGGAGACCACCAAATAATTTGCTGATTGAGAGAAAGTCCATCATGAAATCCAGCACCGGCCCATAAGAGCCAAGGCTTAATAACCTCCCAGGCACACCAAATTCTTTTGACCACAAAATTTCCAACAATTTGAATAGGCTCCTTCATAACCAGGAGGGTTTGGAAGCCTATTCCTTCCTAGGTGGGTCTGTGAACAGGAAATCCTGAATGAATACAATGCCTGAGGAGAATCTTCCAGGCTTCATCTCTGATGAGGGTGCAGATAATCCACTTGACACAAGGAGTAGCCCCTTAACATTGAGTGGAGAGTATCCTAAGTCCTCCAGAATCTTTGGGGAGGCAAAAAAACTCCCATGCAACATGATGGAAACCCTTGTGGGTTTCAGAGGAGGCTCATAGAAAATCCCAGAGCAATTTCTCAAGTCTTCCATAGGAAGATTTGGAGGGAGCCCAGAAGGTTTGGAAGCCTATTCCTTCCCAGGTGGGTCTGTGAACAAGAAATCCTAAAGGAATACAATGCCTGAGGAGAATCTTCCAGGCTTCATCTCTGATGAGTGTGCGGATAATCCACTTGACACAAAGAGCAGCCCCTTAACGTTGAGTGGAGAGTATCCCAAGTCCACCAGAATCTTTGGGGAGGCAACAAAACTCCCATGCAACATGATGGAAACCCTTGTGGGTTTCAGAGGAGGCCCATAGAAAATCCCAGAGCAATTTCTCAAGTCTTCCATAGGAAGATTTGGAGGGAGCCCAACAAGAAGAGTAGTAAACATGAGTGGTTGCCAAAACTTTAGAGCACACCTGGAATTTTCTAGCTAGAGAAAGAGGCTTGGTAATCAAGTAAGCAACCTTTTGTTCGACCCTGGAGAGCATAGCTTGCCAAAGCTCCCTAGGAGAGGCATGGAAAGCAAAAGGGATGCCCAAAAAATGAAATATCTCTCCCTACCCAATCCACTTCCAATTATAGTTTTGAAACCACGCAGGAGTGGGTAATACAAATTGCCTATAACATAAGGTCTTGTGCTAGTGGATGGTAGAGCTGGAGGCCAGACATAAAGTGTTGAGACAATCCAGGGAAGCACTGATTGATTCTTCTTCCTCCAAGAGTCAAAAAGTAGTCATCCACAAAGTGTCCATTGACAAGCTTCTCCTAAGAGTTAGGGAGAAAAATCCCTTTAAAACACTATTGAGAGGTAAAAGCACAAACCTCTGTCACACTTTATAAAGGAGTCTGCCAACAACAAAAAAAATTTTGAACTTCAGGCACATAAAAGTAGTCTTTATGTTTTGAATTTCAAAATGGTGTAAACTAATGAAATGTAGAACTTTTGATGAAGATTAAACCTGTAATTTTTTAAATTTAAAAAAAAATCATTCTCATTATGTTTTTTTCAATTTAAGGACAAATTTTTGAATGCTGAAAATTTCAAAAAACAGTGACTTCGAGGGCCGTTAAGAAACAAACTGAAAAAAACATTATTTTTCTCTAAATTTTTTTTCCCTAAATAGGTAACTTCAATATCTACTGCATGAATTTTGTTTTTTCAAATTTTGATGTATATTTTACTCGTAATAACGTTTTAAAGTTGAACATGTTAGAATTTGACAGTTTTCACGGGCCGTCAACTATTTTCAATTTTTTTAATCATTTTCAATAAAAATATTATACCCTTTTGAAGAAGACTCTCTACTCTACTGCACCATATAATTTTTAAAAAAATTTAATATGTTTTACTATATTTTTTTAAATTTCTAATCAACCTTTTTTGTCATTTTAACCACCTACTTTCATTATTTTAAAAACAACATATATTAAAACTAATCAAAATATTAAAAAAATTATATATTTCGATTCATCACTTCGAGCTCTACAAAAGGGTATTTTTGTTTTCTGCAAAATAATAATTCTGAGAGGAGAAACACTCTGCCAAAGTTGAATGTTTCAGAAAAGGGTGAGTATACTGCCATGTAGGATGCCACCTAGACATGTTCGGTCGAAATAGTTTCGGCCGAAACTATTTCAATCGATATCCTTTCGGCCGAAAATGTTTCGACCTAAATTTATTCAACCGAAATTGGGTGGTATATAATATATTTGATTTTATTTTAGATTTTTCAACTCAAGTAATTCAATAAAATATATTTCGACCAAAATATATTTGATCTTGACTAAGGAAAGCTTATTGACTCGACCAAAACCCACTCGATCGATATACTATTTTCCGAAAACTTATTTCGACAAAATAATGTTTATATCAACAAGTTAGAAGGTTTATTTCGACAAAAGAAAACATATTTAAACAATAGGAGAGTTATATTCGAAAGTACATTGATCTTGAACTTATTTAATTGATTATGTTTTTTATTTTCATTAATACATTTGAATTTTGTTTTCACTATAAATATATTCTTAGATTTCATTATTATTGACCACCAATTAGATATATGTTATTCCATTGTTTTTATAAGTCTTAGATATTCAAATGCAATATTAATCAAGTACATGTTTCATTGAAAGATCATATGTGTACAAATTTGTATGCAGGTGAATTCAAATTTGGGTGCAATTTGTGATGGCGTGTAAAAGGAATAGATCAAGGAAGTATGAACGAACACGAACAAGAGAGAGGAAGAGAAGAGCTGGTGAAGGAACATCTCATGAAGAACAACCCCATGGAAAATATCAATGACGAAGGTGACGTACAGGTACAAGAACAAACTGAACCTAATAATAGTTTTTTTTTGGACAATCATATTGAAAATCTGATGGAGATGGATGAGGATTATCTTTTCAATAATTTTTCATTTGAAGATATGTTATCTGAAAGCACATTAAAATTACACTCAAAAAGAATATGGGATGATCTTTTTGAAGAAAAATCTCTAATTGGAAGAGCACAGTTAGTTGCAAAGTTATTTAGACGACAAGAAATGACCCCTATTTTGGAGTTGTTAGGGGTTGATAATAGGAAAAATTCATTAGATTTAAAACACACAATTGTTGAAAACTTGCAAGAAGCATTAGAATGTATTGAAAAAAAGAGTCGATCTAGTGATTTAAGTGTTGCATGTAGAGCGTTGATGACTGTAATTTCTAGTAAGAAATTATCACATAGAAGACAAGTTCAAGCAATTTATGAATTACTAAATGTTTCTAGGAGAACTGTTCAAAGGTATATTGAAAAGAGAAATCGAATAGATGAAAAAATTGAGAAAAATTGGGTAAATATTTGTAGGGTTCCCCGAAAAGATAGAATTTCAGAAGATGTAAAGAAACGGGTGGTTGAATATTGAACTACTCACTCTCGTGTTTCATCCAATAGAAGGGATACTATACAAATAATAAGTGACGATGGTGCAAAAATTTCTCATCCAAAACATTTTATAGATACAACACAAAGTGAACTTTTTGAAGAATTCAAGCAAGATTTTTCAAATGTGAAGATTTGTCAAAGGATGTTTGAGACACTACGACCATCATTTGTACGTATAAATAAAGTACGTGAAACTTGTTGTTGTTGAAATCATGTTGAATTTGATTTACATCTACAATCATATAGAAAAGCTATGACAACAATTGATCAAAATTTAGCCATCCTTGGAAGTACAACACAATTTGTGAAGTCTCTTGTATGCGAAAAATCAGAAGATTCGGAAGAATTCAATGTTCAGTGTATAAAAAATGTATGTAATATTGTGGAGATTTGAAGAATCTTTCACATGTTGACAATAATGAAATGCAAGTTGTTTGGAAGAGATATGAATATGAGACATACTTAATGAAGTCAGGAGTTGAGGCCAAAAAAATTGTTCTCAAAGAGAGTGGATTGCCTTACAATGAATTCATGAGTAAATTTTGCAATATCATATATCCACATATCCAACATTGTCATGGTGCAAGATGGCAAGCTAAACAATTTCGTGATTCAAAGAATTGTTTTCCACCAGGTTGTATTCTCTCTATTGTAGATTTTTCTGAGAACTATACATTTAGTCCTCAAATTGAGATTCAAAGTCAATATTATCATTCAGAGCAAGTTGCAATCTTTGTGCAAGTTTTCTATAGGCATGCCGAATTAGAGGTCGATGGAATACAAAGTAGCAAAGATGGTCAAATTATCATAAAAGAGGTTCACTTTTATATCAGTGATGATACAAATCACGATAGAAGCTATGCAGCTCATTGTTTCAAAATGCTTTTTGAAGACCTGAGACGACGTGGCATAAATCAAGAACAACACTGGATATGGTCTGATGGATGTGCTGGTAAGTTTACATGTCATTTTAAAAAAAAATTATTTGTTTATATTTACTTTTAATTTTGAGACTTAAATCAAGTCTAATTGCAAGTTATATATATATATATATATATATATATATATATATATATATATATATATATAATTACTTTTTTGACTTGAGCTAATTTGGTTTTAGTGTACAATTATTTGTAACTTTGTGTAGGACAATTTAAGTCTTCAAAAGCTTTTGTTTGGTTAAGCCATCAACATGCTAGATGCAACACCAAATTTTTGTGGAATTTTTATGAGAGTGAACATGGAAAAGGAGAGCATGATGGAGCAAGAGCATGTGTGAAGCGTGCACTTTGTCAACATGAACTTGTTGGTAACTTTCACCATATATATATATGGAACATGTAGATATATTTTTGAAAAGATTATAGATATATATATATATTTAAAGTAAATTTAAAATTATTATAAGTTCCTTGAAAGTAATAGGTGGCAAATTGTGCCAACACATGTGTACTTGCAGGTAATGCCATATGGAATGCAAATGAAATTGTTGAATGGTGTAAAATTCATTTTTCTGCTCGCAACTCAACATACAACACACGTTATTTTTGGGAAGTTACAAGTACATCTAGTCAAAATTTGTTAAAAAATCAAGAATTTCAAAGTTCAAGTGTACATGATTTTTAATTGAATTTTCAAATTTGAATTTACAGATATTGATCGATCAAATCCTTATAATTGTCAAGCAATTCATGGTATTAGAAGTCTACATCAAATCATGACAATGGGAAGTAGTAAGCCTCATGTAATTAATGTGAGAGAAAAATCATGTTTTTGTGATGATTGCATTGAGAACAATGCAAATATTGTTCAATGTGAGAATATTAGAGATGGGTATGTTTCACAATGGGAAATGAAACAATTAATATCAATGCCTCCTTTTTTTGAAGATGACAATGTCGATGTCTACGATCCTCTCTATTCAGCTGATTACGAACGTGTATTTGATTTAGTTGTTACAGGTATGGAAATTGATCTTAATTTAGTTAAATTTGATTTAAATATATTCCATGTTTAAGTAAGTTTTAAGGGCATGTGTTTAATTTAGTTAAAATTGATTAAAAATATATGGTGTGTACAGGAGATATTTTCATTGTTGTTGAAGATCCTGACAATGCGGAAGTTGTAGATTACTATCTACTAAGATGTACGCAACCAAAAAGCAAATTGGTGGAATCGATGATAGATGGTGATGGACAAGAGTATCCCATTGGATCAGTCGTTATTGAAGGCACATATTATCAACAAATAAAGACAAATAAAAATGGTATTTATTTTTTTGATTATATTCCAGGACAAAAGGTTCTACATTACAGTCACCTAGTTATAGCAACAAAAATAAATTTAGAAACTTTACCTAAAAAAGGATGTGCCAAACAAAAGTGGAGGTTTCCTATTGAAGATCATGAAAAAAAATTAGAGATAATTAAAGATAGAGAGGATCCAGATTTTATGTACCAGGAGCTTTAAGTTGTTTTTTGGATACCCACGTGTGTACATACTCAAAAATTTTATAGATCGAGCTAGATCTATATATATAATTTATAAATTGATTGGCACATGTGGCATGATTTAGAATGGGTTTTTTCAAAGGCTTGGTCATAAATTTTTGAAAGTTAATATGACCTTACTTGTTCACCTTCAAATTTTCAAGATCATCCATTTTCATATCCTAGTATGCATGTCACGTCCTAGAAAATTATTATTTTCATCCTAATCATTCATTAAAGATCGCATGTTCTATCTAATAATCACCATTCTAATCCTAATCACATGTGAACTCATGTATAATCATGAACTCATTCTAATCCTAATATGAATAATCACCATTCTAATAGGAAATTATGCAGGCATCTATAGAGAAAAGGTCATGAGTATATATACATAAGAGAGGAGAAAAATAGAACTAATAAAAATAACTCTAACCACCAAAAATAGGTGTTAATTACACTAATGGAAGATGCCATCCACCCTCATAAAGGATCCTATCCTAACAGCATAAAAAATCCTAAAAAATATATATATATATATATGAAAAATGCAATAACCCCAATAAAGGAAAATGTAAACCTACAAGTTAACAAATGAGATCATAAAAGTTCACATAGAAAAGAGTCAGTGACAAAGTAAAGAATGAATTCAATCTATCTTAAGGTTTAGAATTATTTTGATAAAGTAAATTATAAAATTTATGTATGATTATCCTTTAAATCCTTTAAGGAGATCAATTCATCCTAAGCTTTGTAGAGATTGAAGTGTAAAGGATATTTAAAGTTACTCTTGTTAATTGGCCCAAATAACATGTTTCATTAAATTAGGCACACAATCTAAATAAGAATCATAACCCTAGGACAAGTTTTTAATATTTTATCTAGAATCACAATACTTTAAGTTTTAAGTTTTTAATACTTTATTTACACCCTTTAAATTTTTATTTAAAAAGAATAATCCAAATTTGTTTTAATAGAAGATTTTAATATCATCCAAGAGATCTTATTGTTGGCACAAAATGGTATTTTAATCGATTTGATAGTTAATCTTATTCATTTAATTTATTTACCTATTTTTTACCCCTCTCTTAAATTACAAGTTCAATGCTTGTGTAGGAAGGATTTGGAGTGCAACATGTCTAGGAATTATTTTATCCTAACAACATGGTTTGTAGAAGATCTAGTATTATTTGTGTAAAGGTTACATTGCTATTTTTAGATGAAGTATATTAGTGATCTATATACATACATGTATAACTTACAATTTATTTTTTATGATTTATTTTATTTAGTTTTGAATCTCTATAAAATAGTTGCTCATTCCAAACTATTATGATGTAAGCTAGAGAACATTCAAAATCAATAAAAAGTAAATAGTGACCTAGATTCCATTTTTAGCAAAGTGCCTAAAGTTTGTAATTTATGGTATTTATATAGCTATAAGATCATTTTGATCTAAATATTTTCAATATGATTAGCTAGAGATTGTACCATACAACTGTATATATATTCATGCATGATAATTGAATACAAATTGTGTACATCATAATTATACATGATTTAACTTAGTTGAAAGTTAAAAGTAGTTAACTTGTCAATATAGATGTGTGTAACACTTGTGTGAACAAACCATAATTTAAATTTAAATTTAAACCTGTACAAACTTGCTAAATAAATAAAACCATGGATGTAAGAATTTGCACGATGTAAATATATACATTTAACAAGTGTTTGAAAACCATAATAATGCATAATAACAAATCTATGAACAAAACATAAAACATGTACAAACATGTGTGAATGTGATCTGTAAATCATAACAAGTGTACAAATATATACCATAAAATGTATAAACATGTAATGTACATAAATCATAAGAAGTGTCTGGACAACATAATAATCTGATCTCAAAGAGAGAGAAATCTACTATGAATAGAATCATTAGATCTATGGTCGGATCTCTCCCTCGATCTCTCCCTCGATCCATGGACTAATCCCTCTCCTGATCCAAGATGTGTGGATCCATGTCTCGATCCAAGCTCTTTGGATGCGTGTCCTGAGCCTCGTCCCAAAACCTGCATGTGTTCAAGTACGTGCACATGAAATTATCTAAACTTACATATATATACATGTACATACAAACTTTCAACATGTTCAAACTTATAAATCGAGTACAATTAAATTTTAAAAATTATATTTAACATTATTTAAATGTACCTCAGGTATGTGTTACATGGGACCATGATCATGTGTGGATCCATGTCCCGATCCAAGCTCTCTAGATGCCTGTCCTAAGCCTCATCCCAAAACCTGCATGTGTTCAAATACGTGCACATGAAATTATCTAAACTTACATATATATACATGTGTACAAACTTTCAACGTGTTCAAACTTACAAATCGAGTACAATTAAATTTTAAAAATTATATTTAAAATTATTTAAATGTACCTCATGTATGTGCTGCATGGGACCACGATCATGTGTGGATCCATGTCCCGATCCAAGCTCTCTGGATGCGTGTCCTGAGCCCTGCATGTGTTCAAGTACGTGCACACATGTATGAACTTGTAAAATTTAATTTAATTTAAGTGTGTACATGTACAACTTATATATATATATATATATGTTTAAAAAAATTTATATAAATGTACCTCATTTGTGTGTTGTATGGGATCACCATCATGTGCCAAATTTCCAAACTCTGACAAATCACCATACTACTTAAAAAAATTCACTTGTACGTGTCAATTTCAATCAATAGTTAAACATGTTAAACATGTATTGTACGTATTTTTTTAGAACACAATTAAATGTATATATATATTGTAAATTATTCAAGTACCTGACATGCCTAATTAAGGGCTCTACCAATGTCACTAAGCTCATTAGAATGCAAGGACATCGTAGGGGTATTTGTAGCATGTACAGTATCAGTGCCAAAAAGAAGCTAAGTATATGCACCATGGACAACATCAGCTGTCGTAGTAACCTGAGCAATGTGATCTTTAACATCCTGATGACCTAGACAAGCTAAAGGATCGATAGGCTGCTCTGGAATATCCCCTGGAGTTGCCACCTCGTGGCTCAAATGTGTACTAGGATATCGCTCTCTAATAAATTCCTATACACGGTTGAGAGAGATCCCATGGTCCTTGCTGATGACCCGATATGCTGCTAGTAAATCTGAAATTGAGACTCTACACACATTACGCAAAGTCGTGTGGTTCATATGCTCAATATCTGAAGGAGTAGGTAGATCGGCACAAATAAATGGATCATAAGATGTTGATGTAGCCTCTATGGGAGGAAGGCTGATCCGTGGGCGTAATAAGTATCTACCAACTCGATTAGATGAAATCTGATCAATCTGTGTCGTAATAGAGGCAATGTTATCAATAATTTGGGATCAAGTAGAGCATGCTATTGACTCCCCTGCTACTGCCAATTCCACACGTTTTGGTAAAACCAAAAGGTTTGGGCCAACTAATGCCCTCTTATCCACAGGTGGTGGAAAATCTGAACGTCTAAATTGTGGTTTGTCATAAAAACGGCCTTTACCTTGGCTAGCATGCTCAGGATGAGATGTTTAGTCCACATCTATCTGTAAATGAAATTTTGCATATAACTATTTCACAAAGTATCCTGGCAGCTCATCATTGTGATGCCATCTATGATACGTTGCCAACCATCTAGGGTATATGAATGGCACAACAAGAGGATCTACACACCTCATAACCACATATCCTCTAATTCTATTTTGTCCTCTATAATGAGGGAACATGGTTAACACATTTTTAGCTGAAACTGATTTGGCAACTTCTCTATAATTCATTGTGCCAGTAACACTCCTAGCAAAAGATAAATAAAATTGCTCAATGCTGATCTCATCATAAGGGTTGAATGAATGAATCGTCCCAATCATTCGATGAATCTCATCTCTAATAGTGACTAATCTATCTCGATTAGCCAAATTGGGGGAGTTGTGAATTGTTTGCTCTAAACATTTTAGAGCATTGTTTAATCTAACAATACTATCCCGATATAAATTTGATCTATTTTGAGCCTCTTCACTAGAATGAGGGGAAGGGTGAGATCCCTCATCGGCCATTATATATGTATCTATGTAAAGCTAGAGATCTGCATATCATTAAAATAAAATATGTACATGAATAACACATAAAAGATCTAGATAGGGAAAGAAAATTATAAATTTCTACCATCAATTCATTCTAGAGATAAAAAAACATAAAATTAACCATTAATTATATTCAAGAATCTCACAATAGCAATCAAGTAAATGTATATATATATATATATACATGTGTGTACATAAACATGTGTGTATGTACATGTGTATGTGTTTATATATACATACATACATGTGCATGTGTATGTATGTATGTGTATGTGTGTATGTATATATACGTACATGTATATGTGTATATGTGCATGTACACATGTGTATATACATGTATGTGTGTATGTATACATATATGCACATATAATTTGCATATATACATGTGTATGTGTGTATGTATGTACATATGCACGTACATACATATATGTATGCACAAGTACATATACATACATATGTATGTACACATTTATATACATACATACACACATACACATATATATGCAAATTATACACATATGTGTATACATACACACACACATATACACATATACGCACATGCGTACATGCACATATACACATATACATGTATGTATATATACATACACATACATACATACACACATGCACATGTATGTACATGTATATATATATATATATATATATATGCATACATGTACATGCATACACACATACACATGTACATACACACATATATATATGTATACATATATACATGTAATGTGTAGATATATACATACACACATACAATTAAATATACACACACATGTACATATATATGCATGTACATACATGTGTACATACACACATATGTATACACATGTACATATAATACAAACATACATATATTGTACATGTGTACACACACATATATACATGTACACACATATGTGCACATTTATGTGCATATATGTACATGTACATGTACACACATACACATATATGTACACACATGTACATAACATATATGTATACATACACATGTACGTGCATGGATGGTGAATTTGAAATTTGGGGTTTATAAATAATTTTCAATCCCTTACGTGCATATTCTCTTAGAATGCTCTCATGAATCCAAATTCCTTTTAGTGCAACTATGAAAGTGTTGTAATGCAAATGATATGAAAATAGTTCAAAGGGTGAAAAGATTAATCAATGATTAAAATGAATGCATAGAATGTCTTTAAATACAAAGACGTGACAATAAATCACATAAATTTGTGTTTAGTCAATCTTTCGAGAGAATATTTTAACAAAAATAAACTAATTTTGAATTTGAAAGGGTCGAGTTTGGGGTTTAGGGTCAACCCTACAACCACAAACTTGACCCGAGACCAAAAAGTGTATGGACCATAGGTACATGAAAGTATATGCACGGATGGATACACAAATATGACACATGTGATCCTAAAAATGAAGGACTAGGTGTAAGGGAATGTATGTAAAGGACAAGTATATAACATAAGATAAGACAAGGTAGTTGACTTTGTTTAAAATTAAATCATTTGTTTAAGGGTTGGCCTTCTGATAGTTGTTCTTTGTACATGATAGCTCTTCCTCAATTGATTGGTTTGGATCTTGAGAGAACAAATCTTAAAGTTGGGTTTTGAATTGAGGGGTGTGGAACAGTGAGCAAAGGCCATGGCCTCCTTAAAAGTGATAATCTTAAGTCCAGTCATATAATGGTAACGTGAGGAAAGAGAAGACCTATATTTAGATTGTGTAATGTAGACCTGTTTTGTTAATGGTGTGACCATAGGCAAAAACTCGCCAAAAAGACATGCTAAATTTGAACACAACACACTATTAACCCAAATGATTCTTGTTTGTGGTGTCTAATTTAGCATTCATATTGCTGATTACATTCATTGCATTGCACATCTTTCAAACTCAAAGCATTACTTCACATTGCATAACTAATAATTAGATGCTAATAGATGACAAAACTTCAATTACAATATAGTTTTTTACAAAGTCAACCTAAGCAATTATCCAATTACTTCACATTGCATAACTAATAACTAGGAGCAACTACCAATTGCTTTAGCTTGTCATGGCATTCCATGAGACCACATTTCTTTGAGGCATTTTTTCAAACAGTTCACTGCATTGTCTATGCTACAAATTTTTTCATACATGTCTACCAAAGCATTTTATCAAGCAGTTCACTGCCTAGCCGCTATGGCTAAAAGTCCAAAACAGGTGCTTTCAAACAAGCTAAGGATGCTTGGAAAAAATCTATCAAAGCATAATAGTAAGCAATAGCATAGACAAGGCAGTGAACTGTTTGAAAAAATGCCTCAAAGAAATGTGGACTCATGGTGATGGAATGTCACCTCAAAGAAATGCATGAGACCACATTTCTTTTAGGAATTTTTTCAAACAATTCATTGCCTTTTCTATGCTACCACATTTTTCATACATGTCTACCAAAGGATTTTATCAAATAGTTCACTGCCTTGCTGCTATGGCTAAAGGCCTTAAATAGGTGCTTTCGAACAAGCTATGGATGCTTGGAAAAAATCTATCAAAGCATAGTAGTAAGAAATAGCATAGAAAAGGTAGTGAACTATTTTAAAAAATGCCTCAAAGAAATGTGGTCTCATGGTGATGGAATGCCATCACCATAAGACTACATTTCTTTGAGGCATTTTTTCAAATAGTTCATTGCCTTATCTATGCTATGACATTTTTCATACATGTATACAAAAGTATTTTATCAAACAGTTCACTTGCATTTTCAAATAGTTCATTGCCTTATCTATGCTATGACATTTTTCATACATGTATACCAAAGTATTTTATCAAACAGCTCATTGCCTTGCTGCTATGGCTAAAATTCTAAAACAGGTGCTTTCGAACAAGCTATGGATGTTGAAAAAAATCTGTCAAAGCATAATTGTAAGCAATAGCATAGACAAGGCTGTGAACTATTTGAAAAATGCCTCAAAGAAGTGTGGTCTCATGGTGATGGAAGGCTTTTAGCCATAGCAGCAAGGCAGTGAACTGTTTGATAAAATACTTTGGTGGACATGTATGAAAAATGTGGTAGCATAGATAAGGCAGTGAATTGTTTGAAAAATGCCTCAAAGAAATGCGGTCTCATGGTGATGGTGCACCTATTTTAGGCTTTTAGCCATAGCAACAAGGCAGTGAGCTGTTTGATAAAATACTTTGGTGGACATGTATGAAAAATGTGGTAGCATAGACAAGGCAGTGAACTGTTTGAAAAATGCTTCAAAGAAATGTGGTCTCATGGTGATGGTACACCTGTTTTAGGCTTTGAGCCATAGCAGCAAGGCAGTGAACTGTTTGATAAAATACTTTGGTGGACATGTATGAAAAATGTTTGAAAAATGGTGAACTATTTTTTAAACATGAAAGTGGTTGGTATAACTCCAACTGTTTTAACCTATAATATATTGATTGATTGTTTTTGCAAGGAAAATAAATTTGACATGGCTTTCTCAATTCTAAATGAGATGGGAGCAAATGGTTTTGTTCTAGATGTTGTCACATATAATATATTATTTCACACCTTCTGCCAAAGACATGACCTTGAAAAAACTTTTTTGATGATGGATCAAATGAAAAAAGAAGGTTGTGCTCCCAGTGATGGAACTGTCCGCATACTTGACTGGTTCGTTGGAGTTGGTCAAATGGAAAAATTAAGGGACTTTGTGAATGATGATTCTTTTATTATTTCTAGAACAACATAGTTCTCATTCCTTAGTGAGTATTAGCCATTTGGAAGTTGATATTTATGCATTCATTTCAGTGTTATGTACAAAACCATTTTTCTTCAAACCCTAACCGAAACCTTTAATGAAAAAAACTTATAACCCCAAATTACAAATTCACTACAACAACAGAGGAGAACCTGTGAGCTGAAGTGGGTCATTGTGGGAATCCAACAAAATGGGTCATTTTCTGTCCAACCTTTGTAGTTCCTCCCTCGGCCGACCCTGTTTCAATCGAACAACATTCGATCGAACGTCCAAATGAATGCGGGCCTCTTTTTTTTTGTTTTTATTTTCCTCGTTCCGGCTGAAAGTCTTTCGGCCGAATATGTTTCGATCGAAAGACTTTCGGCCAAAACACTTTCAGGTGAAAGGGGGGTGCCATGTACGCGCCACATCACCAGCACTTTGTTTCGGCCAAAACCTATTCGCCCGAACCGCATTCGATCGAAATCTGTTCGATCGGAATTATTTGCTAGGCCAAAAGTGTGACACACTATTGTGCTTTTACCATAAGAAATAGCATGGGCCAGAAGGTAGCCAAAGCCCTTAGCCACAACCACATACAAAGAGGGGGAAAGAGGACACCCCTGTCGGATTGAGCAAAAAAGGCCAAAAGCATAATATTAGCAACCATTAATGGTGATGCAAGCTAAGGCATCAGGAAAACGCATATGAACAAATTGAATGAAATTGAGCCCAAACCCCAAATCTTGCAACATCACAAGAATGAAAGGCCATTCAATGCAGCCATAGGATTTGTTAAAGTCAATTGTGATGAACACGGCTTTTTTATTTGAGCATTGGGCCCACTCCATGCCTTCCCAAACAACAATAATATTATCTAGAATGAACCTAGATTTGATGAAGCCAGTTTTCTCTAGGTGCATAATCTGAAACAAGAGATGGTGGATTTTCAGAGCTAAATCCTTGGCAATGATTTGGTAGGAGAGATTGAGAAGCGTGATGGGCCTCTAGTTGTAGATGTCCTCTAAATCCCTAGGCTTAGGTATGAACTTTATATTACCTTTGTTTATTAAATTTCCTAGAGAGTTGGTTTGAAAAGCCTCAAGATAAACATGATGCAAATCATGCCCAACATAGTCCCAAAGGGCTTTGTTGAATTCACAAGGGAAGGCATCAATCCTAGGGGCCTTGTTATCTTCCATAGAAAAAATAGCTTCCTTAAGATCATCAATTGTCAACAATTGATCACAAAAAAAATTGGGCTGAAGAAATCCTATGTGGCAGAATAGGAAGGCAATTCTGAAGGGCTTGCTATCGCACAGGCATGGAGTCTTGCGCAGTGAAAACCTCCTCATAATGTCACACAAAACCCTAGAGAATATCAGGGAGCTCAAAGAGCACCCGAGTGCCATCCTTAATTTTTTTGATGCCTGGGAATGAGTGCCTAGCACGAAGTGCCAAAAAACATTCTTTGGAGGAACGATCACCGATCTTAAGCCAATGTAGTCGAGCTTTGAATTGCGCTTCTCTAGCAGCGTAATTATCAGCCACTTGATTTTTGTGCTTTAATTCGGCTACCGTGACTTGATGTGATGGGGAAAAATGGTTGGCCACCAAAGCCTCCATAGCTGAATGCAAGTCAGTAGTGGTAGCCTCATAAGATCACCGGTAAAAAATGGCCAGCTAGCACCCATAAAATGTGCAAGAATAAAGTAGTATGAGTGATGGCATCATTCCACCAGGTAATCCAGCCTATTTGGCTAGTCAATCTGTACTCCGAATTCCACACTCGATGAATGTGGACCAAAGTGGGCTTGTGGTAGAGAAAAAATGTGTTAAAAAAGAATTGAGTTTTACACATGTGAGGCTGACAAGACACCCATTCAATACAAAAATAAATTGGGAAGTGATCAGATAGAGTCACATCCACTAACGGCTTCACTGGCAAGGCAGAGCTAGCAAAAGAAAAAATATTGAGCTGAGATCATGGCACAATCAAGGTGTTTAAATACTCTGTCAAAACTGGCCCTGTAATTACACCAAGTGTGCCAGAGAAAATGAGAATGGCGGTAGCCAATATTGGGATCAAAAAGCCACAATTTATTATGCATGTAAAACCATGCCTCCCATTCACCAACTACCCAATGGAAGGGCAAGGTGCAATCCTTGTCATACGCCACCTCGACCATATTAAAATTTGCGTAGAGTAACCAAGTGGCAAATGGTAAAGAATTAGCAATCTAGCGCCAAAGAAAAGAGCGCTCCACAACATCATTAGAAGCATAAGCATTAATAATCCCAAAGGAATGATTATCAATGTTAAGGAGAATCCAAACTATCCACTGAGAAGGATCAATTCCATGATCCACAACACAAGAATTCAAACAAGGGGAAAAAAGAGTGATGGTTCCACCATGCCTAGCTTCATGCAAAGTACAATAACATAGTACTAGCTGGCCAAATAGAATGGCAAGACAAGGCAAGCAAAAACCTAGTAATTTTAACTTCTTGGAGATAAAGCACTTCAATACTTGAGTATTTATGTAAAGTATCTCTAATAGAATACTTTTTGGAGAGGCCAATTAGACCTCGAACATTCCATGAGTGGAAATTCATGGATGAAACTCTTCCATGTTTTCGAAACCCAGTTCCTCCTCAACTAGGGAAGAGAAACGATTCTTCAAGAAATCCCATGGAACTGAACCAAGCTGAATAGGGGGTAAAAACCTCTGCTTTTCTGGCACATATTCTCCTTTTTCAGGCGATGGAGACTAACCACAAGACCGTCGTTGAGCTCCCATTGTGGGAAGGATATTTGGCTAAGCATACATAACTGTCACAGGCTGAGGTGTTTCCTTTGACATGGGCTGCACCTAAATAGTAACAACTCCAGAAGGAGTGTCTGCCCCCTTCTTTGAGGGGTTTGAAACAACTTTGCGTGGTTCAGAGGCCTTGGGGGCTGACCTAGAACTAGTTGACCTATTTTTCTGATTTGTAACCGTGGTCACTTTGTTTCATCCTTAGTAGAAGGCTCCGCCTGATGAGGCTTTTCAAGATCTCATGATGGGGATGGTGTACGAGGCACTAATAAAGGGAAATCCTTGATCTTTTGGTCAGCTGACTGGCACTAATAGCACGTGTTAGGAAAATTGAAATACGTGACATTCCGGGTGTGCCTAATAGCTCCTATTTGAATGTCCATAGATTCTTTCAAATCCTTGGATAGGTCCACCTCCACACAAAGCCACTTCTAGGGCTGATCCTGGAAAAACCTATTTGGTTCTATACAAACAACCCTCCCCAAAGAGGAAGCAATGTGATTCAGAAAGGGCACACAAGGCAAAGCTAGACCAGGGAACTCAATCCAGACCGGAACTCGCATTTTGGTGTCGTCTAAGATAGCAAAATCTCAGGTCCATGCTTGGAAAACCAACAAGGATGACCTAACATACCAGGGCCCATGGCCTAAAATAGCCTAGACATGATTAAATTATGTAAATCGAAACAGAAAAAAACCCTTGGTCAAGTTTTGGACCATATCAAGGCAGACCCCATGAGGGACCTAAGCCTTGTTGACCCATTCTTTCAATATACTTTCAGGGGGAGTCTTCCCAACAAAATAAACCACAAGGGTGTGTTGTTCAAGCCATTGGTAAGCAGAATCAAAATCTGGTAAAGGCAAAATCATATCAGTTGGGGTATTAGAATTCTTACCTCGTGAAAGAATTTTAGAACAAATTTTTGAGGAAATTTGTTTAGAGGAGGAGCCATTGAACTGTGTCAACGAACCATTAACACCAACATGAATTGTTCGGTTAGAGCCGGTTGAAGACATAATAAACCCCTAAAACCGTAGTAAATGCGGCCATACTCAATGAGGGAGGATTTTTCCTACATTTTAGGCACGGTATGACGGAAGAGGGGACAAGGATGACTGCAGAAAACAAAAAACCCTAGCAGAGCTCATACACCCTTTTTTTTAAAAAAAAAATTCATTTCACATAATCATATCTAAAATGGTATTTTTGGTATCATCCTTACCTGACAATATTTTCCACAATACTATGAAAAATATCACATGGCCATACATTTGAAATACATGGATATACATGCATGGGGTCAATATTTGAACAACCATTTGTGTATTATTACATGATCCATGAAAATTAAATAGTATGAATAATACTTTGTTGGTTGTCACATTACTATATATTTGACTATTATGTTTTTAAAATTATTTTCTTCTCTCCTTAAATTTAGTCAATGATTCCATCTCACACTATGAGGCATATTTTCCCTATTGTAATATTTTTATACTTAAATGTTGTTATGGTTATATATGTAGGAGTTTTTAGTAAACTTCAAGGAATTGGTAGTGAGCTACCACAACCTAGGATCCCCAAAAAAACATAAAGATACACCTTCAACAAGAGAGTATGGAAAGATAGTAGCTTACTTGATATTGATGTAATAACATAAAATGATCAATAATGGATCAATGAGAGTACATCCCCTATTGATTATGAATTTACAAGAGGCCTTTCTTATATAGATAAAGTGAGAGCTAGGATTAGACAATATCATGGAAAGTGTTAATCCTGTGATATGAGACAACTAACATAAAAGATGATGCAGAGAAAAGACTCAAACTAAATTCACTTTAGACCTTCCAAACAAAGATTCATCTCAAAAAATCATTGAATGCATGTTAGTGCACTTGGAAACATTGATATGAAAGCCTAATGTCAAATTAACAAAGAGAAAAGTATCAAAACTTGGGAGTATTGGTTTGTATAGACCTTCCACAACATATTTCATTGATTCCCACTTCAACTATGATCAAACTATGCATAGCTTTGTTCAAACATCAACCAAACTAGGGCTTTGACTATTTTTCAAGCAAATGAGAGCACATTGTCATTGATTCCTCAAACATACCAGATTTTAAAGGCTTGATCCCAGAATAATTTTTAGATATCCTTAAAATAGAACTATCTACCAATTTTTAGAATTTTTCACTGTATGGATCATGAGAAATAAATTTTTTATTCAAGTAGGAAACCCCAATTTGTGAACATGACTATCTAGAGAAGTTTTTCCATAAATTTATCAAATTAACTCCAAATGAACCCAAAAAAAAATAATTTGAACCATAAAATAGAGACCTAACTTTTCCAATGACTACCTTTTCCATACCAAGTCATGAAAATCTATACAATCATGTTTTCTTGTTGCAAATTAGTGAAAATATACAACTATTGACACTCAAAATGCTATAACTTTTGCATCATGTGACAAATTTTCACCTAGACATCCAAAAATGGTTCTACATGATCCCAAATCGTCTCAAATGACCTTATTTGATCAAAACACATCAAATCAACTCAAAAATAAAAACTTTGCAAGATGACACAAAATGCATCAAAAGATGCCCTCTCATCACTAGGGCACAAGAAGTAAATGAAATAAGATAAGATAATTTGTAATGAAAGCTAATACTTCTAGAAATATTCCAAGGACCTAAGTAAACTTAATGTGTGAACAGGATCTATTAGGTGAGCTAGTTAAGTAAAACACCTTATTCACACCAACAATATATTTCATTGGGGTCACACTAATGTCAATTTCATGATTTACTTATGTATCATAAACCCATTTACCCTAATTTTTTCATGGTGTAAATATTGGATACCTTGACGATAGCAAATTATTTTTGCCTCCAAAAGTAATTTATAGATAATGATTCCATCGATGCTATCATTTAGAAGGTGTCCATTCATAAATCATAGGGGAAACATTGGTCCTAACATCATGATTGTATTATACATCATGATGCCTTTTGCATATTACACATGTGCATATTTTCATAAGGCCATAATGCTTCTAACTACACTACCTAATACACTATGGTAGAATTTGCACTAATTTGTATAATATTGCTTTATATTTGTTACACCTAGTGATGAATAATTAATTTTTAATTGGGCACATGATAATGATTTTTTATGCAAGTACAATATAACAAGATGGATTTGTAGGTATATGAAGATAAAAGTGTGTTGGTCAACATACAACCCCATGTCCTAACATTTTTATTTCTCTTTATTACATATTTGACTTTGTCATACATGACTCATGAAGATTCACATTTACACCAAAGTAGGGGAAATGAAGGAGATCAAATTATATAATCTATACTTTGAATTCTTTTTATTACACCACTTTGAACACTTATTATAAATATATCATCTTAGTGCTCAATTCATTGACCCCATTCCTCAACCCACTAGCTAAATCTTCTTATCAAATACCTTATTCAAGGTTTATATAATCCTTTAAGTATCCTACTAGCCTATACTATGACACATAGCGCAATAACATTTGTATGCTAGGCCACATAGCATGGCCTAGTTTTCTTGATTCAAATTCTTATTTTTTTTGCTCCAACATAATTTTAGGGAAGGTAGTCATTACCTTTTTTAATCATGCAGAAAATATCTTGAGTTAAATGGAGACAAACAAGCATGTACCAATAGTCTTAAGTTTTTAATAAAGAAAAATACTAATAAAAGGATAAGATCAATTTAAAAACTATTAAACTAAACAGTCTAGTAAAAGTATCATTTCTACATCCATATGCATCTCATACACAAAATTTATTGATTTATATGTGAAATTGATGTCAAAGCCTTAGGTGCTTGACTTTTTATTGAAGACAAACTAAGGTCAGTCACTTCTTGCCTCATATGTAAGTCTTACTAACTTTTCAATTTATCCCATTTTGAGACATTCCATAGAAGAGACACACACATAAAACATCATAGTTCAAATGAGTCCCAATATGACTTATAGAAGAACTATAAAAGAACATATCATGATTCAATTTGTGTGAGATCAAATTCTAGTAGATTTATGTCACCTGTCCTGACATCATATCCAATATCAAACTCTAGATCCCAATTACTAGTTGTATCTAAGTTTATATCAATGAGTTGATATCAAAAGATGAAACTTAACATGTTATTTAAAATAGTTAAGTAGTTCTATCATTCTCTATTTTTCAATATCAATTTTTTTTTATATAAATTGTGGTTAAATATTCATTGTTTAATTATTAGAATATGCATACCATTTTTTATAATAAAAAAAGGAAGTTATTTTTGTCAACAAGTATACAATAAGGAAAAATAGTAAAAAAGAAAAAAGGAAAAAGAAATCTTAAATATATGTATCTAACATTGACTTTTGTACAACAATGAAAGAGTTGGAGGTTGCATGGATGAAGAAAAAAACTTCTACTTGTGCATATACTTTATATTTGATATTGTAAGACTATGGTAAGTATTTTCTATTATGAATATATTTAGATGTATATTTTTTATGAGTTTTGAATTTTGTAGTATATAAATATGATAATTTTTACAATCTAAAATTAGAAAAATAAGAATAAATATAATTTTACTTTTTAAAATATATTGAAACATAATAAAACTCTACAATATAATTATAAAAAGTATAAAAATAATTAATTAATTTTACAAATAATATTAAATATATACATTTTAATAGATTAAATTTTGTTTATAATTTTTCTATTTATTTTGAATCAAAGATAAATTAATAATCTAAAAATCTTATTTAAGAAAAATAATCTTGTACATAATATAAAATATATAAATATCTTTCATATAAAAAGATAAGAGCTTTCCAAAAATTTGTGAGCTATTTTATAATTCTATCAATTAATGTCAAAAATTTCAAAATATAAACAATTCTCATTGCTTACTCTTGATACTCATTTTTAAATATATTACAAGCAATTTGTTTTTTTAATACGCTACAACAATGAAAATATACCAACATAACTATGAGAGACAAGACAAATCTTTGGTGCATATGTGGATTTTGTAAGCAAAAACTGAGAGCTTGAGGGATTCACCGTTCCAGAAGATGATAGATAAAATTATCCATGAGAGAAAAGCATAGGTATCTCCATTTCATGTGGAAGCACAAGACTGCAATCACAATAGCAAATCCCACTCCGTAACTTAACCCTGCTCCCACAGCCCACCATCGATCCATTACATCTGCATCTGCATCTCCATCTTCAACAACTGTACTATTATTGTCATTCTCTCTGCCACCCAAACCAAAACTTAGTGTCTTGTTTTCAAGTTGAGGTCCATGTAGATGGGGATTTCCTAGAAAAGAAGAAGCCCCAAAGGTTGAAAACTGCTTCCCTTGTGGTATCAACCCAGATAGCATGTTGTCCGAGAGATTCAACACAGCAAGGAATGTGAGATTTAAGAGTTCGGATGGAATCTTTCCTGACAACTTATTATCTGAAAGATCCAAAGATTCCAAGTAAGCCATGGCTCCCAACGATTCAGGGATTAAACCACTCAAATTGTTTTTTGATATGTTGAGAGAAATTAAACCCTTAAGGAGTCCCACTTCTGAAGGAATATTACCTGACAGTTTATTAAATGACAGATCTATGAACTTGTCTGCTCTGATTATCTTTTGGTATGGAGTTTCCCTTCCTTTTATCCAAACTGTTACTTTATCAGCATAATTAAATGAAGAATCCATGCCAAAATAGGAAGCAATCTGTGAATATTGGGAATCTTGTACATCAAAACTTTGTGAATTATTGAGCATAGCATATAACTTTCTGACATCATGCGGAATCCTTCCTGATAATTGATTACCAGATAAATCTAGAATTTGAAGATTTTCCATTGTGAACAGCTGGGGTGGAATTCTATCAGTAAACTTGTTAGAAGCTAAGCTTAGAATTCTTGAATCTGTCAGCTTTTCAATCCAAACAGGAATGCTGCCTTCAAATTTATTATTTCCCAAATCAAATACTTGAAGATCTGTGCAATTCGCAATGGATGAAGGAATTATACCTTGCAACTTGTTGCCATTGAGATTTAGTGTGCGAAGAGCTGTCAGATTTCCCAACTCCTTCGGAATCTTCCCTTGCAAAAAATTTTGAGCCAAATTTAAAACTGATAAACCATCACACCTCCCAATGTTTGCAGGAATCATTCCAAACAACTTGTTCTTTGAAAAGTCCAAAACTTCATAATAATATGGAACGGTACATATAGAACTTGGAATTTCTCCAGTCAAATTATTCTCTGACAAAGATAGAGACAATGGTGGAGAGGTTGATGATGTACCAATTGTTGCAGGAATAGAGCCATTAAACCCATTATCTGACAGATCTAATATTACTGAAACAAAATCAAGATCAGGAAGAGAGCCATATAGTCTATTCCCATGCAAGTCCACCACCTTAAAATTATGGGATATCTTGGGGGGTAGGCAACCTTCCAGTTGGTTGCTTGAAAGATTGAGGAAATCAAGATAAGGAAGATCCCACAGCCACGAAGGAAGATGTCCCACAAAGTTGTTATCTGAAAGATCTAGCCCTCTCAACTGATATAGCTGGGCTAAAAATGGAGGTAAGTTGCCTTCTATATTACAAGACCCCAATCCAAGGTATTGCAGGTGGGAAAACATAGGAACCCAGCTTGTGGAGATTTTAATAAGAAACTGATTTGAAGAAAGCTCCAGTTCTTCAAGGTGAGTTAGATTATCGAGTTGCTCAAGTGAAATGCTGCCTCCTAATCCGCTGTAATGAAGTGACAATCTTTCTAAATTGGTAAGATTTGAAATGGAGTTTGGAATTGTTCCTGACAGTTGATTTTGGCCTAGATAGAGGTGAGTTAATGTTGGAAGCTGACAGAGAGACGGAGGAATATGACCACTTAACAGATTGTGACGAAGGCCCAGAAATCTAAGGGACGAAATGTTTCCAAAAGAGGATGGTATACTGCCCTCCAAATTGTTCGATGACAGATACATGGTGACAAGGGACGAAAAGCTACCTAAAGAGGATGGTATACTGCCCTCCAAATTGTTATACCGCATATCTAGAAGTGTTAAATGGGTGAGGTTTAAGAGATCTGGAATATTACCTGACAACCCACAACCATACAGATGAATTAGGGTAAGATTGGCAAGACCGCTAAGAGCCTCACCCCATTGACCAGACGCCATTGTCAGGTCCACACCATCCATTTGTAAGAATTCCAGGCTTTTTAGATTTCTTACCCATACATTAAACTTACTACTCTTCAACTCATTATACTGGAATTGAGTATCTGAACAAATATCCAAATGAACAAGGCTTGACAGATTTCCCAACTCAGCAGGGAATTCGCCTCCAAATCCAGCATATGACAAGCTAAGAAATGTAAGTCTATGCAGTTTTGACAACTGGGGAGGAATAGAAATACCTTTAAAGTCATTCCCCCTGAAATCCAAGTACTGTAGATGCTGCAAATCAAACAGCGAAGGATGAAACTCCCCACTCAAACGCTGGCTGTACCAATAATCTGTTCCATAATAAAGATAATTACCTAAATCAAGGCGGATGACATGGGATGTCTGATAATCACAGGTAACACCCTCCCACTGGCAACAATTGAATCCCCGCCAAGAGGATAACCGACCTGCGGAAAGATTAACACCATTCTTGAAATCCAGCAAGTAACTTCTTTCATCTTCTAAACACGCTGTTGAAACTGAAAATGGGAAATGAATTATTGTCCATATCAACAAAAATGCAGAGCACAGAGACATGTTGAAGGAAAGTGGATACATTGCATTCCTATTGCGCAATTTACAATTCTCCCCCCTGTGCGGTATAATTAACGAGATACTTTGGACTGTTTGGTAAGGCAAAGGGAGAGGGAGAGTTCGTGGATACATTGCATTCTATTCAGCGATTTGTATTTTTTTAACTAAACAGTAAAGAAAGATATTTTTGACTTTATTTTGAACTGTTTAGAAGGTAATTTGATGATGTTGAGAGGAAAGGTCTGACAACCAAAGTCTTACCTAATTTCATTAAGATATGGCAACTTTTCAACGCAGTAAGCAACACGGCAACTTTTATACCGACTTTGTAAGACTACACTAGAAAAAATCCAGTTAATTTATTCCACATCTATACCAACTTTGTAAGATTTAAAAAAGTCATGCCTGCATTTTCTGGGTTCAATATATTTTAATGATTTGATTTGTTGTTGAAAATAAGGGAAGAGCTAATATAAAAATTTAAAAAAACCAATAAGATAAAAAAAGAAAGGAATAAGAAAGATAATAAGAAAAAAAATTTAAATGAAAGGAAGGTATACAATTAAATTATAAATATAGAAATGACATGCATGAAATAAAACAAACAAACAATATGAAATAAGAAAGAAAAATAGATCTTAAAAACTATAAGATAAAGGATAAGAAACAATCAATCTGATAAAAAATGATAAAATCAATTACAAGAGCCAAAAAATATTAATTATAAAAGAAGAAATCATATAATTATGTTTACAAACAAATCATTTATAGTAAAAAAATAAAACAAACGAACAATAAGAAATAGGAAAGGAAAATAGATCTTCTTAAAAACTATAAGATATAGGATAAAAAAGAATCAATCTAATAAAAAATGATAAAATCAATTACAAGAGTCAAAAAAACATTAATTATAAAAAAAGAAATCATATAATTATGTTTACAAACAAATCATTTATAGTAAAAAAATAAAACAAACAAACAATAAGAAATATGAAAGGAAAATAGATCTTCTTAAAAACTATAAGATAAAGGATAAGAAACAATCAATCTAATAAAAAGTGATAAAATCAATTACAAGAGCCAAAAAAATATTAATTATAAAAGAAGAAATCATATAATTATGTTTACAAACAAATCATTTATAGTAAAAAAATAAAACAAACAAGTAAAAAGAAATAAGAAAGGAAAATAGATCTTCTTAAGAACTATAAGATAAAGAATAAGAAACAATCAATCTAATAAAAAATGATAAAACCAATTACAAGAGCCAAAAAACATTAATTATAAAAGAAGAAATCATATAATTATGTTTACAAACAAATCATTTATAGTAAAAATGAATTTCTTATAAACTAATTATATGAGTAAAAAAATGATATAATTTAATTTGTTTATATATTTAATTTGAAAAAAAAATCCTCAAAGGTATTTTAAAAAGATATTTTTTTATAATATATAAAATGAATGAATGAATTTTTTTTAAAGTATTTTGCTAATATAAAATGAATTAATTTGTTTATATATTTAATTTAGAAAAAAAATATTGTGAAAAGTATTTTAAAAAGATTTTTTTTTTATAATATATGATTTAATAAGTGAATTTTTTATATAATTTGAAAAAATAAAATAAATAATTATTTTTTAATATATTTAAGAAAAAATTAGAGAGAAGGAAAAAAACGGTTTCAAAAAATTGTATATATGTTTTAATAGTTTAAATTTTTTATTTGTTTGATTTTAGATGTTTTAAGATCTTATTTTTAAATATTCAAATGAATTTCTTTAAATACTAATACACAACAAATTGTTCCACAAATGTGTATTAAGTTAACTCTCAATAGTTATAAGGAGTGAGATTCAACAATATAGATTTATATATAAAAAAAATGTCCACATTATGTGGGATCACTCCTATGCATCATAAACATGCATTTATGATTCCATGAATTGTATAAAATTATGCATAAACTAGCATATATATATTTAATAATATAAAATAGGTGCCTCAAGAAAGATATCTCTCGACGTATTTTATATATATTATTATATATATATATATGCTAGTAGTAGTCATGACGCAACATGTAATACCTTAAATAAATTATTTTTATATTTATATATTTTATATTAAATTATTATAATAATTTATATATTATAATGTGATAGTATAATATTTGTAATTCAATTTAAAAAAATATTTGTATTAAGATGAAATGTAGGATTTTGGTAAGGCAGGTTGCACGAACATTTGGGGTTTACTAATTCAAGGCAGAGGAGTTGGAGTGAATGTATGTTCCATTTTAAATACTATAAAAATCATATCAGCACATGGGTGTTGTACATAATTTTGACTTACAAAACCAAAATATTTTGGGGCATCTCCTTATAACCAATTCACTCAATCATGGTTACTATAATTTGAAACTTAACATTTCTTTTTACCCTAACCCTAATCTTGAGAAAATCTTGATGTTATCCCTAACCCTAACTAAAACCCTAATCTTGAGCAAATCTTGATGTTATTTGTAACCCTAATTTTGATGCTAACTCTTAGCCTCATTCTAATGCTAAATGTAACCCTAATCTTAAACTAAATCTCAACTCTAACTATATATCTAGCTTTAACCTTAACCTTAACCTTAACCCTAACCCTAATCATATCTCTTAACCCTAATCCTGATAACCTTAACCCCAACTATTATCCTAACCCTAACTATATCTCTTAACCCTAAACTTGACCTTAAACCTAAATGTAACCTTAATCCTAATGCTAATCCTAACCCTAATCATAATCCTAATCCTAAAATTGATCTTAAATTTAATTGTAACCCTAATGTTGATCCTAACTCTAACCCTAACCTTAATTTTTATGTCAAACCTAACCCTAATCCTAACTATATCTCTTAACCCTAACCCTGACCCTAACCCTATTCTTAACTAAATCTCTAATCCTAAACCTAACTATATAATGACCCTAAACCTAATGATATTTCTAACTCAAAACCTAACCCTAAGCATGACCATAACAATTATGCAACCCATAACCCTAACCTTATTCATAACTCTAACCTTCACCCTAAACCGAACTATAACCTTAATCTTGAGAAAATATTGATGCTATCCCTAATGCTAATTTTGATGCTAACTCTAAGCCTCATCCTAATACTATATGTTACCCTAATATTAAGTAAATCTCAACCCTAATCCTAATCCTAACTATATATCTAGTCTTAACCTTAACCTTAAATGTAACCCTAATCTTGATAACCTTAACCCCAACTATATCTCTTAACCCTAAACTTGACCCTAAATCTAAATATAATCCTAATCTTAATGTTAATCCTAACCCTAATCCTAAACTATTCTTCATGCTAACCCTAACACTAATTTTGATGCAAACCTTAACCCTAATCCTACTTTTGATGGTAACCCTAACCCTAATCTTGATGGTAACCCTAACCCTAATCCTAACTATGTCTCATAACCATAACCTTTACCCTAATCTCAACTAAATCTCTAATCCTAAACCTAACTATATAATGACCCTAAACCTAATGATATTTCTAACTCAAAACCTAACCCTAAGCATGACCATAAAAATTATGCAACCCCTAACCCTAACCCTATTCGTAACCCTAACCTTGACCTTAAACCTAATTGTAACCCTAATCTTGAGCAAATCTTGATGTTATCCCTAACCCTAATTTTGATGCTAACTATAAGCCTCATCCTAATGCTAAGTGTAACCCTAATCTTAACTAAATCTCAACCCTAACCCTAATCTTAACTATATATCTAGCCTTAACCTTAACCTTAACCCTAACCCTAACCCTAATCCTGATACCCTTAACCCCAACTATTATCCAAACCCTAACTATATCTCTTAACCTTAAACTTGACCCTAAACCTAAATGTAACCCTAATCCTAATTCTAATCTTAACCCCAATCCTAAACTATTCTTCATGCTAACCTGTAACCCTAACCATAATCCTAACCCTAAAATTGATCTCAAATCTAATTGTAACCCTAATCCTGATCCTAACTCTAACCCTAATTTTAAGCTAATCTTCATGCTAACCGTAATCCTAATTTTGATGCTAACCCTAACCCTAATCTTGATGCTAGGTCTAACCCTAATCCTAACTGTCTTTTAACCCTAACCTTAACCCTATTCTTAACGAAATCTCTAATCCTAAACGTAACTATATAATGACCCTAAACCTAATTATATTTCTAACTCAAAACCTAACCCTAAGCATGACCATAACAATTATGCAACCTACAACCCTAATCTTTTTGGTAACCCTAACCTTCACCTTAAACCTAACTATAACCCTAATATTGAGCAAATCTTGATGCTAACCCTAACCCTAATTTTGATGGTAACTCTAAGCCTCATCCTAATGTTAACTGTAACCCTAATCTTAACTAAATCTCAACCCTAACCCTAATCCTAACTATATATATAGCCTTAACCTTAACCTTAACCTTAACCCTAACCCTGACCCTAATCTTGATAACCTTAACCTTGACTATTACCCTAACCCTAACTATACCTCTTAACCCTAAATTTGACCCTAAACCTAAATGTAACCCTAATCTTAATGCTAATCCTAACCCTAATCCTAAACTATTCTTTATGCTAACACTAACCCTAGTTTTGATGCAAACCCTAATTAATCTTAAATATGTCTCTTAACCCTAACCCAAAGCCTATTCTTAACTAAATCTCTAATCCTAAACCTAACTATATAATGACCATAAACCTAATGATGTTTCTAACTCAAAACCTAACCCTAAGCATGACCATAACAATTATGCAGTTCCCCTAACCCTAACCTTGACCTTAAACCTAACTATAAACCTAATCTTGAGCAAATCTTGATGTTATCCCTAACTCTAATCCTACTTTTGATGCTAAATATTCTCAAATCTTTGTGACTTATCTTTGACTTCTCTTTGCCATTAAATCTCTTTGATATCTAATTGATATTTTAATCAAATCTTTATGATCAAATCTCTAATTTCTTTTTTATTATCTTTGATTTCTCATTTTATCAAATCTTTTTAAATTATTTAATTTTGTCTTTGATTTATTATTTCATCTTTTAATTAACTTATTTTTTAATCTTTAATTTAATAATTTATGTTATAATAAATATTTTCAAATCTTTGTGATTTATCTTTGATTTTTTTGTTTTAACAAATCTTTTTGATTTGATTTTTTTTGTTTCATCAAATCTCTTTGTTTTGATTTTTTGTTTTATAATGAAATATCTTTGATTTTGATTTTTTACTTCATCAAATCTCTTTGTTTTGATTTTTCTATTTCATGAAATCTTTTTTTATTTTGATTTTTTTTGTTTCATCAAATCTCTTTGATTTTGATTTTTTGTTTCATCAAATATCTCTGATTTTGATTTTTTGTTTCATCAAATATCTTTGATTTTTAGTTTTTGTTTCATCAAATCTCTTTGATTTTTTTTAGTTAAAATGTCTTTTATTTTTATATTTTTATTTGATCTTTTAATTAACTTATTTTTTAATATTTGATTTATTTATTTGAATTTTTAATTTATTTTATAATAAATATTTTCAAATCTTTGTGATTTATCTTGATTTATTTTTGTGATGAAATATTTTTTATTTTGAATTTTTTGTTTCAACAAATTTGTTTGATTTAATTTTTTTGTTTTATCAAATCTCTTTGTTTTAATTTTATTGTTTCATGAAATCTCTTTGATTTTGAATTTTTTGTTTCATGAAATCTCTTTGTTTTGATTTTTCTATTTCATGAAATCTTTTTTATTTTGATTTTTTTGTTTCATTAAATCTCTTTGATTTTGAATTTTCCCTTCATCAAATCTCTTTGATTTTGAATTTTTGTTTCATCAAATCTCTTTGATTTTCATTTTTTTTTTTCAAATGTCTTTCATTTTGATATTTTTATTTGATCAAATCTTTTTTATTTTGTTTTATCATTCAATTGTTTCATGTTTAAATAGATTATCTTATATTATTAACATAATAGAATAATATATAACAATAAATCTTCTTTTAGTAACAAAAAACATACACAAATTAATTTTATTTTATATAATTATCTTGTCTTTCAATGATTTGATACAATTTTTTCATTATCCTTCCTCAATTAAACAATATGCAATACAAATTAACAACAAAATAAAATCATACATTAATAATAAAATCAACTGATATTTTTTATAATGTAATAATAGAATCCTATTGCAATTTTAGCTCACTAAGATCATCTCCTCTTTCTTTTGATTTCTCTACAAAAGTGAAAAATCTTCATCATCATGGCTTTAGCATTCTATTTCTCAAACTTTTGAGCACAATGATTGTATGTTGGCTGAATCTTCTCACAAAAATCAGTATATAAGCAAATAATTCCTAATTTAAAAGATGAATTTCCATATAATGATGTGGTATTTCAAAAAGGCTTAACAATTTCCATATAATGATGTGGTATTTCAAAAAGACTTAACAATACCAATCAACTTAGATGCTTTTGCTTATTTGTTAGAAGGATTTATGTAAGAGATTATTGGGAGATTGGGTGAGATCTATCTTATTATTTTTTAAGTGTTTTTTTTTTAATATAGAATAAAATAATATAATTCTTAAATAAAATAATAAATTTGTATTCATGAAATATATAAAAATTTAAATAATATTTCAAATTTCTGAATTTATTCAAAGTGTACTTGATTTATTTTTAAAAAATCTTGTAAATCAATTTTGATTATTTATAAAATAGATTTAATATGTTTAATATTAAAAAATCGTTATTAAAAAAATTTAATTAATCTAACATACTTATTTTTAGAAAGAAAATAAAATATTTCATATTAAAAAATCATTATGAAATAAATTTAAATAACCCAAATATATATATATATGGAAATGGATAGAATAGTTTAGGTCTCTTGAAGATAGATTCAAGTAGTATATAAATCAATTTAGAAACTAAAATAAATTAAATTTACCCATATTCAGATTCTTAAGGAAATGCCACGATCTTAAAGAAAGAGGCAACATTTAGGGATGCGCAAACAAATAGGTAGGCCATGTACATAATCAATTTCCACCTAGGTTTAAATCCTTATAACATCCACATCAAAAACAGTTCAATTCAGAAGAAATAAATGAATTACAAAGAAGGCACTTGTAGAATGGAGTACAAATCAGAGGATTCTTCTAATGGCAAAACGTTTTGAAGAGGAAAACTAGTCATCAGCAATGGGGAAAAACAAGAGTGGCATAAACTACTATAGCTTTTGAGTTTTGAAGACATCCGAGAAAGACAGGAGAAGGCCATGGAGTCTGTTTCTTCCCTTTGCTGTATATCTCAACCCAAGTCAAGGATTCTCCTACAACATTTTCAGTGGAGCGTTACAAAATTGTTGGATCAATGGTTTTTGAACGAGGAGAAAGTGTGAATAGATTCAAGATTGTTTCACAAGGCTTCACTGCATTCAAGAAATAAAAACACAATTTATTTCTAGTAAACCTTTAACAACAATAGACATCATTAAAACATAATGCATCAAACAAACCAAATGAATCGAAGAACTAAAAGCACAATTTATTTACAATCTATTGATGGCAGATGCTTCCGCTTTCATCTACACCTTGCTTGCATTGGCACTCATGGTCGCACCCACCCAGGCATTAATGTACTGCACTCAGTCCACTGTCGCGCTTTAGCCTTTGCTCCAATCTCTCTGAGCTTTGCAAACCTTATCAGAGCTTTTGGATACACACATTTTTCAAATAGCAATGGCCAAAAGGCATAATAAATAGTCATGTGCATTCTGTAACATTCAACCCAATCTTTTCCAATCTTTTCCTCTCGTAACTACCAGCTATCACCTTCATCATTGTGTGAAGAGTTTTTATGTTGGGAGTGGAAGATTTTCCATTACAGAAAATCTAAACATGCACGATGCATTACATTCTGAGGGAGTGGAAGATTTTTTTTTAATTCTTTTTCCACATACAACCGCCTCAATAATGAAGAAGACATTTTCAAAAATATTCGCATAATGGAAAATAGCAAAGCATTTAATTTCCTCTTCCTCTCCAAATGCTGCCAGTTTTTTTTTTCAAAAAAGCCAAAAAGTTTACTATGATTTTGATGCCACTGTAGTTCGCCTCTTGGCGAAATTAGAATAAATTGATGATACACGCAGATTAAGAAATGGGTTAAACCTAACAAAATAATATACCACATGTCACTATTTAGTTGTATTAAGACATTCATTCAAAATAGACCCAAAAACGTGTTAAAAATACAAATAGTATTTAATCACATCTAATCCAAAATATTTGCTATGTAAAGTCATGTCTTATGTAAGAGAAACATATCTCCAAACATGATACTTATTTAAGGATATTTGGATACATCTATTTGAGGAATATGGAGAATAATTCAAGCTCTACAATTTTTAACAATAGGTACTAAAGAATTTAATGTCTATGTGCCTATGATAGTGTTGTGATGGGAGATATTATGAGGCCACAGTAATTTCTAAAAGATGTAATGCAGATGTAATGCTCAACATACATACTATTATTAACATTTGAGCTCGAGGAGGAAGTCCTCAAGGCATCTAAATTATAGTAGATTTAAATATTTTTTAACCCCATGGTTTCCTCTTTTATGCAACTAAGGTGCTTGATGTGACAGGGCTCTAACCAAGGGGGAGTTGGTTGAATTCTCTATGGAGTACGAGTAAGGAAACATGAAAAATGTGAAAATTCATCTAAGGTGGATTGAGTATTTGGCGTTTGGGTTGTACTATTGAAATTCACTCTATATATCATGAGTGTTGTTTGTTTATGCCTCCTATTATTTAATATATTTGTGCATTATGAAGGAATTAAAAGATTATATTAAATCAATTTAATAGAATAGTGATGAGGTTATGAACATCACCTATTTTACATATTAGTAGTCATCCAAATCAAGGAATTAATTGTTGTTACTCTATCAAAAATATTGTGAGGGGATTTTTTTGGTGCTAAGCATATAAATTATCTCAATGTAGTTTTATATTCTTAGAATAAATATTGAAACAACATTGAAAAATATTTCAAAGTGAGTTTAAGGTTGTGTGGAATTTTGGCTCATAGAATTTCCATCAACATACTTTCTCTACATTTTCTGTGAGGTGAGTAAAACATATTATTTCTACTTGAGTTTGATTGAATACGAGGATAAATAAGTAGATTCTTTGTAATTAAATTGGATTTATCTTGTCGCAAGGGCTCAATGTTACATATTTATAAGAGGATGCATCTGTTTAGATATGAGTTTTGAAACTATTTTAAGTGGGGCTTAATAAATTATGATAAAAGAAAAAATCTTTCCAAAAAATTGTGACCAATTTATAATTCTATCAATTAATGTCAAAAACTTTAAAATATGAAAAAATATCAATTGCCTTGATACTCATTTCCAAAGAATTAAAAATAATTTATTTTTCAACACATTACAACAATGAAATACACCAACATAAATATGAGAGACAATACAAATCTTAAGTACATATCTAGATTTTATAAGAAAAGGCTAAGAGCTTTAGGAATTCTTCGTTCTAGAAGATAATAGATGAAATTATCAATGAGAGAAAATCATATCTATCTCCATTCAATTTGGAACCACAACAATACAATCACAATAAAAAATTCCACTCTGTAACATAACCCCACTCTCATTACCCACCATTGATCCATTACATTTGTATCTCCATTTTCTAACAATGGTATTTTATGGCATAATGTTGTCATTGATGTCAAAGGGTAGTTCAATGGTTTGTCTAAATGTCATTGAGTTTATTGGATTATATTCTAGAAGAGTTGGTGATGTATGATGGAGAGAAGAGCATGTTTTACAAATATTGTAATATTACTCAAAAAGTTACAATATTGCCATGATAATGCAAAGGTCACTTTTAAAAGTATGAGGAAAAATCAGGATGCATATTCGATATGGGTTTTCTGAGAGCTTTCCATATTTATATGGATTGCAAAGCAAGAGGATATATATTAATCTAAGAACTGATTTATCTCTGCTCTTAAACTAAACTGGGGTTTTGAAAATAAACCCTAAGTGTTACAGTCATGGTGAATGAACATATTTTATAACTTGAAGTTGATTGGAGATTGGTGGTAGCAGGTCACTTAAGTGATAACCCGAGCCATTAATGTTGTCAGGATGATTGACCCCTCTTCTTTGCACTACTGATTATTGTAGTTAGTGTACATGGAGACCATCCTTCACATCAAAATTTTGATTTCCACATGGACAAGTGTTTATGTGATGTATGATGGACATGTTTGATAGTGAATATCAAAGGATGTGAGATCCAACGAGTATCGCATGATGTATTTGCATCACGTTTTGGAGATGTGTTCGATGAGTGCTTTCCACAATATGCAATGTAAGTGGATTGTGGCATAATCATGGATAGGTGATGTATTGCAATCGCATCACATCAATGCTTCACATCGTTGTTGTGAAGTAAAAAGGAGATGAGCTTCTTGTGATGTGTGAAATGAGTAGAATGTGACATCAACATTGCTAGGTATCAAGTATTTATTGCATTGCATGTTTTCTTCACATCATGATTAACAAGTTTATTGGCAAAAACTTATGTGTGATATGTGATGAAAAAGAGATAATGGAATATGACATCAATGATTATAGGTGGCAAGCTACGATTACATCATAAGAAATTTTTACATTGCATTTATGCTCCAAGTCATAAAGCATTCAATGATACATTAGAAGATTGTGATGGAGATATCGGTGTGTCCTCTCTCTAGGAGTGCGATGGCGTGATAAGTTGGATAAGTGTCCTACATGACAGGCGGAAGTTTTCTATTACATCATGTGGTCCCTTTGTATCATGATTAACTACTCTTTGTGCATAAACGAAGTTGCGATAGGAAAAGAGGATGTGATGGGTATTCAATGACAAAGATGATGAGTTCGTGATCAGATTGATATCACTATATCTCTTCACATCATGAATATGGAGGTTGATTTCCTAAAAAAATCAGTATACATTAAGTGGACATGATGGCTATGGTTACAAAGCAAGAGTGATCAATGGTGTCAACTTAAAGGAGATAAATATGATGGTGGTGTTTTATAGATTATGAGGACAATGGAGATCATTCACAAAGGTGGCATGAAGAGTCAAATCAATAGACCAAGTTTAAAGTTGATGATCTACAATATCTAGGCGAGGATAATGGTGTCATAACCCTCATTCAAGTAGGTAGTTGACACCAGACATGAAATTAATGACTATTCTATACACCTAAAATTGGTCTGGAGAATCTGATTAATTAAATATAACTTATTTTATTGATTACCCTAAATTCCTCTACAATTGAATAAATAGAAATTTTTATTTATATAGCTCGCGCTTAAATTCTTATTTAAATTCTTCTAATTTTGTTATTATTTCATCTTAATTAAATAAATAATATTAAATACTTTGTCTTATTTAATTATCAAATTCCTCTATTTTATCTTAATCACATCATTCAATCTTAATTAATTAAAAAAAGGTTAAATAATTTATTGTTTAATTATCATATCCCTTCTATTTAATTTAATAAACAACTTCTATAGTTTATTTTATTAAATTATTTATTTCCCCTTTTGCTAATTTAAATAAATCAAAATATTTAAATAAAGGTATAAATCAAATTCTTCTATTCACTCACCTACCAAATCAATTATCATATGTCTAATTTATGTCAAATTAAATACGACTGGCATTCACGAGAAGCTGTGAAGATAAATTGGAGACAAATTGGAAATCAATCTCTCAATCTTCTTCCTTTAATTCTTCCTATCATCTTGCCTGGTGTTTTCATGGGTAGGAACCATTCCCACAATCTTCTCAATCTTCTCAATCTCTCACCATTCAATCCTCTAGATTAAATCCAAGCCTCTACTTTGTTGCCCTTGTGCAAATGTGCTATCAGGAAATCTATAAATACAAACTCATTCAATAAGGAATGGATCCCAACTTTGTGAAATCTTACTCTGCAGGAAATAAAGAAATCAAGCAATCAAACATCTTAGTATAATAGCAATCATAGCAATTTAGAATCATAATCATGGCTGCATAGTATTTTTACTATAGCTTTCATCATAGTTTTCATATCAAAATAGATTACAGTAGCTTTATTTTTATCAATTAGATATCATCAATCATCACATCATTGCATTTAGCATCATTCCATTCTCTATATTGGTATTTTAACAGTCACAAGTGCTTATCAAATCTAAGAGCCCTCTATGATTTAATAAATCTTTTGAGATAGGAAACAATGAGACGCTTTCAATAGATTCTTTCTTTAGCATAGTTTATTTGTTGAATCTTTCATATAATGTTTCATTAAGAAGTGTATTTACATTATTTACTTATTCACACTTACAATTTGGTGCCCACTATGGGGCATAACCCCATGTTTCATGATTTTTCTTGGAAAAGTGTCGTACAGGATTTTGGTGTGTTTGTTTTAGCACGAGCAAGAGTTTTTCTGGTGCTTCCAACAAAAACTATAGTGCTTCTAAGGAAAAATATATCACTTTCGACCTCTGTTTCAGTGCTTCAACATAAACTATAGCACTTCTGAATATTTCTTTAGCGCTTCTAAGGGAAAAACTATAGAACTTCCACGACCTATTTTAGCGCATCGGCCAGACATTCCTGACACAGTCTCTGTTCTCAAATTTTCTATAGGTCTTTAGAAAAATTTTATGGTTCTTCTGATAAATTTTATAGTGCTTCTGATCTAAACTATAGCGCTTCTCATTTTTGTTTCAGCACTTCTATATTTTATTTTATTTTTCTGGATCCGATGCGACCGTGACCAAAATGTTATGTCTTTTGGACTAAAAAGAATCAATCCTAGGGTAGACATTTAATTTAAATATACCAATCCTAGGATAGTCATCATATTTTGTTGCATTAGTTAAATAAAGTAGTTTGATTTTGTGAAGCAACATCTTCAGTTAGTTTAGTATATTGTCTTTTGGGCTTAAAATAAATCATTATTTGTTGTGCTTGTGTGGTGAATATGTTTATGCTCTCCCCTTAATGAGTGATCAAAGTGCCAGACTCACCCTTTCCTTTTCATGAAATTTTACACTTTTGTTAAAACCTTTAGAATGCCTGTCGTAGTGGGAAAAAGTACTCACCCTACAGGAACGACCTAAGTGGGAATGCCTAAAGCCAAGGATTGCAACCCACTATAATCAAAAGTGATTTGTTGATGAAATTCCAACTCAACAGAAGTGTACAAGATAACCATCGCCAAAATATTTGTTCTAAATATTGGGAGGTCTCCTGAGGGAGTTTATCATTCGCCACTTCGAACGAAAACCCTATTTATGAACCATAGTGTAGAATCTAGCTGAGTCAATAACCAAACATTATAATACTCACAGTACAAGCGGAGGGAAGAATCTGCCCCCAAGACACTCACCATATAATTGCCAAGGACCATTTTCTCAAGGGATCGAGAAATCTAACTTTGAGTATGCACCTGGAAAAGACAAAAACACGAGCGCCCTCTAGGGGGTGACATGGCTGTGTGAGTCGATGCAACTTTAGGATGTGGGTTGTTGAGTATAACGATGACCTTTTTGACCTTAAGAGTGATTCTACTTGAAGTGTATTTCGTTTTCAAAATCCAATGGAAATCAAGGAGGATAATATTTGATTCTTGAACATACACTTATTATTTATACTCTAGGTCTTAAAGAAACAACTGCTTTACAAAAACATGCTATGTTTTCAAAACATTAATTCAGATAAGATCATCCTGAAAAACACAAACAAAACAAGAAAATATAAAGCTATTGGAAACCCATGTCAGACAGTTAACATCAAAATTTGGGTTTTTATCAAAACATAAACTTTCCTAAATCAAAACAGAGTCTTAAACCTACATAAAATGGACTTTACAATTGAATTTTTTCAAATCAAACCAAGATCTACCATCCAAACGTGTCTCAATCAAACACATTTGATTAGTAAGTTAAGTTTTAGGATCATTCATCCTAAATCAAAGAAATGAAACCGTATAATAAAACTTATCAACTTATTCTAATCAACAGAATCTATCATTCTATTTGACTTGAGTTAATATCCTTGACACTATACCAAACTAAGATCAAAATTTTATATAAAACAATAATGTTTGTATGTCCATTTTAACAAGGTCACGAAGACTAAAAATCCAAAGAAAAGGAAATTGAAACTCAAAACACTATGGCTGAAATAGATGAGGATCAATTGAATGCTCTAGCTCATCAAATAAAAAACCTGGGTATATGAAGGATCATCATGGAAAAATAGGCCCTTAAGTGGCAATAAAATTCAGAAAATTAGAGTTAGGCAATTTGAATAAGTTATCTATATTATTTCAAAAATATGTAAGAATAGAATCTATAGAAAATTGAATTTAGTTTCTAAACTACTAGGTTTATTTTATTTTTTAAAAATCTATTTGGTGAAAATTTGAAATTTCAATGCAGTAGTACTTAAATTTCAGGGAAGAAATAAGAAGTAGGTGTCTGTCTGACCACCCTAACCACAATAAAATGATAATATTTTTTTATAAGATTTTAGATATAATTAGGGGACTCATGTCTCAATGTGATGCATATTTTTTAATAATTTTTTTCCAAGTAAATAATTAATTATGATTTTTTTATTAAAACTTTTAAAAAATATAAAAACTCGTATGTCTGACCACCTTAACTTGGTCAAAACTTCATGAAATTCAATTCCTTTTTTTTTAATCCTATAGCATGTGAAGCATAGAATGTGACGTATGTTTTGGATTCAAAAAATGCGATATCATTTGAAAGCTATATATTTTTTTCAATCAACCTATCAATCGAGACTTTAGTCGTAATTCAAATAGAAAATGAATAATAATTATTTATTAAATTCAAATTAAATCATAATTTATATTGGTGGAAATTTGAGGCATAAGTGCACCAAGATGGTTCCCGAAAAGGGGACTTAAGTGGACAACTTTTTTCTGAAATCAAGAAATACTAACTTTGGACGTGAAATTGAGGATACTTAGACTCAAAATTTTGAGATGGAACAAAAAGAAGGATTCAAGAGCTCCAAGTCTACTTTCTAGAATACTAATTTATTTTGAAAATGGTTGATATTAAGGGGTTCAAATGAGGGATGTACACAAATTGGTGTTGTTTTTGTCAGAAAAACATAACATAGCAACTCTTGTATTACCCTCGTACGATGAACTTTTTTTTAGTATTTTTAAAATCGCAAAGGTCAGAAGTTAGCTAATAGTATTTAGTTGATGCATGACTTTTTTGATAATTTTTTAATGAATATTTGATTTTTTACTAATTTGCGAAGTGGACATATCCTGAAGATAGAATTTTGGTCGTGCTACCCCTACAAATTTTGGAAACTAATTGATTTTTTTTATTTTATTTTGTAGAATGGAGTCTAGTTTCTAAAAATGTAATTTATTTGACAAATTGATGAACGGTTAATTTATAACGAAAAAAATACCAAACACTTCTTTTTGGAAAAAAAAAGGCATACAGATAAAATAAATTATGGATGAAAGACTTAACATTTTTAGAAAGTGAGAAAAATTACATCGTTGGATAGCTAAGAGATAACCCAACATTACCCATGTGCTCGATTTTTTCGATATTGAACTACATGCAATCCTGACGGTGAGCATGAACTCGATTGTGAGAAATATGGTGGATTTTTTAAAAACACGTCTCTGGTCATTGGGAATGCCCTCCAAGCCTTTGGGTTGGTATTATAAGGAAAATACCAATCCTAAGGCTCGGGAATTCCCAAAGCAAGATATAACGTGAGCGTGTTATAACGCGCTCGCATTATATCTCACTTTTGACATGGTTTTTGCTTTTGCGGGGAACATGTCTACTAGCACATAATGTGAGCGCATTATAACGCGCTCACGTTATGTCTTATTTTATATTAAATGCCAATATATTAATGTATGTTGATATATTTTTATTTACATGTATTTCATGTATGTATGTATGCTTGTATGGATGTAAGATTATATGTACACATGTATTATGCTTGTATGTATGCATTTATGTATGTCTTTAGACAAAGGGAGAATTTAGAGAGAGTCTAGAGAGATGTAGAGGGGGTTGAAGTGAGATTTTAAGAGAGAGGGAGTGGGAGAGAAGGGGTTGGATTGAGGGGGACTTAGCTAGGTAGGGTGGTATGGATAGAGGGAGGGAGAGAGAGAATTGAGGGAGAGGGAGAGGGAGGGGAGGGTGAGCAAGAGAGAATTGAGGGAGAGGGAGAGAGAGATGGGGGAGAGAGAAAGAAAGAGTTATTAAGGTATGGTGCAAAAGGGAGAGACTTGAGAGTGTGAGGGGGGTTAGAAGGAGAGACTTGAGAGATAGGTAGTGAGAGGGAGTGTGAGAGAGAGGGAGTGGGAGAGAGAGGGAGAGGGTGTGAGAGGCAGTGACTTGATAGAGGTAGAGAAAGAGGGGGATGGAGTGAGAGGGACTTAGCTAGGTAGGGTTGGAGGGATAGATAGAGAGAGGTGAAAGAGACAAAGAGAGAGTTACCTAAGTAGGTTGCAAGAGGGAGAGACCTTAGAGAGAGAGGGGGTGGGAGGAAGAGACATGAGATAGAGGGAGAGAGAGGTAGTGGGAGAGAGTGGGATGGAGTGGGAGGGACATAAAGAGAGATGGATAGAGGGAGTGAGAGAGGGTGGTAGGGATTGATTGAATGAGAGGTACGCAAAAAGAGGGAGATGATAGATAGAGACAATTAGAGAGGGTGGGTGGGAGGGAGGGAAGTAGGGAGAGGTGAGATGTATAGATAGAGAGAAAGTGATAGGGGTTGAGGGTATAGGGTTGATGGGTTCTAGGGTATTAGGGTTTAAGGTTTGAGGGTTGAGGGAATAGGTTTGATGGTAGAGGGTATTTGGTTGAGCGTATAGGGTAGAAGGTTTAAGGTTTAAGCATTTAGGGTTGAAGGGTTTGGGGTTAAGTGTTTAGGGTTAAGGGTTTACTTGGTTGAGGGTAGAGGGTTTAGGGTATAGGTTTGAGGGTATATGTTTGAAGGATTAGGTTCAGGGTCCAATGTAAGGGGTAGAGAGTTTAGGGTTTAAGGATTGAGGGTTGAGGGTTGAGTGTTTAATGTATAGGGTAAAGGGTAAAGGGTTTAAGGGTTGAAGATTGAGGGTTTAAGGTATAGGGTCGAGGGATTAGGGTTGAGGGTCCAATATATAGGTTAGAGGTTATAGGGGTTGATAGATTAAGGATTGAGGGATTAGGGTTTAGGGTAGAGAGTATTGGGTTGAGGGTAGAGGTTAGAGGTTAGAGGGTAGAGGGTAGAGGGTAAAGGGTTTAACAGTTTAGGGTTCAAGGGGTTAGGGTTGAGGGTTTAAGGGTCAAGAGGGTTGAGGGATTAGGGTAGAGAGTTTACTAAGTGGGTTTAAGGGCTGGGGGATTATGGTTGAGGGTTGAGGGTAGAGGGTTTATAGGTTAGGGTTTAAGGGTTTAGGGTTTAGGGATGAGGGTTTAATAGGTTATAGGGTAGAGGGTATAGGGGTTGAGGGATTAGGGTTTAAGGGTTAAGGGTTGAGGGTTGATGGATTAAGAGGGTATAGGGGTTGATGGATTAGGGTTTAAGGGTTGAGGGATTAGGGTTTAAGGGTTGAGGGTTGAGGGATTAAGAGGGTATAGGGGTTGATGGATTAGGGTTTAAGGGTTGAGGGTTGATAGATTAAGAGGGTATAGGGGTTGAGGGATTAGGGTTTAAGGGTTCAGGGTTCAAGGTTCAGGGATTAAGAGGGTATAGGGGTTGAGGGATTAGGGTTTAAGGGTTGAGGATTGAGGGTTGAGGGATTAAGAGGGTATAGGGGTTGAGGGATTAGGGTTTAAGGGTTTATGGATTAGTGTTGGTGTAATTAAATGTTTTGTACCTTGTCCTAGGTCATAATTACACCTTAGTTAAGTTTACTTAGGGACCACATAGGAGTTGTTGGAGAATTTTCACCTTTGGTGGACTTATCATGTTATCACTCTATCACCTCCACCTTTCATGGACATATCATGTGATTAGGTTTACACCTTTTGTGGTAGATCCACTATTTGTGGTGGTTATCACATTATCACATTTCCACTTTAGGTGGAGTGATAGCTTTTCATTGTTGTCTCATGTCATAAGATTACGACACTTGTCATAATCTTATGCACTCCTATGTTCTCACCTTGCCTATATAACCAAGGGGTCTCTCATTGTAAAATCAAGCATTATCATTGACATTGAATATAGTGTATTCTTGTCATATTATTTTCTCTCTTCTTTGTGCTTTCTATTTGGTCCATAGATCTTGGCATCCATAGCCAATTCTAACAATTAGGATTTAAGGGTTGAGGGATTAAGAGGGTATAGCGGTTGAGGGATTAGGGTTTAAGGGTTTATGGATTAGGGTTTAAGGGTTGAGGGTTGAGGGATTAAGAGGGTATAGGGGTTGAGGGATTAGGCTTTAATGGTTTAGGGTTGAGGGTTCAAGGATAAGATGGTATAGGGGTTGAGGGATTAGGGTTTAAGGGTTGAGGGTTGACAAATTAAGAAGGTATAGGGGTTGACGGATTAGGGTTTAAGGGTTGAGGGTTGAGGGTTGAGGAATTAAGAGGGTATAGGGGTTGAGGGATTAGGATTTAAGGGTTGAGGTATTAAGAGGGTATAGGGGTTGAGGGATT